>CM045761.1:68594524-69194524 GCA_025200525.1 Camellia lanceoleosa | reverse complement strand
GGCCGAATAAGTTTCTGCATTCGAAACGCCCAACGTGAATGACACGTTTGGGCCGAAGAAGCCTCCGAATTAGGAGTGCCCTACATGAATGACATGTTTGGCCCGAATAAGCCTCTGAATTCAGAGCGCCCTTCGCTAATGACGTTTGGGCCAACACAAAGAAGCCTTCGAATTCAGAACGCCCTACGTGAATGACACATTTGGGCCAAAGAAGCCTCCGAATTCGAAGCGCCCTACGGGAATGACACGTTTGGGCCGAATAAGCCTCCGAATTCGGAGCGCCCTATGTGAATGACACGTTTGGACCGAAGAAGCCTCCGAATTCGAAGCGCCCTACGTGAATAACACGTTTGGGCTAAATAAGCCTCCGAATTTGGAGCGCCCTTCGCGAATGACGTTTGGGCCAACACAAAGAAGCCTCCAAATTTGGAGCGCCCTATGTGAATGACACGTTTAGGCCGAAGAAGCTTCCAAATTCAGAGCACCCTACGTGAATGATACGTTTGGGCCGAATAAGCCTCCGAATTCGAAGCGCCCTTCACGAATAACATTTGGGCCAACACAAAGAAGCCTCCAAATTTGGAGCGCCCTACATGAATGACACGTTTGGGTCGAATAAGCCTCTGCATTCGGAGCGCCCTTCGCGAATGACATTTGGGCCAACACAAAGAAGCCTCCAAATTCAAAGCGCCTTACGTGAATGACTTGTTTGGGCCGAATAAATCTCCGAATTCGGAGCGCCCTTCATGGATGTGATCAACATATAGTAGACAACTTAATCTGCAAGCATTGATTGAAATAACATATCGACATCCAGAATAATGTGTTTTATTCAATAGATCAGAAGTACATGCTTTAAATTAACAAAAAAAAAAAACCAAATATATGTATAATAATACATCAAAATTATTCGGCGCTGCCCTCATTGTCGGTCTTCTCGGCTTCGAAAGCCTCGAACGGAAAAGTATAACTCTGATATAAGGGTGACGCTGGATCAACACCTGCGGCCTAGAGTGCCTTGGTCTATCCATGCTTAAATCCGCGATTTTCGCATCGGAAGACCTCCTCGGCTAGTTTTTCCTTAGTCTTGTCTATTCTAATTTTTCGGCCATCATGAAAACCTTTTTCGTAGGACCTAGCCTTCACCGATTCAATTGTGAACATGCCGGCCGTATCTTGATCGGCGATCATGTGATCCAAGATTCGGCAATTTACTTGCTCCGCGACAATCGGATTCACTTGACTCGCCGAATGAGTCTCGGAGGTGCTAGTTCTCTTTAACTCATTTTTGGCCTTCTCCGTGCAGGCTTGCAAGCTTTGAATGCGGGCATCCCTTTGCTCTATCTCTCTTCGTGAGGCACGCAGACGCATGCCAATTTCATAGGAGGTGTACAGACCATTTACTACTCCATGAACGCCTCCTGAAGACTTCAGAATCGGCCCGTCGACCATAGATCGCGAACTTCGCGTAAAAAATCTGTCACAAACTCAACTGCTACATTTGGGTCGCGAATGATGGAATCCACCTCCGTCATCGGTTTGTTCCCAACAAACACCGAAAAGCTCAACGGGCACGGTGTCTCACTGGTTTTACCTCTCGAACGAAGGGAGTTACCTCGTTGCTATTTTTTCCTTCTGGGCAACCTACTTCGGTGACATGGAGATTGGCGTTTCTCACGCTCCCTCGACATCCTACTCACCATGCACATAGGCTCGCCACCCCGGTTCATCTCTGCTTCCAGCTCTGCGAGTGTCCTACTTTCCCCTCTGCTGTTGAAGAACAGTCTTCTTGCCATCTGTAGTCATCCACACTTCTTTTTTCCTCTCCCAATTTGTTAGATTTAAACACAACAATGGCACCCTCACGTACGTAGCCCCCGCCCCATTTATTGATTACGGGGGCTGCACTCCCAAGGCAATCTTATCAATGCTCGAATTCCATGAGCCACCGATATTCGGTGTTCCAGCTCACTAACTGGGGCAAGGGTAGATTTGTTAATCTTAGCGGCTAAGGATTCGCTAACCTAATCAGCCAAATGTCAAGGCCTTGCGCCGATAGGTTCATGTGCCCCAGCCATTTCATGAGCCACCATTATTTGGCATTCCAGTTCATTCCTTAACTGGGGCAAGGGCAGATTCGTTAATCTTAGTGGCTAAGGATTCGCTAATTTAATCAGCCAAATTTCAAGGCCTTGCGCCGATGGGTTCATTTGCCCCAGCCATTCCATCAGCCACCGATATTCGGCGTTCCAATTCAATAACGGGGGCAAGGGTAGATTCGTTCACCTTAGTGGCTAAGGATTCGCTAATCTAATCGGCTAAATGTTAAGGCCTTGCGCCGATAGGTTCATATGCCCTAGCCATTCCATGAGCCACCGATATTCGGCGTTCCAGTTCAGTAACTGGGGCAAGGGCAGATTCGTTCATCTTAGCGGATAAGAATTCGCTAATCTAATCGGCCAAATGTCAAGGCCTTCCGCCGATAGGTTCATATGCCCCGGCCATTCCATGAGCTATCGATATTTGGCTTTCCAGTTCATTAATGGGCAAGGGCATATTCATGAATTCATTTGGCTAAAATTGAAAGATGGCTAAATTGCCAAGACACGCAGTTATCTAATCGGCAGCTATTTAGTGGGATGTTTAATTTACTCATCTCATGATCCTACATCCTATTGAATCGATAGCTAGCACGCGCAACAGACAATAGTCATTTTACCCAAAGTAGTGAAAAGCAAAATCTTTATTAATAACAAAAAATGAGTACATATAATAGTGAAAAGCAAAGGAAATTTTCATTAATAAATTGAGTATAGATAGTAGTCATTTTATACATGAAAATTACCTTAAATTAATAGAAATCTATTAACAAAAATTTACAAGAACCATGCATGGAAGATGCCTAACAAAAATCAAAGTCACCCTAGTCAATCTTCGGGGTCAGACTCCAGCGGCTCAATGTCCACCTGCTCGTATGGAATCGGCTGGGCCAATGTCACATTAGCAGCAATAAGGGCTTTGAGCCAGCCGTGTTTGAAGCCCCGATTCTCGAATTTGGGAACTTCCTCTACATAGTTACCAAAGCGGCGTCCTTCCCAACTTGGAACGCTTTGGAAATCTCAGAGTCGGCTATTTCCTTTGTCTTCTTCGATTCTTCCAAGTCGGCTTCCAGTTTGGCAATCACCTCCTTGGCTAACTTGAGCGCATCTTTGCTCGCGTTTGCCCTCTCCTCGGCAGCCAATTTGAGCTGGTCAGAACTCTTCGCCTTTTCTGCCTCTGTGTCAGCTCTTGCACGCTGCTCGTCACGCCTCTCGCCTCGAGACTCACTCTTTGAGAGGCCTCCATAGCCTTGCTCTTCTCGTTTTCAATTTCGGCTTTCAAAAAGTCGATCTGCTCAATAGCATCATGTTGGCGACGGCCGATCTCGGCTATCCTGCCTACCGTCTGCAAAACAAAGAGTTAGAATTTTTTAATTAATAGTATATGTTTATGTGCGTATAGGTAGAAGACTGAAAATAAGGTTAAGTCACATACCAATATGGCTGATTAAGCGGCTAATGCTATTGACAGCAAATCTAGCTCCACACGAAAAGTCACCCTATCAACCGGTAGGGAAATTGAGGAAGCCATACTCAAGGCCACAGCCGAATCTTTCAGAGCTGACGCATCGGACGCAATCGGCACGTTCTTTATCCCTGGTTGGACGATGAACGGCACGACTGAGTCCGACTCCTTCAAACGCGACCGTTTATCAGTAGGTGTTTCCTCAGGGTCGACTTCATACTCAGCGGGACGTTTTTCCCTCATCTGCTCAGCCTCCTGATCCAACTGTTCAATTTGCTCCGTTTGAGCCGTTTCAACCTTAGTTGTTTCGACCTGCTCCGTCTCAGTATCTGGCAGAGAAAACTTAGCCACGGCAACAGGGGGAGGTTCAGATCAGTTAGTCTCAGCTCTCCTCATGGCTATGTGTTCAAGATTTTTCTCCTAGCTACCAGTAGAGACTCCCACCATGTTCTCAGATATCGCCACGAAGGTCCCTAAGTCAGTGTCCCCACGGCCTGAAGTAGATGGAGGGTCAGATTGATTAAGGCCGGCTTCCTCAAAAGCCAAGTTCAGAGCCTCGTCAACTTCGGCTTCCAAAGTGGACTGATTAGGTTGTTTGGCGACTTCCTCGGCTACTTGTTCTTCCGCTTACTCCAAGTCAGAAGCTTCCAAACCAATCTGCCTGAGGTTTTTGAAATTGGGGAAAATGAGAGCCGTGAGTTGCTATTCGCCCTTCGGAATTGGAATGTTGTCTGTAGCTGAAAAGGTTGCGTAAGTCGGCTCGTATCTAAGAAGTATATGAGCTGCCATCCCTTGCTTCTGGAGGTTTGGACGGCCGAAGAACTGGAGTAAGGTTTTGATTTCTGTAAGCACGACGTCGTCGGCCGAAACAAGAACTTTCTTCAAATCGTTTCCTACATACACAAAGCGGTAAGTTCATGAAAGGAAAGCTGAGTAAATATATAGCAAATGCATGTATGAAACTATACGGCCACCTGGTTCGCCTTTTCATCTAAGTACGGGATTTAGGCGATCTTCGCCCTCGTCGAACTCCCAGTTGCCTCGGACAACGACCATGACATCATCAACTCGCTTGCGAGAGCTGGCAAGCATAATCACCAAATGATGGTTGGTGTCCTTAGCCCTGAGAATGTAGCGCCCCTGACGGCCATAAGACTTAGCCAAGGCATAGCAATGCCGAATAGCAGGGATACCGAGATTGATCCTAAGACGTCGGTTCAACTCTACAATTCCCATTATGATTCGGTAAAAATTTACATTAGGCTGGGAAAGGATTAGACCCCAATGGCAAAGGACGGCCCTAAGAAATGGGTGAAGGGGGAAGCGGATTCCGCCCTCACTAATTGATAGGAGAGGAAAGATGATTGTACTCTCATCAATCCTCTCCATATCAAGTGTGCTCTCTGCCACGAATGACAGGTGGACGTCGTCGAGAATGGAAAAATGGCGTCGAAAACCAGTGACTCGATCCGTAGAAAAGAGGGCTTTCAAGTGTTTGGCCATCCTAGCCAGTTTAGAGAGTATGCTAAACTAACAAAAAAAAAAAAAAAAAGGAAATGGGATTCAAAATGAGGGAAAAGAGAACTTACAAGAAGCGAAGAAGACAATGAGAAATTGGAGGAAGTTACAGAGGTCGCGAAATAAAGGTGTTATGCTAGAACGAGAACCAGAAACTTTGAGTATTCAAAAACATACATTCGAAGGGACAAAGTTTTAAATCACATTAAATGAAGGAAGCGTACGGAGGGGCGGGAAATTGTAATGATGACCAAAAACCGTGTGCGTTCTGACACTCGCGTTAGAATGAGGTTAACCGCCAAATTTTTGTTTTGACTTTTCAAGTTCGAAACCAAACACGCCGACTAACTAGTGCTAGTGGGGTGTTTGGGGGGCAATTGTGGGAGCCGAATGTCAGGGGATGCAGATAGGCCGAGTACACACTTCGGAAATCAGGATATATATATATATTATATTCGGCCCAATCTTGTACGTTCCAGATGCCAAATATTCTAATCGGCCATAGAACCAGTTGAGCGAGGAGCCGAGTGAAAGTTGGCATGCGACAAAAGAGGGGCCGAGTGAACAAGTACATGATGAATTAAGAGTGGGCCGGACCCAGAGGCTCAAAAGCAAATATAAATAGAGGAACAACAGTAAAAGAAAGGTATGTGAGAGATAACCCCCAGAAACTTAAGACATAAGCAAACGTGAGACATATACTGACTTGTCCGTTGGAGTGCTAATTTCGGCACCCCTGACCGGAGTGTTAAATCCCTTTTCAGGTGGCAATTAGAGGATCAGGAACGTCCTTTAGGATCCAAGAGTATTTCCAAACCACTTCACTACAACAACTATACAATACAAGCCTCAACTGAATTAACCAACCCAAAACAGAGCCAAAACAAGTCAAAACAGTGGCAAAAACATGCTGGACTTAAGCTAAAGTAAGCTAGAAAAAACATGCTAACTCATGAAGCTAACTAGGCATACAAATAAGACACAAGGAGAGGAGGCTAACCCCTCCAATTTTGGACTTCAAAACAAGGTTTTCACCACTGAAAAATCTCTGAGATTTAGTGGTTAAAAGACCCAAAAAAGTTGTTTTGAAAGTGATGAAAAGATAGTACAAGAGCTTAACAAACAAAGAGCCAAGAAGGGTAGACCACCCCCTAACTCAAAATAGCCTCAAACCACCATTTTTAGGTCATAAAAATAGAGGTTTTCACACTTCAAAACCAGCCCTAAATCAGTTAAAAAGCATGGCAAAATAAGTATACAAAACAAGTATAAGCAAGGTAAGTTCTATACCTTTGAACCAAAGCACTAAACACCCACAAATTCAAGCTCAAACCTCCTTCCAAAGCTCAAATTAGGTCCCAAGCTATCTCAGCCCAAAGGTGAGAGTATTTGGTTAAGGGTTAGTGTGCAAAAGCTATGGACTTGTAAACAAATATGCAGAAAATATCAAGAGAGAGAGAGAGAGAGAGAGAAAGAATTCTAGAAAGAGAGATATTTTTGTTCTAAAAATGCTAACCTTCAAAAATGGAGGAGGAACCCCCCTATTTATCGAAAAACACCCCTTGAGCTTAGATACATCCTACCATACACCTGTATTAAGATGTAGCTTAGTGAGCAACAGTTGGCACAGCTGTCAATAAATATCTGAAAAAAGAGACTGTGGCCGTCGACCACCACTGATAGCCGACCGGCCACCACTGGTGGCCGATCAGCCACATCCGTGGCCGACAGGCACAACTCATGGCTAGTAGCCTTGGGGGGTGGCTGACAGGTCATCAAGAGGTCCATACACCAAGTTTTGGTCCAAAACAAGGCAGACAAAGAACAAGGTTTAAAGGCTCAAAGACAAGGCATTCCACCGAGGACTTCGAATGCTCAAAACGAACACAAACACACAATTATCAAGTGCACAAACGATGAAGTCCAAGTCTTAAGGATGGTCAAAAATGTGGTGTCTACAGCTACAATGCTTCTTAAGCAATTGGATTTTCCAATTTGTGTCAAAACTATTTTTAAGTTTTGTCAACCAAACTTAATTATTACTTGCTTTACATGTTTTATTCTTTTAAGGAATCTAGTCATTCTATCCGTCAGTGTATTACAAAATAGCCTTAATAAATATTGTTAAATATTAAAAGTGAAAAATATAATTCTACATATTATTAAGTTGGAAACTTTATTTCCTACAAATTTCAGGGTTTGTGGGCTAAATATTAGAATTCTGTTTGTTCACTCAAATTATTTTGAATGCAATTATATTCAGAAAGATTAAACAACCATGCCTGTGGATCGATGTATTGATGCATACACCATGACAGGTTTGGCCATGTATTGACAAAGTTGATGACTTGATGGAAAAACTCCTTGAAAAGTTAGAACAATTCATTGTCAACCTTGAACTTGATTCTAGAGAAGTAAGCAATTCTTCATTGGATCATGATGGACCTTTTAAATAAGGAAATTACCCCAACTCAGTTCCTTCTACTTTCTGCTGCTTCTGAGGTAAGTGAACACAAAATGGCATTATATTTGTTTTTTATATGGGTATCTTCTTAGATTAAATTTAAATTTGATTGTATTATCGTATCGTATCAAGCCACTCCTAGCCATTAGTGCAATTTGAATGAGATGAATTATGTTTCAATTTCTAACTGTGCTTGTATTATGCAAAAAGAACTTTAATTTCATAAATAGGAGCCAGTTGGTACTGTTGTTCTACCAATTTTTTTTTTCCCTTGAAGCATGTATTCTTTCTTGTTAGTTCTTATAGCAAGGGCCCATGTTAGATTTTTTGTTTTACTTTCTTAAATCCTGTAGTTAGTTTTTGCACAATAACCATTGCTTATCTACTATTTTTTGTAATAACCCGACCCTCATCTATGATCTTGGTGTACTTTTAGCTTCCTTATTCAGTATATTTATATGCTTATTGTGAATTTCCATGTGGAATTAAGGTTAAGTAAGTAAATCCCAAGTTTAAAAGAAGTCTATCTGTTTCACAAGAAAACTATCTGTCACCATTAACACGTTTGACTCAGAAATTGGGCATCTTAACGTCTTAATTATCTGAAATTGATTATATATCTGTGATCAGCATAATTTTCTGGTAATATTAAGTACGTTTACAAAATTTCAATTTCGGAATGATTAAACGATTCAATTTTGTCTTATTCTCTTATAAGGATATATATATATATATATATATATGCTCTTGTTGATTGAGAACCAACAAAAATATCTTCTTAGAAGAGGGGAAAAACGTGAGAGTTGGGGGAGAGGCTCTCCAAATGAAGGAATTGGGAGATTTTGGTGAAGATTGGTTAGATTTAACTCAAGGTATGGAAAATTCTTTATCTAGCCCCTCTTTCTTGATCTTGATTGGGAATTCTTCTTGTATTTGGGAAGTTAAGAATGATGATGAGAGTTTATGTGATCATCTATGTTGGAGAACCAAATTGAGTTATGGAGGGGGATCTATCCCTTATTTTCTTGCTATTCCATGAGAATATTCAACTATGAATTTGAATTAGAAGCTTAGATAACTTTATATGCATATATGTGTGTAAATCCAATTGGAAAGATGATGGTTGATTGCGTATGGATTGAATGAGTGAAAGAGTAAAGAGGGTTGTAATTGATGTGTTGTGTGATTTAATACCTTCATTTGATGTTAGACCCATTGGAAGGTTTTGTTTTGTGTTGTAAACGATAGATTGCAGCTTTGAATGTCAAATTGGAACTCAAATTCGAAGTTCTGAATTTCAGAATTTTGCTTGGTCCGCTCGAGCGGGGGAAGGCCCGCTCGAGCGAGAAAATTGACCTTCCAGCAGTTTTGTGTTCAGAGAATTCCGCCGAAAGCCAAAGTGGCGCTTCGGCGGAAGGCTTAATTTCAGACAAAAATATGTTTGTTCAGTTTTGCGTGCTTGATCCTCTGGTATTTTTAGAATATTTTTCTGATGACTTTATAATGATTGTAAATGCATGCAAAGTGTAATGGTTCAGGAAATGATTTAAGAAAGGAAAAGAGAACTAATGTGCATTGATTATGTACAGGACGTATTCCAGGAGAAAGCAACACGTTGTCTCAACGCTGTGAGTAATAATGCATTACATATATATTTATGTATCTGTTCTGTAAGACATAATTGTAAATCATGTATTGATCTGGAAATGAAAAGTGGAAACCATATCCGTATATCTGTTGTGCCGAAAGGCTATCTGTTGTGCCGCAAGGCTACCTGTGCCGAAAGGCTATCTGTTGTGCCGAAAGGCTATCTGTTGTGCCGCAAGGCTACCTGAGCCGAAAGGCTATCTGTTGTGCCGAAAGGCTATCTGTTGTGCCGCAAGGCTACCTGTGCCGAAAGGCTATCTGGGCCAACAGGCCAATCTGTTATTTCTGTAATTGATTTTGGTACATATACTAAGATGCATTGTGATTTTATTATTGCGCACTATTATTCACTGAGCTTGTCTCATTCTATATGTTGTCTGATTTCAGAGGAGCCACTTGGGGAGCGTTTCTAGCATTACCTCGTGCATTTTATCAGCTTAAGGATAACCAGGCACAGGAGGGAACCCTTACATATTAGACCAGTTTTCTTTGTATATGTAATTTTTGGTATCCATGTTGCTAGTCAAGGTTATTGTATCTACCGTTTTGAGTGCCTAATATCTGGGCTGGATTTGTAGATGTTTTGTAACCTATTTCTGTATGCCTGTTTGCCTTTTGTTAAATCTCGAAATGGTCCTGGTTTTTGGTAGTTGCTCAATGGATGTGTCTGTTTATTGTTATTTAAAAATTTACTGCTTCCGCCCAGGCCCCAAACGCTGTTCATCATAGGTCATTCTGTCTGTTCCTGATTAGGTCATGCCCAAACCTTTTAGGGGCAGGTTCGGGTCGTGACAATTTTTTGTGTTAGGCTTCTACTCAGGAATTTATGGAAGTGGTCCGTGCTTATTGGGTAATATTCTCTGATTCAAAGCAGTAACTAATCAAACTTGCACAAGACCTTCTTGCCAGGTATGAGTTTATTTTTGAACAATTTTTTTTTATTATTATTATAAAAATCTGCTAGCATTTATGATGTACTTTTTCTTAGATGATCCTTTAAAGAAGAAGAAATGCATTTTGTTCAAAAATGAAGGAAATTATATTTTACCCCATGGATGAAAAAGCTATTTGTTTAGAAACACCATCCCGAGGTCTAAAAATAGTTAAAAAAGCTATTGGAAGATACATTGTGTGGTGCTCGATTCATGTATATGTTATAATCTTATTGATAGAAATAAATATTAAATGTTTTACATTTTTTTAAGCTTGAAATTAATTTTATTGTAAATAAAAAAAAATTGTTTCTTTTTGCAAATGCTATCCTTTGAGTACGTGATGACATCTTCACATATTGATATTTAAGCTTACTGTTGATACTAAAACAAGTTATAATATATAGGTTTTTTATTTGTACTATTGATACTTTTGTTTTGTTTTAGATACAAATTTGAGTTCTTGAATTATCAAAAATTATTAATATTGTTGGAGGACGTTTTATATATTTTTGTAAGGAATGTTTGGTTAACACTGTATTGTTACATGGTCCATATATATTATTATTCGTATAAATGATTTTGTGAATGTGAATGTGAATGTGGATGTGTGTGGATGTGGATGTATTTTATTTTAGAAAATATTAATAATTTGTATAGGGAATTAATTAATAAAATATATATTTATTTTATGAAAATAATTATTTTGCGATAGTAATAAACCGTCGCTAATGTAATCATCATTTCCTTACATTTTATTAACGACAGGTTAACCTGTTGCATATATATATTAGTGCCATCTTTAGCGACGGTTTAAACTGTCGCAAATACGATATTAATTTAATTCTACTTTTTTTGCGACGTTTTAGACCATCGCTAATAATACTTTTTGCAATGTCAAATACCGTCACTAAAAAAGTATTAGCAACGGCAACCAATATCATCACTAAAAGTGAAGTTTTTTCCCCTTTTTTTATGTAAGGTTAAACCGTCGTAAAAATTATTGATTAGCCGTCGCTACAAGAACGCGACAGTTTATAACCGTCGCAAATACTTTTTGTCACACCCCCCTCCCACCACCCCCCATTTCCCGTCGCTGCACCGTCGCAAAAGTCTTTTGCAACGATATATGGACCTTTTGCAACGTTTGAGACCATAGCAAAAAGTCTGATTTTTAGTAGTGTAACCAATGTGATATAAAGAATATAGATTGCTATTGTGCATCATAAAAGAAATGAAGCTATGCTTAGTACATACTAACATAAATATTGAGTTATATAACATAAATTAAACCCTACCCAAAAAAAAATAGAAATTGACAAGTATTTTAATGTTATTGAACTATAAAAGTAAGAGATACCATTCCAATAGCTGAAAGCTCCACCTCATTGTATTGTTGCATGTATCTCTGCAAACCCACCAATTAACAATTGGATTAAGATCCCACAATAAATGATTCTATTCTGAAAATAAATGTAACGCCCCCAAAATATGATACAAATAATCCATTCCATAAGATCTACTACCATAATAGAAATGATATACTTCATTCACCAGAGTTTATATTACACAAGGTGTTACATACATTATACATTCATAAATATTCATTCTGAATCTACAACATATAATATTTATTAATAACAACAAAATAGATGCCCTACGGGCTTACATCTTTCCAAGACATAACTTGGTTACAACAAAAGAGAGTCATGAGCTCTATACATATAACGCTCTTGGCTTGAATAAACATTTAAACACAAAAGAAAAAATGACAAAATAAAGCCTCCAGCTCTTAAGTCCACCCAAGCTACATTTTTAGAGGAAGCATACCACCTGTACCTGAAAATGGTTTCCTACAAAGGGTGAGCCAAAGCCCAGTAGAGATATACTAACACAATGTATGAGGTTTAACTAAAACATAAGTGCTAGATAAATGTTCCACATTCATAACCAACTCACATTCTCTCCATACTTATTTAATACTGATACGCATATCTCAATCCATTTCGATCTATTCAATTCATAGTAATTCAATTAATTCCGAGTCAATTCATAAGACAAGTTCATTGTCATCTGAACAATCCAAATGAGGCTACAACTCAATGATTCACAATTCAATACAACTATTATTCAAACACTTCAATTTTGCCATTTTATGAAATTTTCACCCGAGGGAATCGACACCCATATATGCACAAGATTTCAAGTTTTGTCATTTTACAGAATTTTCATCTAAGGGAATTAGCACCCATATATGCACAAGATTTCAAGTTTTTTTATTTTACAGAATTTTCATTCGAGGGAATCGACACCCATATATGCACAAGGTTTCGGGACTTTCACCCTAGACACTCCGGCCAACTAAATTATAAATGGAGTCCATCCCCTATCTCTTTCTAAACAATGATACATATACAATGTATTTAAAAGCATTATCATATACAATGACTATCCACATCACACATTCAATATCTCGATCATTCCATCATATTCAATGACGTAAATTAAAAGATAGGTTTCAATTCACATAATCCACATGCAGTTTCTACAATAATCATAGCTATCCTCCACTGATAACCCAAAACAGATATTTCTAAACAGATATATAATCTTTTACAGATAATTTGTCAAATTCCCATAGGTAAGTGATTTAACAAATCCAACTACACCATTCATTCATGCATCCTCCCAATTTTATATTTCCCATATCAATCTCATCATTTATACCAAGTAATTTATTTTAACTCAAATTAGGGCAAATTTTTCCATTTTCCAAATATCAACCCCAAGTCCAAATTTCATCAATTTAACTAAAATAACCTCATATTCAATACCCCATATACACTTATGAAACCCAATATAGAAAACCCCTCTTTCAATTTTTGAACCCAAACCCTAATTCACTCAAAATCACTCTCAAATCCCATCATCTATACACAACAACACATATCTAGGTTAAAAGTCATATTAAAATGTAGAATATCCATACCTCAAGTGTAGAAGCTCAAATGAGATGAAGAAGAACCTCAAAGGTGTCCAAACTTGATTTTGTTCGAATCAAGAGGAAGCCCACAAGTTGTTCTAACTCTTTATCAAAGGAAGTAGGGTGGTGAGGCCCTTAGATCATGGAGTACTTGTAGAGAGAGAGAAAGAGTGCCGGATTAGGGTTTTTTAGGAGAATGGGAATCAAAAAGTGATGTGAAATCACCCTGCTACAAACTGATATACGCGACCTTTGCTCGAGTGAAGGAGTTGTCACTCAAGCGACCAGACACAACAAGTGACCTCGCTCGAGCGCAAAAAGCGTTGCTCGAGCTCAAAATGCAAAGCTTCAGAAGTTTGACAGACGCACACGCTCACTCAAGTGCAAGAAGCCTCACTCGAGCGAATAACTCCACCTTCCCAGAAATTCTGCATCTGGAAAAGAAACCTGAGGACTCTCAAATCTCGCTCGAGCACAAGAAACCTCGCTCGAGCGAAGAGGCAAATCCCACAAAGCTCGCTCGAGCATAAGAAGCCTCGCTCGAGCGAAGAAACCAAAATCTGGGCAACAACAATCTAGACCAACTAACAACCAACATGTTCCAAACACGCCCAACATATACCAAAACTCTAATTCAAAGAGTTAGAGGGAAAAAATAAGACATGGATACAATACTAAACCACGAAACCCGAGTCTAGAATGTAACAAAGGTCGGGTCAAAACCGAAATCGTTATAACCTCCCCCCTTTAAGGAATTTCGTCCTCGAAATTTTAAAATCATGTTTCAATACCAAGTTTACCCAATTCTCAAAATGATTACGATTCAATTCTCATTACCATGACCCATCTACCTGTCATTCAATCCTTCCACAAGAGAACAAATCCACAATAGATATATCTCAACATATATTACAAATATGCATCTTCTGAAATTTAACCAATTTCAATACGTACTTCTCAGATTTCCAAACCATATTCAATGTTTATGATAAATTTGCATTTCCAAAACTTAAACGACATATACAATGTTCAAATTAGACTTGTGTTTCTGAAACATAGTCAACATATACAATGTTCTCATGATCCAAAACATATACAATGTTTCCAAATTTGATACAACACATACAATATTCTATATTCCCAGAACACATACAATATTCCATATTCCTAGAACATATACAATGCTCATATTGAATCCATGTTTTCAAGATACCCACAACATTTACAGTGTTTTAACTCATTTCATAAACATAATCGAAATCTCAATATATACTCAAACACCAACGAATAAGTCCAAATATTTCTCACAGACTTCTAATTCACACTTCCAAGTTGCTTCCTCAACCCTATGATGTTTCCATGATACCTTGACTAATAGAAACATCTTGCTTCACAAGACTCGGCCCAACAACAAGGAACAAACATGAATACCTCCCCAATTGACAAAACTCACAGCGGTTTATAAGACAAGAACTCATACCCCCGATAATGATAATAGTAACGACGACTTCAGTAACAACCACGTTTCAAGACATCCACCATGACTTGACTACTTATAACACTCAAATCACCATTGAGTGCTTAACACTCCAACCTAGGGGAAAAAGAAAACCACTCGCACACAAGGCTTTCGATCAACTCTAATAGAACGAGAACACAAGATAAAACACAAATAACCAATAACATCATGGCACATTAATGCCCGACAATTCCAAGTCTTTACCAAAAGACATACAACATATAGCCAGCAACTTAGGCTAGATCAAATGTGACTTCTCAACACAGGGCATAAGATATTCCATTCAAGATAAAGAAAATGCTTAATCTATCCCATTTGTTTCAAAACACTTGGTTTTCCCTCCAAATTATTCATCAACCTTCCTCCAGTGAATTAGTCATTCCACAAAACCCATCACACTCACGGTGGGGTTACAATACCCAAAACAAAATTTCCACAATGAGAACCCCCTGTAAATTTCAAAAATGCCAACAACACAATAACACGAGGGAAGAAATTGCACACCCACTAATCACATCATGGCGCAAAGTGCCTATAAGACCAAGGTTCTCAACAGAAATCCCAGTTACTAACACTCAAACAACCTTCCAACTATCCAGGTGGGACTTACATTCCTCACCAAGACACCGTTTACTTACACAATCTACAATTTCGACCTATTCTCGAGGTGACTATATGTCAACCAATCCAAGTATTTACCAATCACTATCCAATATCATTCATCCGTACCAGTTTTCAAACACCAACACACCATTTAACTTCACTTATCTTTGTATCAATCATCAACATCCTGCCCAACCTCGCCAACTCTAAAATGGAGTTCCATACACAACCTCTCAGGTTCAATAAATCACTCTGAATTCTTCAAAGTTAAACTACGGAACTCTGATTTTCCATCCACCCCTCACATGTATGCCTATGTGGCACGCACCTCCTCGCTTCACATCTGGGTCCTAACCGAACTTTTCAAGTCAAGCACAATATACCATTTCAAGTCAATGCACACACCAGTGCCTTACACCATGCACACAAGGACTAAACAAGTCGAAATAACTCTGACAAAGTGCATCACTCACTCTACACAATCTTACTACCTCACTCAGAGTTCCACTATCCAAACTGGACGACAATATCCACACCAAAGTGACCCAGCATTATCAAACATTAAACTACTCAATTCTATCATTAACCACACTTTTGCCTTACCAAGGCACTCTCCTGGGATTGCCCTATGACCGATCCCCTTCTACACATCATCTAATAGCAATATACGAACCACACACCACCACATACCATACTAGCAAAACCTCCTCACTTAATGCGCGATATCCTACCTCCACACTGAATCCCTCATTCTGAGAATGTACTCACAACCTCGACTGAATTCACAATAACGAAATTCATATACTTGTTCCCTCGCACCAAGTTAACTAGCAAGGGCTTACCACGCTACAACACCTATCGTTACTACGTAACCGTTCGAACCAAACACAAGCAAACATAACACCTCCATCCCTCAATGACCAACAAGGTCCACTCTCTATTCCACATTCTATTTGTCACTCGTCACAAGAGTACAATCAAAATACTAAGCCTCCGTATCAATCCACTAGCCATAGCTACTACTGAACAACTACTCCGAACCAAGCCTCGGCACATACGCAAGACACCGACAGGGCTTTCAAAGACTTACCGTCCTAACTCTCCAGAAGAACAAATGACGTCCTCAATCTCCTCGCCGTTATCATAAACCTTTACCCATAAACACCATTCCACTGTGACCCTACACACGGGTCCCACCCTAACCACGGGTTATATACCCAACCAACCCTTCCAACAGCATCACCTGACTTAACTAGAATTGAGGTACATACCTATCACATTCAAACAAAATAAAAGAATCCTAGAACTTAGGAAACATCCACTATACTACTGCCCGAAATATGTTACCAACTACTTACAACACACCACTCACTGATGCTAATACCCAAAATTTTGATAAGGGACTAACATCCCTTCAAAAGAAACAACCAATCAAAAAATATGAAGATCCAATAACATTACCTACCATGAAGGTACAGGTCCATACCTAACGAAACTATACACTATTCACCCTTGAAAACAACGTGTTGTATGTACAAAACCCAGTGCCAATCGCACACTTCACATCCTCTCGAGGAATTCCTACGACAGTGGACCAAGGTCTCTACCACACACATAAGACCAAATAATGGACGCTCATGGAATTACACACACTCGGTAAGTATAACTGTTCTCACCCCATGGTAACGCTGACCAAGACACGCATCCCTCAACAACTCTTTTTTTAATTTCAAAATATGGCTCACCAGCCATCATCTTTCCAAACCAAATCACACGCATATATATGCATTAACACAAAAGTTTTCCGATTCTACAATAACTTAACATATTAATAAAACTTTAGAGTCACTACATGCTCCAATCCGCCCAATTCATGGAAATAAACAAGCAAAGATACATACATATAAGTAGTTATGATGTCTCAACATCCCCAAAACGCATTGGTTACATAACATAACCTAATGATTACAACGATAACCCACTGGTTACAAAACAGAATAGTCAAAACAACACCATCCCAGTAGTACTACCACCACCACCGTCCCTCACTGGACCGCTAAAGTCGGTTATTCTCAAACCCAAAATACCCTAAGAGCTCACAAGCCACGGACAAGAACTGTTGATGTGTCCTAACTGGCCACACCTAGAACAAATGAATAATTCCCCACTAGGGGATCTGAGAATTTGACTCTCCCGAGGCCCTCGAAATCTGGCCTCCTTGTTTCTCATAACGGTATTGCCCCTTCCCAAACGAATAAGGTCAAACCCAACTAGGTTGCAACACTCCCAAAAAAGCCCCCGGCTGGGTACAAAAACGTTTAAGGTGACCCGACTGATTACACAACCAGCAAGTAAGTGGTTCCCAAATACGTGACTAGTTCAAAGTCTAAACTGGTGAGGATCCCAATGACTGTTTCCCCATCGAGCACTTGATCACTCTAGATCTTGGCTGACTAGATGATCCTAGTAGTGCAACTACTGGTTGAACGACCAACCCTGCCCTGTTCCTTTGTAAGCAAGCTAGGGACTTGTGGCCCAGCTAACCACATTTGAAACAAGTGAAATCCCTGTGCTTACCCTTCTCCGAACTAGAAACTCGGCACTAAAAAGGTAGATCTATATTGCTCTCTCTGAAACTTTTATGGATCGAAACCCCTCTGCCTCTTAAAAGGTCTACTAATACCCCGAGTCACTGGGGTTGCCAAGATGGCCTCCTCTCTACTCTGACCCATGACTAGTACCACTGCCTCTACATAAGCCACAGCTTCAACAAGCACACTATAACTTCTATGCCAAGACCCAGCAATCCTTTCTCGGATGTTGTCACACAGCCTACTCTCAAACTCCGAACAACGAAGTTCCTCAGTCTCCACCAACTCTGGAACAAATCTCGACAGGTTAGCAAACCATGCTTCAAGCTGTACCAAAGGTGTAGTACCTTGGCGTAATTCCACAAACTGTTTCCGCAACTCTTTCCATGTGGAATGAGGGAAATTATCACTTTCTCGTCTAAGCATCCTAGTGAAGGTAATAAAGATATTAGCACATTTACAAATGTGCCGAAGCTATCTCACTCGTGTCCTAATACATTGGACAATAGTAAATCACTCCACATAAGCATATAGTTACATAAACACATACGAATTTCATTTTCGGATAATGACCGTCCCACAGCGTTGCTAGAGTTCTAGTTAGAAACAGCAGTGATCAAATGCCTTTCCAACAGGACTCCTAGAAATCCATGGACTCGATCAGCATCCTAGAAATTAAATCCTATACCCATATAATCATACAAGCATGTTATCACATAAGCATACAATGCACACTAATGCCTCAACTAAGCGAGAAAAACCCGTTGTGGTAATAACCACTTCCCACGTACCCAAAGTATTCAAACCCGGTACACTCTGATAACAAGTTGTAATGCCCCCAAAATATGATACAAATAATCCATTCCATAAGATCTATAACCATAATATAAATAATATACTTCATTCACCAGAGTTTATATTACACAAGGTGTTACATGCATTATACATTATAAATATTCATTCTAAATCTACAACATATAACATTTGTTAATAACAACAAAATAGATGCCCTACGGGCTTACATCTTTCCAAGACATAACTTGGTTACAACAAAAGAGAGTCATGAGATCTATACATATAACGCCCTTGGCTTGAATAAACATTTAAACACAAAAGAAAAAATGACAAAATAGAGCCTCCAGCTCTTAAGTCCACCCAAGCTACATTTTTAGAGGAAGCATACTACCTGTACTTGAAAATGGTTTCCTACAAAGGGTGAGCCAAAGCCCAGTAGAGATATACTAACACAATGTATGAGGTTTAACTAAAATATAAGTGCTAGATAAATGTTCCACATTCATAACCAACTCACATTCTTTCCATACTCATTCAATACTGATACGCATATCTCAATCCATTTCCATCTATTCAATTCATATTAATTCAATTAATTCCAAGTCAATTCATGAGACAAGTTCGTTGTTATCTGAACAATCCAAATGAGGCTACAACTCAATGATTCACAATTCAATACAACTATTACTCAAACACTTCAATTTTGCCATCTTACAGAATTTTCACCCGAGGGAATCAGCACCCATATATGCACAAGATTTCAAGTTTTACCATTTTATGGAATTTTCATCCGAGGGAATCAGCACCCATATATGCACAAGATTTCAAGTTTTGCCATTTTACGGAATTTTCGTCTGAAGGAATCGGCACCCATATATGCACAAGGTTTCAGGACTTTTACCCTAGACACTCCGACCAACTTAATTATAAATGGAGTCCATCCCCTCTCTCCTCCCAAACAATGATACATATACAACGTATTTAAAAGCATTATCATATATAATGACTATCCACAACACACTTTCAATATCTCGATCATACCATCATATTCAATGAGGTAAATTAAAAGATAGGTTTCAATTCACCTAATCCACATACAGTTTCTACAACAATCATAGCTATTCTCTATCGATAGCCCAAAACAGATATTTCTAAACAGATATACAATCTTTTAAATAGATAATTTGTCAAATTCCCATAGGTGAGTGATTTAACAAATCCAACTACACTATTCATCCACGCATCCTCCCAATCTCATCATTAATACAAAGTTATTTAACTCAAATTAGGGCAAATTTTCCCATTTTCCAAATATCAACCCCAAGTCCAAATTTCATCAATGTGAGTCAAATAACCTCATATTCAATACCCCATATACATTTATGAAGCCCAATATAGAAAACCCCTCTTTCAATTTTTGAACCCAAACCCTAGTTCACTAAAAATCACTCTCAAATCCCATCATCTACACACAACAACACATATCTAGGTTAAAAGCCATATTAAAGTGTAGAATATCCCTACCTCAAGTGTAGAAGCTCAAAGGAGATGAAGAAGAACCTCAAAGCCAAACTCAATTTTGTTTGGATCAAGAGGAAGCCCACAAGTTGCTCTAACTCTTTATCAAAGGGAGTAGGGTGGCAAGGCCCTTAGATCACGGAGTATTTGTAGAGAAAGAGAGTGCCGGATTAGGATTTTTTAGGAGAATGGGAATCAAAAAGTGATGTAAAATCACCTTGCTGCGAACTGATATACACGACCGTCGTTCGAGTGAAGGAGTTGTCACTCGAGCGACCAGACATAACAAGTGACCTCGCTCGAGCGCAAGAAGCATCGCTTGAGCACAAAATGCAAAGCTTCAGAATTTTGACAAACGCACACGCTCGCTTGAGCGCAAGAAGCCTAGCTCGAGCGAAGAACTCTACCTTTCCAGAAATTCTGCATCTGGGAAAGAAACTTGAGGACTCTCAAATCTTTCTCAAGGACAAGAAACCTCGCTTGAGCGAAGAGGCAAATCCCACAAAGCTTGCTCGAGCGCAAGAAGCCTCGCTCAAGCAAAGAAGCTAAAATCTAGACAATAACAATCTAGACCAACTAATATCCAACCTGTTCCAAACACATCCAACATGTACCAAAACTCTAATTCAAAGAGTTAGAGGGAAAAAACAAGACATGAATACAATACTAAACCACGAAACCCGAGTCTAGAGTGTAACAAAGGTCGGGTCAAAACCGGGATTGTTATAATAAATGTATTTTAAATCAATTCTCTATCGTAACTCCAGCATAAATCTTAGATTTAACACTTCATTTTTTTGCAATTCTTTATTGTAACTCATTCAACCACAAAACATTAAATAACACAAAAAATCAAGGATTAAATGGTCTTCAAAATCACATTATCTCATAAATTACACCTAAAAAAAAATCAAGCCTTTCTTCAAGGGAAAGGGACTGCATGAAGATGGGTTTTCAATTTTTTTACGTAATCATACAAAAAATTCATGTCCTCTACTTGAAAACCCTAAATTCGAAAATTTCCTCTCAGCACAGACAAATTGTAGATAATAACAGTAAAAAAGTAAGGGCTTTGGGCGATTATGAACTACATACATACCAGTTTGTAATCAAGCTCAAATACATCTAGGGTTTCGTTGTCCCAGCAGGGGGCTAGGCGATATCAAATAGGTTGTTTAAGTTGGAGATGATGGTAGAGATAAAGGCAGTTAAGTCGATGGCAAGAAGTGTAGGATCTTTTGAGAGAGAATGACACCTAGAGGGTTAAAATTAGGGCTCCAAGATAAAACATAATAGAATAGAAAGGTGTGGGACTTACTAGAAGGTGGTGATGGTCGCTCAACGCCGTCATCTGCCGCTGCTTAATGCCATCTCACGTTGTCGCTCCACGCTGTCATCTGCCGCTGCTCACAGTCACGAGAAAGAGAGAGAGAGAGAGAAACAGAGAAAGAGTCGTAAGAAGAGATGGATTGGTTCAAAAGATTAGGGATTTGAGATTGGGGATTTTTGGTTGAGGAGGGGAAAACGAACGCGAATCAGATTTTGGGTTTTTTTTTTTTTTTTTTTTTTGCAACGTCAAGTTTCACTGTCACAAATGAAAATTTAAGGCAGCGTTTGGTAACGTTTACGTTTTTGGTTTATGTTTACAAAAAAATTATAAACTGGTTTTTATTTATTTTTAGAAAAACATAAACTATAAACACATTTGGTTTGAACAAAATGTTTGAAAATTTTTAAAAACATAAATTAAAAAATATGTTTGTTCAGGCCTAAAATATTTATATTTATTTTTTATTATTTATGACAATGGAATCATATACATTATAATTGAAAAAAAAATAATTGGAAAAAAAATTATCTGCAAAAAAAAGTATTTGAAAAAATTTTATTTAAAAAAAATTAATTGAAAAAAAAAAAATTGTCAGTCAAATTCCTAAATTTCTGTTTAAAATATGTTTTTTTTCTCAAATTTACAAACTGAGACAACCATTTATAAGCTAAAAAAATTATCAAACAAGTTTTTCTGACAGTTTTTAAAATTTTTGTAAATATAACCTGAAACAGAAAAAGAGAGAGAAACAAGAAATGATCAGCGAGAGAGAGAGAGAGAGAAAAAAAAAGAGATGAACGAGAGAGATATATAGGGAGAGACATAAAAAGAGAGAGAAGAGACAAAGAGAAAGAGAGATATGGAGAAGAGAGATGAGTGAGAGAGAAAGAGAGAAGAGAGATGAGCGAGAGAGAGAGAGAGAGCCATTTTATTTTTTGACTTTTTCCTCTTTTAAAAACAATGGGTGTAGACACCCCATTTTTGACCGACCTTAAGACTCAGACGTCACCGATTGAGCGCTCGGTGATGTTGCATACTGTGCTCGTTCAGAAGTCTCAGAGTCGCGCCGCGGCGCCCGCCTCCGGACTTCGTGCCTTGTCTCGGTTTGCGAACCAGACTCGGTTTTCGCTGTTTTCTTTCCCAAAGGAAGGGAATAGTCCTGTAGACTATCTCCCGGTGGCCGTGAGCTACTTTTTGTGGCCGTAGGCCATTTTGCCCATTTCGAGTCGGTTCGGTTTCGGATCGTCAGCCGTGTGCCTCGGCTGGATCGCCCAACCATCTCCGAGTTCTCCGGTTTTTGGCAGAGACCTCTGTTTTATAGTTCTGAGGAACACTGGGGCCCCTGATGCCCACTTCCTGGCCGTATGCCACTTTGCGGTGCTCGATTTTGGGACCGAATCACGCGGTTTGGGCCCCGAGCATTCATTTTGCGTCAGTTTTCTCTGATTTTTGGCAGGAACCTCTGTTTTGTCATTCCGAGGGACACTGGAGTTGCAGATATCCACTTCGCTGCCGTATGCCACTTCCGGCACCCCATTTTGATCCCGGCGTTCATTTGGCCCCGAGCGTTCATTTCTCATTGGTTTTTGTTCAAACTTGGCAGGTACCTCTGTTTCAACACCAGGAAGATCACCGGGGGGTGCGAGGCCAGCAATTATCCCAGATAGCTAGTTTCGCTCCTCCGGAGCCCGTTTTTTTCACTTCCGGGCCAATGTTGAACACCTTGGGGGTATTTTCTTCCAACCAAAGTTACATATCTGTGATCGGGGACATGGGAGGACCTGAAAATGTATGGTCGGCCAGAAACTCGAGTTTCATTTTTGAGCCTCTCCTTCAAGCTCTATGTTGTGGCTCTGCTTGATGTTGCCAATTTCGGACCTTGGATCCTTGTTCTACACACCTTGGAGGACACAAAAAGAAGGTGGTCGGCCGAAATTATGCGTTCATTTTTAGGCTCTCCTTCAAGCTCTATGTTGTGACTTCGCTTGAGTTGCAGATTCGACCACAGGGCCTTATTCTACACACTCGGGAGAACACCTTGGCATGGTGGTCGGCCAGCAAATATTGACTTCATTTTTTGGGGGTGGCCGGCCGGCCATGGTAGGTGGCTGGCCGACCAGGTGGGGTGGGTGGGCGGGCACCTCCCCGAAAGGTACCTGGCCGACTCACCTCGCTTCACTACTGCTCCACTGGCCCAATTGCTTCAAAATGTCTCCCTCATCCGGGGGATATTTTGGGAGGGAAAGCTTGGGTGCTTTTCCCTCCCCTTTTACACCCCTTTCTTGTCTACTTAAAGGGCCCAACCCCTTCTTCTCTAGGGTTACAAAATTTGTCTTCAAGAACACTTAAGCAAAAACCCTAATCTCCATAGCCAAAACCTTCAAAAAAACTCCCAAGTCTTGCTTGATTCCTTCACCAACACCTAGCCTCACCATTCCAACTTTAATTCCAGCAGCTAGGAAGTGAATTTCAGAGGTTGAGAAGCTACAAATCAAAGCCAAGAAGCAAAGAAAGACAAGTCTTCAAGGGTAAGTATTCAAAACCAACTTTTAGGGCTTTTTCTTGATCTTTTTATATACTCTAATTGGTTGAGAATTAGGGGTCCGACCCATACTGCTTTTGTGCTCATATTGAGCCCCTCTACAACATTGTAGAAGGGCTCAACTTCATTTGGTATCTCTATATACTAGTTCCTTCAATATTCACCAAGTTTGTCACATTTTTGCATGCTAAAATTGACCTATTTGTGTTGGTTTTTAGGGGTCCGACCCCTAATGCTTTCTTGCTTATTTTGAGCCCCTCTACAACATTGTAGAGGATCTCAACTTCATTTGGCCATTGTATCTACCACCTCCTTCAAATTTCATCAAGTGTGCCATATTTTGTACGCAATTTTTGACCTATTTGTGTTTGTTTTTGGGACTTCGACCCCTACTGGTTTTAGTCTTATATTGACCCCCTTTACATGTTCCATGAAGAAGGTTTGGTCATTTGATGTATAGATTGCATGTCTTATGTTATACCCTTTTGTGGCTCCATTTTGCCTTCCATTTCTAGCATGTTTGTCTTATGATTTAGAGGCTGCCATAAACTGAATATATGCTTATTTTTGGGCCTTCTTTCATGTTGTAGAAGAAAGTTTGTCCATTTGGTGTTTGTATATACCACCTCCCATTGTAATGCTCTTTTGGCCATTAATCTTGTATGATTTTGTTGCCATATCTATGTCTCCTTTTTGGCCATGTTTGTTACTGAAAAATTCCATATTTGGGACTGCCTTGCTACTTTTATTGCTGCCATGATCATATTTTGCATGTATAGCATGGTTATAGGCCATTTCGGGGCTTAATTTCACATTTTCGGGATGATTGCATGCTTCGGTTGTCATTTCGCATCATTTCGGGACTGTTCTCCCCTTCACTTAGTGGTTTGCATGCTTGCATATCATTTCCCATGTCATTTTGTGCCTTAATGCTTTGCCTCGGTTTGCGTGCCCGCGGGTACGCATTTCGAGGCACCTTCGTTTTTATCCGACGGCCTCCTATGTGAGTGAGCTGAGGCTCTCCCATGTTGGTGTAAGTCCATCGCGGCATTCCGTGTGTCGTTTCATTGCATTTCATCATCGCCTCGATTTGCGCGCCCGCGGGTACGCATTTCGAGGCACTTTCGATTTTATCCGATTTTCATTCTTTCATCATCGCCTCGATTTGCGCGCCTGTGGGCACGCGTCCCGAGGCACTTCGGTTTTATCTGATTTTGATTTCATCATCGCCTCGATTTGCGCGCCTGTGGGCACGCGTTTCGAGGCACTTCAGTTTTATCCGATTTTTATTCTTTCATCATCGCCGACGGCGCTCGATTTGCGGCGCTTCCAGGAGGCAGCTGCTTCGGTTTATCCGATTTTCATTTCATCATCGCCTCGGTTTGCGTGCCCGCGGGCACGCATTTTGAGGCACTTCAGTTTTATTCGATTTTCATTCTTTCATCATCGCCTCGGTTTGCGTGCCTGTAGGCACGCGTTTCGAGGCGCTTCGATTTTATCCAATTTTCTCATTTTAGCTTCGCGGTTTATGCGTCTGCAGCACGATTTCGAGGCACTCTGCTTTTATCCGCTTGGCATTGCGTATGCCTTCGCTTTTTATGCGTCTGCAGCACATTTTCAAGACATTCTTTTTATCTCGATTTATATTTCATCATTGCCTCGGTTTGCGCCAAGGCACGCATTTCGAGGCACCTCATTCTTTCATTCTAAGATCCTATGTGAGTGTGGCTGAGGCCCCCTTCATGTTGGTATAAGTCCATCATTACATTTCGCATGTCATTCCGCATCGCCTCGATTTGCGTGCCCGTGGACACGCATTTCGAGGCATCTCATTTTCATGGCATTGTGCATGCTATATCACATCTCAGCTACATTTCATGCATATCATGCATGTTGCACGGGAAACGAGGTACATTCTGTACTCCGAGCGACGGAGTGTGTCTCAATTCCCCAGTCATCGACACTCCGGATTACCCATGATGGAGTTAAGTTTTGTTGTAGCATTCATCCCCATATTGAGTTGTGCAATCCGGTTCCTCTGCCATCATGCATCGGTATGCGTGATTGGTGGCACGAGGATCGAGGCATGCATATATTTGTGAAAATACATCGCTATGCCCTTTTCCTGCTCTCTGTTACAGCAAAATCGAGGATCAACAACTTTTCGGAGTCCAGCGCGCATTTCGAGAAATACTGCAAACAGAGGCTAATTGGGGCATCCCAGTGGATTTCCACGCCAAGCAGCCTAACATACAACATCTATCAGAAGCGAGGCAGTCCCTGGCTTGCACGCCAGTTTTAGTTCTTTTGTAATTAATTTGTTAATTAATTAGAATTTGTATTATTTCGGACTGTATATTCTTTTATTCGGGTCTGTATTATTATTCATTCGGACCCTCTGCGCGAGGGCATAATTGTAATATGGGTGTGTGAGTGTGATGTATGTCTTCCAACCCCCATTTCTTTCTCCCTTTTATTTACCCGCTTTGGATGGTTAGATATAGGGCATATTTAAATTAGCATACAGTATGACAGCATATTTGCATCATTCATCTGTATTGCATGCATCGGGCTCGGCGCATCATACTAACTGCATTTGTATTTCAATTCCAAGTTGAGTACTTGATAGCTGTTGCATCTCACATGCCATGTTTAGAATAGCCGAGCCTGCTATCTTAGTTGCATTTTGCATGTGTTGCATTAGGCATTTCAGCACATCTAGGATCACGCATGGATTTCTAATGAGCTTTTGTTTTGGCTTGGAGTACTAGGTGAGTTTTATGCTTTAGCATCCTCGCATGCGTGTGAGTGTTGCCATGAATAGCATGCTTACCATGAGGCTAAATGCTTATGTGATATAACTGCCTTGAATGCCTGTGGGTGGAGGTTGAGTTATCTGAATTGGGACCATTCATCGACTGTTTGTTTTAAGCCCACTAGATTGTGGCAAAACCATGTTTTCTAAGCCCACTCGAGGGTGGCAAATCCGCATTTTAGCCTACCTGAGGGTAGCACCATCACACCATTTTCAAATAAACAAACATGAAATGTTTTGTTCCAATTCAGACGGCCCAATCTATACTTGTTTGCTGCGAGCATCATATAAGTAAACTAGGCCAATAACCGGAATAAGAACTCACAAAGTTTTCAAAAACAGATATCATGGTTAGTAGAGGCCGGTCTTTGACCGGGCGAGAGGGGGTGCTCACGATGTGACCTTCCCTAATCGTACCCAAGTTCCCGAGCCAACTTTGGTGATGACGGACACGTGGCCTTCCCAAGACCGAGTCGTGGTTCCTAAATTTCCCATTTTAAAATATTTAGGTGGCGACTCTGTTATCTGGCAAAGCAGTCCATGTTTGGCACTTCTTTTCAAAAAAATATGTTTTCCTTCAAAACGATTTGCCGGATTTGGACTCTTTGGTTCAAGATTTAGAACCGCAACAAAATCGAGTCAGAAACTGTAGCGAGGCCCCCCGCGGGCGTTGTTACAATGGGCTAAGAGAAAGAGATAAGTGTGTTTGAGAAAAATGAGTGATTGAGAGAAAAGAGAGATGAGTGAAAGAGAAAGAGATAGAGAAAGAGCAAAAAAAAGAGAGAAACAAGATGGAGAAAAAGAGAGAGAGAGAGAGAGAGAGAGAGAGAAGAAAGATAAGCAAGAGAGATGAAAGAGCCACAGAAAAGAATGATGAGTGATGAGAGAGAGTGAGAGAAAGAGATGAAAGATAAAGAGAGAGAGAAATGAGATGAGTGAGAGACACACAGAGAGAGAGAGGCCCATTTCATTTTTTGACTTTTTTCTCTCTCAACAAGTGATTAAGAGAAATGAAAGATGAGCGATTGAAAGAGAAGAGAGAGAGAAAAAAAAAGATCGATAAATCAAGAGAGAGATCAATAAATCGAGAAGAGGAGAGGGAGAGAGTAAGCTATGCGAACACAGTGTGGGACAGGGACAGGGAGAGAGAGATAGACAAAGAGTGATAAAGAAAAAGAAAGAGAAGAGAGATGAGCTAGAGACGGAGAGATAGAGAGAGAGAGATGAAAAAATGGATGAAAAGAGAATGTTATATCAAAACAATATCACTTTTTCTTTTTTTTGTTTGCGACGGCACCTATTACTGTCGCAAAAAACTCTCTTATTTGTGACTGCATTTCATGCCATCGCAAAAGTAGCTTTATTTGTGACAGCAGCGGTTACCGTCGCAAAAAATGCGCATTATTTGCGACTACACCTATTACCGTCGCAAAAAGTTACTTTTTTGTGACGAGGAGTGATGCCGTCGCTAAAAACCCATTTATTGGCTACAGCAAGTGGTACCATCGCAAAAAAATCACTTTTTGAGATGGCAATAAGTACCGTCGCAAATGCTTCCGTGTTATATAGCCTCTTTTCTTATAGTGTTGTGATTTAGATTTATTCTATATATGAACATCAATTAATTTCCCCCACACAATCATCCACCCAAATTTTTCTAAGTAGATTAATTTGAATCCCTAGCATATTATATATTAGAGATTGAACAGACTGTAATGAGAGTCATGATATTTGATGATTGACGTGTGGCACGAGTCATGTGGGGACACCAAAATAATTCTTTATAGGGTAAATTACATTTACCTCCCCTGAGGTTTCTGACAAATACAGGGACCTCCCCTGTGGTTTGAATAATTACAATAACCTCCCCTACTTTACCTGACAATGTCAAGATTCCCCCATTCTGTCTATTTTGCACAAACGGCGTTAGTATTTTATATAAAATGACCATATTACCCTTGTTTTTGCCTGCAAAAAGACGAAAAACACTTTTCTTCAAGATGAACATCACTGCCATAAAGTAAAAGACGAAAAAACCCTTTGCTTTGATTAACACAACCATAAAATAAAATAATTTAAAAATATTTATATTAAAAATGACACATTTAAAATAAAAAATAAAATTTTAAAAAATTTAATATTTAAAAATATATTTAAAATATTAAAAATACAACACATAAATGTATGAAATATAATGCATATTAAAATAAATAAAAATATTTAAAATATAAAATATTTACCCTAAAAAATAAATTCGAAAAATTTCAAAACTTATAACAAAATAATTTTTTCTTTTCAAAACTTATAACTCAAAATACAACTCCACACTCAAATCATGACTCTAAAATAATTTTAAAAAATAAAAGATATTTTTTTAATTTTTTCTTTTAAAATAGAGTTTTGGAAAAAGTTTGATTTTGAGTTTTGAATTGAGTTTTAAATTTGTGTTTGGTTATGAGTTTTTGAAAATAATTTTTGAATTGAGTTTTGAGTATAAACATGTTCCGAAAAAATATTTTTTTTAGAAACATGTTTGGTTTTCTTTTAGAATTACAATTCCAATTAGAAATTTTCAAAAATCTTTTCAAAACTCATAGAGTCTTAACCAAATATAGAGTTTTGAAAATAGTGTAGAGTTTCGAGTTATGTGTTTGGGTATAATGTTTGAAAATAATTTTTGAATTGAGTTTTATAATTTTCTTGGTCAATTCAAAAATTATTTACAAAACTCATAACCAAACACAAACTTAAAAAAAATACAAACTTATGTTAAATATATTTTTTAAATATTAAAATTTTTAATTTTTTTATTTTAAATATTTTATTTTATTTTATAAATATATTTTTAAATATTTTAATTTTTTTATGTGTTTTGTTATGATTTGAGTATAGAGTTTTGAAAATAGTGTGGAATTTCAAGTTATGTGTTTGGGTATAATGTTTGAAAATAATTTTTGAATTGAGTTTTATGGTTGTGTTGGTCAATTCAAAAATTATTTTCAAAACTCATAACCAAACACAAACTTAAAAAAATACAAACTTATGTTAAATATATTTTTTAAATGTTAATTTTAAAAAATTTATTTTTTTATTCTAAATATTTTATTTTATTTTATAAATATATTTTTAAATATTTGAAAAAAAAATTATGTGTTTTGTTATGATTTGAGTGTAGAGTTTTGAAAATAGTTTAGAGTTTCGAATTATGTGTTTTGTTATGATATTTGAAAATAATTTTTGAATTGAGTTTTATGATTGTGTTGGTCAATTCAAAAATTATTTTCAAAACTCATAACCAAACACAAACTTAAAAAAAATACAAACTTATGTTAAATATATATTTTTAAATATTAACAAATTTTAAAAATTTTATTTTTTATTTTAAAAATTTTATTTTATAAAAATATTTTTAAATATTTTAATTTTTTTGTTATGTGTTTTGTTATGATTTGAGTGTAGAGTTTTGAAAATAGTGTGGAGTTTCGAGTTATGTGTTTGGTTATGAGGTTTGAAAATAATTTTTGAATTGAGTTTTGAGTTATGTGTTTAGTTACGATTTGAGTGTGAAATTGTATTTTGAGTTTAAAATCTTAAAATTAAAAAATTAAAATATTTACAAAATAAAATAAAATATTTAAATAAAAAATATATATTTAAAATAAAAAAATAAAGTTAAGTGTTTACATTAGGCACTTTAGTATTTACATTATAGGCATTATAGGCACTTGAGGGCATTTTAGGTATTTTTGTGTTTACAGTTGATGACATCACAGTCATGCCTAGGTGCATAAACGGCGGTCAAATTTTGGGGGAATCTTGACATTGTCAGGTAAAGTAGGGGAGGTTATTGTAATTATTCAAACCACAGGGGAGGTCCCTGTATTTGTCAGAAACCTCAGGGGAGGTAAATGTAATTTACCCTTTTTTATAATATACAAATATAATCATTGTAATATTATAATAAAAATTTGTTTGAAAACCAAATATATTTTACTATTATTAACAATACAAAAAGGTAATTGTCATTCCACCTTCACATTTTATTATTTTGGGCGAAATAAACCATTGGTTTTTATATTTTACTTCTTGTATTATTTTGATCTCTATATTTTTAATTGATTCAGTTTTAACATTTAATTTTAAATTTTGTGTCAATTTGATCTAATTAATAATAGTGTTAGTGTTAGCTCTAATGCTAGTATGCATATTTGTGAATAAATTTTGATGATAACAAACATATTTTTATGGTACTAATGACTTGTTCTCAAGTATGTTGCTTATAGGAAAGAATTCATGTGAATGTCACAAAACTTAAACGATCAAGGCAAATCAAACAAGAAAGAAAAATATTCAAATTCTTAACGGCTAGTTTTTTGAATTCAAATTTACAACGGCTTAATTTTTGAATTCAAATTTGTAATGGCTAGTTTTTCAAATTGTTACTTCATAATGGCTAGTTAGACTATCTTTTCCAATGTCTATATATATACAAGGGTGTGTCGTTTAGCAGAACACAACAAAGAGTACAACAATGCTGAAGTTTTCTGTATAAAATCTGCTCTATCTCTTGCTCATTCGACTCCAAGCTTATTTGTTTCATGTTTTGAGAGATACCTTGTGTGAGCTTTTGATTGTAATATCTACTCATTAAGGAGTTGTTTTCGTGTACTAAAATCCTTAATTACTCATCGTATACAAAGGGTTGGGTTGTAACCATTGTAAGAAAGAAACGGGTTTGTCTTTATCATTGTAGAGCTGTAAATTCTAGATGCTTGTAAGAGGTGTTCTCCACCCTTAAGGAGAAGTCTAATAGATTGTAAAAATCCTCGAGGGATTCTCTTAAGGTGTGGACTTAGGTAGAGACCGAATCTCTCTCTCTCTCTCTCTCTCTCTTCTTATTACTTATTTATTGAATTTTATTTAAGATTGCTTATCACTACTACATATTTAATTATTTTTTCATCTCTTTAATAACAAGTGTTTGAATATTTGTTTAAAACAATTTAATTAGTGTTCTAAATACTTGAATATTGCACACCAAGCGTTTCCTACATTGTTACACATACTTTGCACTTGTGTTTTTGTGTTGTTTGAATTTATCTAGTTATCTTCATTGCATAGAATTATTTCTCACTTACTTTACCATAAGAATTCAGAGTTTGCAAAAAGACACTACTCACCCACCCTACTGTTAAACACTTGGGAAACAGTTAGTGTTTTTTAAAGAAAATTATCATTAAATTAGTTGAGATTAACTTATTGAGTTGAGTAAGTTTATAATTTTGTCCTTACAAATATAACATGTAACACTTATATGTATATTTTTTTATGATAAAACAAATTAAGAGTTGTCATCAATTGGACTAAATTAAAATAATGTCATAAATTCATGGTCAAAATCGACCCAATTGAAATTACAGGGACTAAAATGATACAAGGGTCAAAGTACATGACTAAATCGACCCAATTGAAATTATAGGGACTAAAGCGATAAATCGACCCAACCTAGTTAGGATCTTGTCATGTCACTATGATACTCTCTGCACTCCCCTCTTTCTTTATTGATGTTTATCCATATGTACCTATGTTGATTTCATCAATGAAGTTCTCTTTTTACTGATTAAAAAAAATAATAAAGGGACAAAGTACAGGGATTATTGTCATAATTTCCCCTATTATTTTTGTTTATAAGGTGCATGCAACAAAATGGAGAGTGAATAATAATTCCTAACAAAAGTATAATTTCAAATTAAGTATGCTACATTTTATTAGGACTGTTTATAAAAATTTAAAAAAAAATTATATTTTATATTTGGCCATAATATTTGATATAATTTCTATTTATAACTTATGATATAAAAATAATTAAATAATTTTTTTTTTTTTTTAAAAAGGATAATTGAAAAGTTGAAGAAGGAATGTTTCAAATTGGTAAGAAGTTGCACCAAATAAACGGGTGAGCTCCTCTATAGAAATATGTAATCAAATCATATTTCATTCAACTTGAATATACCAGTATACATATATCATACTTATATACAATGAACCTAACCAACTCTGTAACTAATCTAACAAACACTGTAACTAACTCCTAACCAATTCTATGAAAATATCTGAGCTGATGACTCGGCTAAGTTGAGCTTCGTGGCTTCAAGTTGCAATCTGAGCCTAAGGTGCCTGAGCCGAAGCCTGAGCCTGAGCTGCCTAAGCTATGATCCTCAACATTTCCCCACAAGCTGAGGGAAGGAGAAATTGGCATCAGCTTGTCTTTAAGATAGGAAAAACAAGAGAGGCAGAGAGAGAGAAAGGCTTTGTAAAAATGTCAGCCAACTGATCAATGGTAGGAATATAGTACAACACAAAAATTTTAGCAAGTACCTGATCTTGAACAAAATGGCAATCAACTCCTATATGTTTAGACTTGGAATGGAAAACTAGATTAGAAGCCAGAGCAATGGCAGAAACATTGTCACACTAGAGAAGAGGAACTGTAGAAGAAACAATACAAAAATCCTGAAGTAACATGCCAATCCAAGCAAGCTTTGTAGCTGTATGAGCTAAAGATCTATACTCTTCCTCTGTAAAAGATCTAGACACAGTGGCCTGCTTCTTAGCTAACCAAGAAATGAGATTGGATCCTAAAAAAACACAGTAACCTAAGGTGGATTTTCGGTCAACTGAATCTCCAGTCCAATTAGAATCTGAGTAAGATTGAATATCAAATGAGTTGGGTGTATAAGTAAAACCATGAGAGATTGTACCCTTAATAAATCTAAGTAACCTTTTAACACCAGTATAATGACCAATAGTGGGGTTATGCATATGCTGACAAAGCTGATTCACTACATAGGACAAGTTAGGCCTGGTAATGGTCAAATATTGTAAAGCTCCAACTATACTTCTATAGACAGAGGGATTGTCAAAAGGCATATATGAATTAGGAGGCAGACCAGGTTTGACAGATATAGAAGAAGAGCAAGGCTTGCAATCCAACATACTAGCTTCAATAAGGATGTCCTGAGCATACTTCTTCTAAGAAAGAACAGTGGTGGAACCTAAGGTGTCTACTGAAATTCCAAGGAAATATGAAATATGGCCTAGCTCTTTCATAGAAAATGCTTGATGCATTTGACTAACAAGAGCCTAAATATAAGAAACATCATTGCCAGTGACCAAGATGTCATCAACATAAACTAGTAAGGCAAGAAAGATGGAATCAGTCTTTTTAATGAAGAAAGAGGAGTCACATTTGCTATTCTTGAAACCCTGAGACAGTAGAAATAATGAAAAAGTAGAATACCATGCTCTTGGTGCTTGTTTAAGGCCATATAGAGCCTTGTGAAGGTGACAAACAGACTGTGGGTGAGCAGAATGTTCAAACCCTGGTGGTTGTAACATGTAGACCTCTTCTTCGAGAACCCCATGAAAAAAAGCATTAGATATATCTAATTGCTTAATAGGCCAATTGTGATGAAGAGCAAGACAAAAAAGAATTCGAATTGTTGGTAATTTAGCAACTGGACTGAATGTTTCCTGGAAGTCAATACCTTCTTGTTAGAGATATCCTTTTGCTACCAACCTGGCTTTATGCCTAGTAATAGTCCCATCAGAATTCCTTTTAATTTTGAACACCCATTTGCAGCCTATGGCATATTTGCCAAGAGGAAGGGAAACCAGATACCAAGTCTTTTGGTTTTGTAAAACCTAAAATTCCTCCAACATAGCTTGTTTCCATAGAGGGGTAAGCAAAGCCTCCTTATGAGTAAGAGGCTCAATATCAAAATATGAAAGAGATAGAGCAGCCTTAACAGTAAAGAGAGAACAGCTTTAGACCTAGTAATCATAAGATGATAGCTAGAGGTAGAGGGAATAGAAGGAACTGAACTAGAAGAAAGAGGAATAGATAATTGAATGGAAATAGAATGAATAAAAATAGAATGTTGATGTGGAGAACAAAGAAGAGGAATAGAAAACTGAGATGGAGAAAAACTAAAAAGCACAGTAGTAGAATTGCTGAGACGAGAAGATGCAGAAGGTAATGAAAAGGAAGAAGCTAATGGTGGAGAAGGAGAAAGAGAATGAGATAGGGAAGACCAGAAGAAAGACTAAAGAAGGAAACTGGGAAGAAGAAGAAGAAGACAGATGAGAATAAGGAAACACTTGCTCATTGAACAACACATGTCTGGAGAGATAAATGGTACCAGTTTTAGGGTCAAGACACCTATGGCCCTTGGCAAAAGAATAATAGCCTAACAAAACACACTCAACTGATTTAGGCTATAATAGAGTAGAGAAGTAAGGCTCGATCCAAGGAAAACATTGACAACCAAACACCTTGTGAATAGAAAAATCTGGAATGTGATGAAAAAGAGTTTCAAAAGTTGTTTTGTAAGTCAATTTAGAATAAGGCAATCTATTGATGAGATAAGTGGCACAAGCAATGGCATCAAGCCAGTAATGGATAGGAACAAAAGAGTGATAGAGTAAAGCAATGGCAGCTTCAGTGAGGTGTCTATGTTTTCGTTCAACTACACCATTCTGGGATGGTGTATAGGGATGTGAGTGTTGATGAACAATTCCTTGAGACACAGTGAATGTCTTTTGTTCTAAGAATCTTAAGTGATGTAGAAAATTGTTTCTCTGCATGAGCTTTGAATTCAAGAAATTTATCATACACTTCACTTTTGTAAGCCAATGGATACAACCAGGTGAATCTACTAAAATCATCCACAAAGAGAATATAATATTTGTAACTAGAACTAGAAGCAAAGGGGCCCCAAACATCACTGTGTATTAAAGTAAGAGGTTTATTGACAATGGAATTAGACAATTGAAAAGGTAATCTATGACTTTTTGCAATACAACAATCAACACAATTTTGAAGATTGACAGGAGCAGAATTCTTAAGATATAAATGTGGCCTAAGATGCTTGAATTTCAAAACACTAGGATAGCCTAGCCTATTATATCATACAGTACTAGAAGTAGGAGAATGGCCTAGCTTATTATGCCATACAGTACTAGGAGTAGGAGAAGGGATGAAATGCACTTGAGTGGAAAAACTGGTGTGAGCCTATTATGCCATACAGTACTAGAAGTATGAGAATGGCCTAGCCTATTATGCCATACAGTACTAGGGGTAGAAGAAGGGCTAGAATGCACTTGAGTGGCAAAACTGGTGTGAGCTGCTGCAGAAGGAGTATGAACAGTATGAGTAGATGATGCAGTGGATGAAAAGAAATGATATGAAAAGAAATGATACAAGCCATGAATATTAGAGCCTTTGTGAAGAAATTTCTTCGTAAACTTGTCATCAATCACAAAGTAAGTATCATCAAAAATGATAATGCAATTGTTATCTTGAGCTAATTTTCGAACAGAGACAAGATTAGAAGATAAAGAATCTGTATAAAGAACATTGTTAAGCTTAAAGAGATGATGAGGAGTAAGAAGAAGACCTTTACGAGTATTTTGAATAGGAATAGAATTACAATCTCCTATAGTAATTTGATCAGAGCCTTGATAGGGCTGATAACATCTAAGATGACTAAGATCATTGGTCATGTGATCTGTTGTTGCAGAATCCAAGAACCAAGGACTTGGAACAGAAGAATATGAAAAGGAAGGAGACATGGAAACAATAACAAAGGCTCTTAGTTGTTGTTGTTGTTGTTGTTGTTGTTGATTGAGATGATTCGATTGTTGTTGAGGCTGAAATTGTGGATCCCAACATTCTAATGCTGAATGAGTTGAACCTCCACAAATCTGACAAAACTAAAATTGATTGGAGAATCTGCCTCTACCTTGAAAGGAACCAAATCTACCACCATAACCTCTGTAAGATCCTCCATCACCTCTATAAGAGCCATGATTACCTTTGTGAAATCCTTGATTACGTCCACCTCTTCCTCCTCTAGAATCAAATCGACCTTAAATTGAACCAAAATTCGGAGTTCTTGAGTTTTCAGATCCTTTAACTGTAGAAAAGGCTATAGTTGGTTCTACAGTTTTCTTATGCTTGGATTCTAAATGAAAAGCCTTAGAACATAACAAAAAGGAGAGATTATCCATGGTACTAACATCTGGACGAGCACGAATCGTAATGAAAAATGCATCATACTCAAAAGGAAGACCATTCAAAGTAATTAAGACCAGATCTTCATCATCAATAATAACAGAAGCCATAGCTAACTGATTGACTATGGTCTTGATCTTTGACAAATATTCTTCCATTGTATTTGACTTCTTGACAACCCTATTGAGTTTATTCTTTAATTGATGGACATGTGAGCGAGATAGAGTTGTAAATCACTTCTTCAAAGAAGTCCAAACCTCAGAACAATGATGAAATTGAAGAACAGAAGAATAGATCGCAAGTGTAAGAGTTGTAGTGATGCAACTGAGCAAGTGTGCACCAATCACGGTCCATTGAAGAAATTCGAGATTAGAAACTGCATCGCCTGTTAAATCAGTAATTATAGATAAAGGACATGTGATTGAGCCATCAACATAACCAAGAAGATTGGTTGCTTGAAGAATATTCGAGAGCTAAGTCTACCAGATGTAGACACCCCATTTTTGACCGTCCTCAAGACTTGGACGTCATCATTTGAACACTCGATGATCATCCATGTTCGTGTTCTTTTTGAGTTCTCCGAGGTCTCGACTACGCGTCTTGCCTCAAGATCTCTAACTTATCTGTTTTGTGCTTGGTCATGGACCAAACACTTGTGTTTTTGCTTCTAAGGGAAGAGTGTGGCTTGTTTTCCATCCCCACACCCCACTAGCCATGGCATGAGGCCATCGGCCCCTTTTTCTTGCCACCGGCCAAGAGTGTTGGCCAATCGGAACTATATTTGGTCGACCGGCACTTGTGTTGGTTGATCGGCCATTTTTGGTGGCCGAACCCTGTTCATCTGCTTTATGCAGATATTTTATGCTAGCTGGTGCAACTGGCATCCACAATTAACCCCCTCCATACACGTGTATGGAGGGATTTGCTTTTTGCTTGGCTTCTCTTGGAAGCCTTAGGATTTGAGCCTCTATAAAGAGGGAGCCCCTCCTCCCTCCTTCAAGGTTCAGAGAAATTTGTTCTTGAGAGGATAGTTACAAGATTGTATCTATCCTTCCTTGTTTAACCTTGTTTTGTGCTCAAAATAGTAGTATTGCCTTCCTATTGTACACAAACACACACTAGAACACCATCCTTGGTTGCTGAGGTGCTAGGAGGTTGATTTCAGTGTTCTTGGATCGGTTTAAACTCAGAAAACTTGCTGGAGCCTTGTTCTTGAAGAGGCTATACAAGGGTGAGAAACTACCCTCTTTATTCCCCATTTTTACACAAGCTTTTAGCATAACTTGCATGCTGTTTTGAGCTTAACTTATAACTGATAAAAGTTTTTTTTTTTTTTTGCATACTTTTGATCTTTGTTTAAGGTCCCTTTGAGGTTTGGGGTTGTTTCCCCCCTCTTAGGCCTTGTTAGGTCTTGTTTTAGGCCATCCATTTTGGCCCTTGTTCTTAGCTTTGCATGACCTCTCTACCACTGAAATCCAGAGGATTTTCAGTGGTGGAGAGATGGTTTTGGTGTCCCAAATAGGAGAGGGTCATCCCCTCTCCTTGTTGTCTTTAATACTTGCATAAATGGCTTATGTTGGTGGCTTGTATGCCTAGCTTGTTTTAGCTTCATTTCAGTGTGTATTAGGCTTTGTTTTGCCATAACATACCTCTTTTTTGAGTTGGTTTGATGGCCTCTTACATGCTTCATGTACTTGCCTTGCAACCCTCTTATTTGCCTTAACATGCATCATGTTTTTGACTATCATTCTAGCATGATTTTAGCTTAGCTTAAAGAAGATTTTGTTCATGTTTTACCATGTTTAAGATCTAATTTGAGTTGTATTCATCATCCTTGACTTGCTTTGTATAGCCACCATGTAATCTAGCTTGTAGGCTTTGAGTATTAAATCCTTTGACATGCTTTACTTGGGCCCTTTCAATGGTTTGGCATCACTTGCTATGTTATTTCAGTCCATATAGTATGCTCATATAATTGCCTTTGTCACTCCTTTAATGCTTTAAAGAGTTGTTGTTTTATGCTCTATGTTTGGACCATTGTGTATGCTTCCATGCTCAGGCCATTTAGACACCATCTAAGTGGGTTTTCGGTCTTGTTTAGACCTGCCTTAGGACAATTTTAGGTCCCCTTGGCCCTTTGGGGCTTGCTTCATGTAGCCTTGGTTTGAGTCCCGCGGCTAGATTCACGTTTTGGGCTTTGTCGCATGCTTTGCTTGCTTTGTTTAGTTGGTTTGGCACCCTTGCTAACATGATTTCAAAGCTTACAATGTATGTCATTTGTCCATGTTTATCCTCTTTTAAGTGTGCTTAAGAGTTACCCTTCTATGCTTAAGTGTTAGGCCAATTGGCATGCATGTTTGTATGTGTTTTTGTCCTCATTTCCATAGAATTTTGGCCGCTGATTTGGACCTATTTGAGAGCCATCCATATTGGCTTAAGACCATCCCCGCATGTTATTGCATGCTTGCCTTGTATGTTGTCACATACTTGTTGCATATTCGATAAATTGCATGTTGTAACATGCTAGTTCAATTGTGCCTTGTTGCATACTTAATCCATTGCATACTTAGTCCATGACATGTTGTTGCATGCTTAAGTTGTAATGCATTTGGCATGCATTCTCTTTTTTAAGTTGCTTAACATGTTGTCACATGTTCGCCTCACACGTTGTTGTATGCTTGAATGTTGTCACATGCCTTGCATATTCGCATGCTTAAGTCACATTTTGCATGCTTGTTAGCTTGCATTTTGTCATGTACTTGATATATTCTCACATACTCTTGCATGTTTGGATACATGCTAGGTAACATTGCATTGCATTTGGCATGCTTAGCCTTGTATGGCATTGTCACTAACATGCTCATGTTGCATTAGTTTGCTTGCATGCCTAGGTTGCATTGCATTGCATTGCTTGCATTGCATGTTCATATCCCTTGACCCTTGATTAACCATGATAGAGGTTGGGGATCCTTCATGTGTTTTGTGTGTATTTCATTTGACATTAAAATGCACACTTGGCACCTTAGGCCATCATGCATTGAAATGCGTGATTGATGGCCCGAGGGTCGAGAACCATACTCCTTTGAGTCCCAAACATGATAAAGAGGGTGGTGGTGCAAACATTTCCTTGAAAATGCATCGCCATGCTCTGTCTGTCCTCTGCTGTAGCAAAACAGGATTCTGTAGGAAGATATGGCTGGTCGACCATCTTCAGTGCCGGCCGGCTATGCATTATTGGCCGAGATCCCTACAAGTGGTCGATGACCAGTTCCTCTTGGCCGGTGACCTCATCTCTTGGCCGATGGCCTCTCACAGTTCTCAGAAGGTGGTTCAAAAGCATCTTTGGGACTTGCAAAGTTTTCATAGGTGCAGAGCAGTGTAAACAGAGGCAACATGACATGGCGATGGATTTCCGAGCGAAGCCGAGCATGCACACATTCGTCCCTCTTCCCGAGGCTGCTTTACTTCTTTCAGTAGCTTAATTAATTTGTTTAATTAGTTAAGTGTTGTGTAATAATTAATTAGCTTATTAGTTAGTTAATTATGTAACTTGTATTATTCTTTCGATCCCTCCGTCGAGAGGGCGCAATTGTGTAATAAGCGTGCGTGTGTGTGATGCATGTCTTCCAACCCCACGTCTTTCTCCCTTTTACTTACCTATTTATGATGGTTAGTTCTAAGGGCACGTTTCAATTAGCATCCTTATGTTATGAATGTTTGCATCATTCATCTGTATTGCATGCACCGAGCTCGGCGCATCATGCTAACTACATTGTATTTAAATTCCAAGTTGAATACATGTATCGAATTGTCGCATCTCATATGCCACTTTAGATTAGCCAAGCCTATTCTAGTTGCATTTTGCCTGCGATGCATTAGCCATCTTAACATGAACTTGGATCATACATTTGATTACTAACATGTTCCTTGTTTTGGCTCGGAGTACACTGTGAGTGTTTATGCTTTAGCATCTTACATGTGTGTAAGTGTTAACATGACAGCATGCTTGCCATGAGGCTAAGTGCTTATGTGATATAACTGCCTGAATATCTGTGGGTGAAGGTTGGATTACTTGAATTGGGACAATTCATTGAAATCCGTATTTTAGCCTACTTGCGAGTAGCAAACTTCAAACCATTTCCAAACAAACGGATATGTGATACTTTGTTCCAAGTTAGGCGATCTAGTCTATACGTGTTTTGTTGTGCGCATCACGTAGTAAAGATTAGCCAATTAATCGAAATAAGACCGCATGTGTTTTCAAAAACTCGATCATGCTTAGTACAGGCCGATCTTCAGATCGGGCGAGCGGGGGTGCTCATCGATGACCTTCCCCAATCGTACCCAAGTTCCCGAGCCGAGGCAACTTTGGTGATGACGGACACGTGGCCTTAGGCAGCGAGTCAGGGTTTCCTAAATTTTCCCAAAATAAATATTTAGGTGGCGACTCTGTATTTGACAAAGCAATCCATGTTTGGCACTTTTTTACAAAAATCAGTTTTCCAAAATGATTTGCTGGATTTGGACTCTTTGGTTATTTTTCAATCTCACATTGCACATTGTGAGATCAGATTAAGAACCGTGACAATTTGAGTCCAAACTGTGGAAAAGCATGAGGCCCTCGGGGTGCGTCCACAGTTTCTAGCGACTCTGCTGGGGAGTTTAAAGAGCTTGACTCGAACTCATGATATCTTGTTTTGATTACATTTATGCGTTTCTTTGCATTGCATTTGCATTGGTGCGCCTAAGACACCGTGTTTGCCGTATGCTATTCCTGAACGGTTTACCGAAGGCTCGCTTTGAGAAGCATGCCATAAGGCTGACCGGTTGCGGGCTCTACCACGACGGGAACACAAACCCCAATTTTTACCGGGGCACCCTTTTGACCATTCGACCTAGTGCATATCGGAATCCATAGTGACTATTCCAAACTAGGATAGGTTGCTACCCGATTATAGGTTGTTTGAAACCGCTGCGTGCATAGTGAAACCCTACCCCAACATAGGGGTGTTTTGGCTCTCATTTGCTTATTATGTGCTTTTAGAGTTGTGCCTCTACAGGAATACATATATTAGTTTTCAAGTTTGGGTATCAGGCCTACGGGCATCAGTATCAATGTTTTGAGAATCAGTTATATTTGCGGGTATCAGATTCAGATTTGGGGCAGTGATTTTGGGGAACAATGATCAGTAATAGAGCATGATTATTCACTATGCCTATGTCGATTCGATGAAATTGGTGAAATCTTTGCTTTTGTCTTTCAGTTCAGAGACTTAGTTCAGAATAGCCAGTGTTCTCCTTCGCTGAAGCAAGGCAAACATCTGATCCGTCAATCATCGATCACATTACCTCCGTTCAGTTCAGCGGATTTATGATGGCACAAAATTCAGAGGAAATTATGGTTATGGCAGCCGCATTAAACCAAGGAATCATCTTACAGGGTGAGACCGACGTTGAGGTGCTACACCCACCTAGATCACCTGTCGCACGCTCGATCTGGGAACCCCAGTTGTTTCAAGCTCGTGAACCCACCACCTTTGAGCTGATGGGAATGATTGGCGACCTTCAAAGATCTGTGGCCGATCTAGTCTACGAAATGTCGGCTCCGCCACTAACCATACCGTATGCCAGGAACTTCACGCCGCAAGAGCCCCCGCTACTAGGGCGAATTATAATTGAGCTCAGCCAACCTGAAGCTATCTCAAGCTCCGGCAATGATATGTCGGCGACAACAGGGCTTCGCACTGAAGTAGCAACTCAAACCGTCCACCAAGTTGAGGCTAGTGGAAAGAACAAGATGAAGGCAGACGCAGATCCCTATGAACAACTCCAGCAAGCTGTTGAAGCTCTGAAAGCCAGGGGGTTGAATAAGCAACAAGTACTCACATTCATGGCTAAGGCTGCAGATGACATGTTCCCTGCTCAGACCGAGAGCAATTCAAGCCAAAGGAAAAATCGAGATAAGGACCGTCGTACCAGAACAGTTCCTTTCACTCCTAACCCTGCACCTGGAAAAGAACAGAGAGCCAAGGCAACACCTGCTAATCCTTTTGCTAGTGCGTCCAGCAAAGCTCCACAGGCTTCGAAGTATCCACCCCGAGGGTGCAGGGTCTTTCATGTCCTTTACATGCCTTTGTCCAAGGCTCTTCAAATCCTCACTGAAAAGGTCATCTCAAACATCTTGAGCCTCGGCCTCTCCCGAGTAATCTCCCCCTCTCACATGATGCTACCCAGTACTGTGCGTACCATCAACAGGCCGGTCACCCCACCGACAATTGCTTTCGTCTTCGCCACGAAGTGCAAGATTTGATCAATGATGAGGTCATCCCCCCACCTAGCTTAGCAAAGTCTGTCACCACTGAGTTCATGGACTTTGAGGATAATACAAGTATGTAATCAGGGGTTGGTCCACCTGCGGGCAGCACTCGATTTATTTCAGATGTGGTGTTTGGCACGCACTATTTTGGGCATCTGCGAATGCTAATTTTTTGTACTTTCTGACTTGGGTGTTGAGTCAGTTCTGTGGTTTTGTTTCGAGTTTGTCTCGTTGTTTTGAGTCAGTCTTTTTGATTAAGGTCTATCTTGTTATATCGAGTCAATCCTGTTGTACAGAAGTCGGGTGATTCCGAGGGTGTCGCCTCGGACATCATTATTTTGTTTTGTGTTTATCCTTTTGCTTTCTTTTGAAGTCTATTTCTGCTGTGGAGCCGGTTACAACCAGGAAATCTGAACGAAACAGTCGTGGCTGTCATGTTTTTGTGCTTTTTGCTACTATTGAGCCTGTTGCGCTAGCAAATTTAGAATAAAACGACAGTACATTTCACCTGCTCTTCTGTGCCTCGAAATCATTGCATTGACCTAAGTTTTTCAAAACTTTTCGAATAATGTGTTGAAAGCGAAGAGGAAGGAATTTCTCGAGTTTTGCAAAATTTGATCAATTAAGAGAAAGAAAGGCATGCTAAGCCCTTAATGAATGAAATCATGCTTATTAATGTGAGTACTGAGAAGGATCCTGACTTGATCCGGATTGGTTATACACTGTCTTCAACACGAGCGATTAGTCGCTTTCTTAAAAGATTTCAAAAAATGTTTTGTGCCGTCCCATGAAGACCTATGTAGAATCGCTCTTGAGATTGTGCAGCTTAGGATCGCTCTCAACCTCGAGACTCAACCCCTTGCTTTCAAATCTTGAACTTGCATTCAGAATGTTCAACGATCAACCACAATGTAAGGCTTGTATGGCCAGATCAGAAGCACCCCTCGAATAAGAGGCAAAAGATGTCAGATAATGCACTCGAAGAGTCAAAGACGAAGATCAGCAAGAATGCCAAATCCCAGAATGGAAGAAAGAAGAAAGTTTTGTTGAAAAACAACCGAGTTCCTATCCACAACACTAGGGGCAAATTCAACCCCCATTAGATGGACTTCTACATCATCAGCGAACAGCAGCCACTCTCCTAGATTCAGATGGCTTTGAGATCCTAAAAACCATTTGACATGGACCAGCTACACTTTTACCCTTGAGAGGCTCACTGGACCGAAAACCCAGAAGGGCCACCTAGGCAAAAGTTAGAGCAAGAAAAGAAGAAATGAAAAGAAAAAAATGCAAAAACCAAAAAAACAAAAAAAGAGAAAAGAAATGAAAAGAAAAGAAAAACAAAGCTCACAAGGTTGAAAACCTGGAAGGGCGGCCTTGGCAAAAGTTAGAGCGCAAAAGGAGAGGTTAATACCCGAGTGTACCTTAACCCGGAACTACGTAAGGCTTGATTCCCATGTTTGGGATACGTAGGCAACTTCATTCTGAAGTCCAGCCACAAACACCTCCAAATCAACTATGTCCATGTAATAGTTCCGATCATCTTTGTCATTTCTGTATTCGGTTGTGATCATCACTATGAGAACTGGTTACAGTGTGCTGCGGTGCATTTCAAACAAGGGGCAACTTTTCGTTGCCATATAGTGCGCTGTGGTGCCATTCAAACAAAGGGGCAACTTTCCGTTGCCATGCAGTGCCCTTCAGATAAGGGGCAGTTTTCCATTGTTATGGATCCGAGGTTGTGCATCTCAAGAGTAAGTTCCGTGCCCGTTGAGCAGTGGACGTTTGCAAAAATAGTTTTTGAGAATTTTTACTAAGGTTGACTAATTTCTCTCAAAAATTATTTTCCAAAACTGCACCATTTTCTTGAACCAAAAAAGAAAAATTTTCAGTGCTCATGATCTAACTTGCATGATTTTGAATCAGAAAAGTTGAACAAGCATGTTAATCAAACTCTTATATTGATCAAAACTGTTTTAGTAGAAAGCCAAAACAAAAAAAATGGTCAAAATGATGAACTAGGGGCACAGTTGAGTCAGGTTTTCTATCTTTTCCCCTTTATCAACGTACTTGCCAGAAAGGGCATCATACCTGCCGGAAAAGGGCACGACTGAAGCTAACAACAAAGGGCTAAAAGCTCTCTCATCCTCCAAGCAGCAAGGTATCAAGCAAAGTGCGAAACACGCATTGGAATGGATCAAGATACTCCACTCCCTTATCCGTGGCACCGACTAGACGTCACCAGAAGAAATAGCCGCGAGCTAGTAATGTTGGGCATGAACCCACAACTTCCTGTTCATCCATCAACTACCCAGGGGAGGGATGAAAAATGAGAGATTGAAGAATAGAGAGATGTGCGATGAAAGAAAAAGTGAGAAAAGGGCTTTTTTAGAAAAATAGAGATTAAGTGCCAGAGTGATGTGAGAATCACAAATAAGAAAGGGTGGGAACCGATACCCGAAGAAACTGGCTCCTCACGAACTAAGAGGTCTCTCGCCTTTGTAACGCATCTGAGTGTCGTTTTGGTTTTGTTGTTTGTCATGATTCTTGTTTTGAGTCGTTTCGAGTCTTACTCAATGTGTTTAGGTTGTTTACCTTTTGTTTGTCTTTGTCGAGTTGTTTTGACTATGGTCAGCTGTAGGCTCAATACCCGGTTGAGAACCCTTTTCTCAATTTCAAAAATGAATCGTTTTGTGCTCGAAGTGTTATGCCATTCTCTACATTTGTGCAAAACAAAATTCGTTCTTTCATAAAGCCGTAGGGTTTAACCCAGGTCATGTGAGAATAGTAAAACCAAGACCTATCTGAAGCTATAGGTTCCAAACTGCGATGCAAAAGAAAAAGGAAGAATTCAGAGCATCTGAGTTTGTTTTAACTTCTACAAATTCTGTCTTTGCATCCCCTATGTGCGAACTGAACGTAATGCTGTGTTATGGGCTGTGAGTTCAGAATGAGCAGTGTTCAGAATGGGTCGTGTGTTCAGAATCAGCAGTGTCCTGCATGAGCCGTATGTTCAAAATAAGCAATCTTGTGTTACAGCCGTGTGTTGAATGAAGCGATCTATGTGTTGAACATGTTGGGAACTTGTGATTGGTTCCACTTCCAGTGCCTCCCAGTGTTGATTTGGCAAAGTCACACCAGTGTTACTTCAATTTGTTTTTTGAGCTGTTGCTCTTTTGATTACCAAGTTGTTGCAATTTTGTTTATCGAGTTGTTGCTCTTTGCTTATCGAGTTGTAAACCTGTCAAGGTCTTATTGCTGTTTATTGAGTTAATTTGTTTGTTACGTTGGTTCACTACCTGACCTGGTAACACATGCATGTTCAATTTCCATTCGATCTCATTGTTATGTAATATGATGTGATGCGATGCGATGCAATGCGATGCATAGAATGTACAAATGCAACACTTTTTCAGCAAAAAGCTTATTTCATTCCATCATCTTTTCGAATACATAGTTTTGAGAAAAGTAAAACCTGCCTGAAGTAGTACAATGTGCTCAAACTACTAGTCAAAAGAAAAGTAAAGCAAAAAAAGAGAAAAGCAACAAAATATCTGAACAAAGCAAAAAGAAAAAAGCAACAGAAAGTCTGGATCAAATATCAGTCATCTCAAGTGCGGGAGTCAGTCCTGGTCCTCTTCCTGGACGAGGGTCCAAGGTCACCACCGCCATCTCCGTAATCAGAGTCTGAGCTGTCTCCGGCCTCACCATGGGACGATGCCATCTCCTCATCTGACTCATCGTCACCAGGGGTGGGCTCTCGTGAACTGCTCTCAGCATGAGTGCGCCTGTGTCTGCCCCGGCTATGGATAGTCATCGTCCACCTGACTCCCCCTCCTCCTCGAGCAAGAACAGATGGTCCAGCTAGAGCACCTCCCGCGGCCGGAATCTGGAATGGGGCCTAAAAAGGACAAATGGCAAATGCATCATTTACAGAACGCAAAGCAGAGTACCAGTACAGAATGCAATGTTTGAGTACAGTGTATGAATGCTATGAACAGTATATCAGTACAAAATGCAATGTTTAAGTACAGTGTATGAATGCTGTGAACAGTATACCAGTACAGAATGCAATGTGTGAGTACAGTGTACGAAAGCCGTAAGCAATGCTATGAGCAGTATATGGGTTGCAGTGTATTAGTGCCATGAGTGCTGTGTGTCAAGTGCCGTGTTGATAGTGTGATGCATCAGATTATGTATGAAACAGATTGGGCAGAGTTTGAGATTGCAGTTGAAAGAATTTACTGAGATATTGTAGATGGTCAACAAATCGATGCACAGCTGCAACATCCCTACCATTGGCATCAACCTGTGGATCGGCAAGTGTACTCGACGAAAGCCTACAAAAGTGTTGAAAGCATCAGTATTCTACGGGATATCAAATGAATTGAAACGACTGTACAAAATGCAAAGTTTAGTAGTGCATACCGGGGTCGAGCCGTAGGCTCCGACAAGCTCGTGATCAGCCGGAGGAGAAGTGAAGGGAATCTAATAAGTCTCCTCACCCTGCCCTCGACATGTGATCGTCGTGGGCAGCTCTAGCCATCCAGCTCCCTGTCCCCTCTGGGACCCACTCATGTCCCAAGCAGGAGGTGCCCTTGGTGCCCCCGCTCCTGCTGCTGGTGCCGCTGGCCTCTCTCGCTCAGCTCGACGAGCACCAGTCAAAAGCCGCATGATGTAAGCCTGAATGTACTCAGTGTAGTCATGCTCCTCCCTGGAAGGCTCTGAGTCCCAGCCAATCGTATAGTCCATCATCTCCTCCAAGGTGTACCTCTCAATGTACCTCGTGTGGGTAGGAGGAGATACTGGAACCGGCTGCTCAGGCATGCCCAAGGTCTGCCACAGGAAGCGCTCCCCAAAATACCAAGTGCGGCAAACCGGCCCCTCCAGTAGAAACCTGAACTGAGCGATCTCCCAAGCACTGGCATACCGCTCCCGAACCGCGTCAGGCAATGGGGCCCAAGGCTGCCAGGTGATCCGCAAGTAAAACACAGTTTGTTATCTACTGATGTTAAAAGAATAATGTAAAGTGAAGCTTAAATGAACTATAATGTTTGGCATACCTCCGCTGCGGTGATGGTGTTAAAGTAGCGACGGAAGAACATGAAGGACTCCCGTGGCCTCCACTCCCATCTCACATCGAAGCGATGAGAAAATGGAATGCCAAGGGGGACCTCCTCATCTGGCACTGGGGCAAGCCTCGAGAAGTAGGCATATACCCACAACTGCAAAGTATAACAGAGCAAACACCAGTATGCTTATCAGATAAAGCAGAATGTAGAATAAAGCAGATTATGTGTGCACTGTGTGTGTAGTGTGCAAACTGGTGTCAAACAGATTACATGTGTGCAATTTATAGAGTACAGATAATGTAAAACGGAAATGTAAAACAAAAAACGAATGTGTACCTCCCAAGCTCGCCAGTAGCCTCCGAGCAATTGTCCGCTGCAGCAAGTGGATGAGCTCATATACCCGTAAAGAGTGGCCAAGCCTGCGCCACCCCAGTCATAGCGGCGGATCTGTGTCACATCCACAAGCGCACTCAGTAGGTAGAGGACGGCAGTGTTTGCCCGGTCAGCGAAGAACGTGGTCCCTAGTAAGAACATGATAAAGCCACGAGCGTACTGCTCCTCCTCCTCCCGAGTGGTAAGCGCCTGGATCCGGAAGTGATCCTCGAACCATGAGTACCTCACAAACCCTGCCCAAGCGAGAGGTGGCTGAGTGTCGAGCAAGTGTAGCTGAGCAACGTCCCACTCGTCCATGTCTGTGTCAAAAGGGATCGGATCACCCCCCACTCCAATGCCTGTGAGTATGGAAAAGTCAAAGGGAGTCATCGTCATCTCCCCGGTGGCAGAAAGGTAGAAGGAGTCGGTGGTATCCCACCACCTCTCCACCAGAGCAGCAAGAAGGGGCCTGCTCGCAGTGAGGCGCGAGAGTCCCATGCAGAAGGTCCCAAAGCCGGCTCGATCGACAATGCGGCGAACCGCATCAAGTAGCTCTATGTACCAACCTTGGGTGGCGGTGTTCCCATACCCCCGGAAGGCATGGGAATCTCCTTGTGATCAAAACAAACAGTTGCGAAGTAGTGTTACAAATACAGTATTGAATGCGCTCAGAATTGATGAAAATGCAGCGCGTGTGCACACGTTCAGATTCAAACAGATATTGGGTACGGGTGTGCTCGCAGTGAACTACAGCATTTGATAAATCAGTGTGTTTGAATGGTTCAGTCGAGAATGCAGTATGTGTGCACACGTTCAGATTCAAACAAATATTTGGTGTGGGTGTGCTCACAGTGAACTACAGCATTTGATGAATCAGTGTGTTTTGAATTGGTCAGTTGAGAATGTAGCGTGTGTATACATGTTCATATTCAAACAGATGTCGGTGCGGATGTGCTCGCAGTAAACTACAACATTTGATGAATCAGTGTGTTTTGAATGGTTTAGTTGAGAATACAGCGTGTGTGCATGTGTTCAGATTTAAACAGATATCAGGTGTGGGTGTGTTCACAGTAAACTACAGGATGTGATGTATCAGTGTGTCTCAGTTAAGCAATTAAAGAACAGAATCGACTATCGCAGTTATGTGTTCTACATTGCAGAAAATGAAATAGGGGAAAAGTGTACCTCAGAAGTGCCGTGGGACAGATGAGACTCTAGCTCGCGCAACAAAAGCTCCAGTGTTTCGCCTCGCGCATAGCTTCTAAACTAGCGGATGCCATTAGGAGGCAGCACGTGTATCGCCGGCCTGTAGGTCGCCAAATCGAACGGCCGGATGTGAAGAGGTAGGAGTTCGACCTCGGAGTCCACGTCCATCTCCGGGGGAGCCCCATCCTGTGGTATGTCGTCCGCCATCTCAGAAAGAGTGCAAAAATGGCCGAGAATGTGAAAAATAGGCAGGAATGCCAAAAGTCAACCCTGAGAGGGTGAAAAATGGGAGGAAAGGTCGGGGTGTGGAAAAGGCACGAAGATCAAGGTTTGACTCGGGAAAACAAACCCTAAATGGTGGAAACCAAGAAAAATGCACCGAAACCAAGATTTGTTCGGTTCAAAATGTGCGAAATGGTGAGGGTTTCGCGAATCGAACGACGAAAAAGTGTCGAAAACACGAGAAAAACGAGGATCGAAGGTTGGAAAATCACCTAGAGAGAGGAGAGGGTTTTTCGAGCTTGGAGGAAATGAGAATATAGGGTTTGAGGCCCTATATTTAAAGACCCATGGCTAAATGTCAAAATTGCCCCGACATTGCCATTTTTGGCCGATCGGCCAAATTGTTAGCCGATCGGCTAAATAGTTGGCCGATGAACTCCTTTGGTGGCCGATGGATGGCCGGTGGCCTCCCTTGGGGTCGGTGAACCTCCCACACCCTTGGTTGGGTCAGTTATGTGGTTTGGAACCTTCATTACTCAAGGCAGTGCAAGGAAATGGACTTTTGAAGTTTAACCGGCTTCCGTGTTGACCTCGAACCATGTCTTCTGTATGCGATGCTCAATACACGCAAGGTGTATCCTTTTCGTATCCCTTGGTATCTTGCGAGATTCAATAACCGCTTTAAATGCGTTGCATTACGTGTGTTATCTTGTTTATGATACACATACATGGGTTGCATCGTCATGCACGTCTACACACGTTGTAGCGCACACAACTTGCATTGTTATGCACTATTCACTTGCCTCGTTATGCACGTACTACATGCGTTGTAGCACACTCCCGTCTTGCATTGTTATGCACTCTCCATATGCATTGTCATGCATTTCAAGAAACGTGCGTTGTCACGCATTTATGTCCATATGCATTGTCATGCATTTCAAGAAACGTGCGTTGTCACGCATTTGAGTTCATATGCATTGTCATGCATTTCAAGAAACGTGCATTGTCACGCATTTGAGTCCATATGCATTGTCATGCATTTCAAGAAACGTGCGTTGTCACGCATTTGTGTCCATATGCATTGTCATGTATTTCAAGCAACGTGCGTTGTCACGCATTTGTGTCCATATGCATTGTCATGCATTTCAAGAAACGTGCGTTATCACGCATTTGAGTTCATATGCATTGTCATGCATTTCAAGAAATGGGCGTTGTCACGCATTTGAGTTCATTTGCATTGTCATGCATGTCAAGAAACGTGCGTTGTTACGCATTTGAGTTTATTTGCATTGTCATGCATGTCAAGAAACGTGCATTGTCATGCATTTGAGTTCATTTGCATTGTCATGCATTTCAGTTCATGCATTGTCATGCGTGCCTCATTTGCATTGTCATGCATTCCAATAGTTCATGCATTGTCATGCATTTCAGTTCATGCGTGTCTCATTTGCATTGTTATGCATTTCAATAATTTGCATTGTCATGCATTTCAACAACGTGCATTGTCATGCATCTCTTGTTTGCATTGTCATGCATTTTGAACAACTCACATTGTCAGGCATCTTCCATTTGCATTATCATGCATGTCAATCTCTCGCACTGTTGCATATTTCATGTGCATTGTCTTGTACCTCTCTAACTTGCATTGTTTTGCACATTCTTTTTTCGAAACACCAAGATATGTCCCTATGTTTCTTCCTTTTTCGGTTAAGAGCATTTGGAATACGTTCCAATGCTTAGGCCGTTCCGAAACATCGGGATACGTCCCTGTGTTTCCCCCCCTCTTATTTTGGAACACCGGGATATGTCCATATGTTTCCCTTTCTTTCGTTAAGAGCATTCGGAACATGTTCCGATGCCTAAACTTTTCTCCACTCACGTGTCGCGTGTGGACGTAACTAACCCTTACTAACCCCTTTCTTCCCTTTTTGCATTGTTACACACATTGCATGCGTTTTCGTGTGTGCTTTACTTACATGTGTTTATGCACCCTTTCTCCCCTTTTCGCATTATTACACACATTGCATGCATTTCCATATGTGCTTTACTTACATGTATTTATGCACCCTTTCTTCCCTTTTCGCATTGTTACACACATTGCATGCATTTCCGCATGTGCTTTACTTACATGTGTTTATGCACCCTTTCTCCCCTTTTCGCATTGTTACACACATTGCATGCGTTTCCGCGTGTGCTTTACTTACATGTGTTTATGCACCATTTCTCCCCTTTTCGCATTGTTACACACATTGCATGCGTTTCCGCGTGTGCTTTACTTACATGTGTTTATGCACCATTTCTCCCCTTTTTGCATTGTTATACGCATTGCATGCGTTAGTGCGTATGCTTTACTTGCATGTGTTTATGCACCCTCCTCGCATTGTTACACACATTGCATTCATTAGCACCTATGCTTTACTTACATGTGTTTATGCACCCTTTTTGCATTGTTACACACATTGCATGCGTTAGCGCGTATGCTTTACTTACATGTGCTTATGCACCTCCCCGTATTGTTACACACATTGCATACGTTTTCGTGTATGCTTTACTTACATGTGTTTATGCCTCTCTTGTTACACACATTGCATACATTTTCGCGTATGCTTTACTTACATGTGTTTATGCCTCTCTTGTTACACACATTGCATACGTTTTCGCATATGCTTTACTTATATGTGTTTATGCTTCTCTTGTTACACATATTGTATGCGTTGTCACGCATGCTTTACTTACATGTGTTTATTCATTACTCGGTTTGCATTGTTATGCACCACTCGGCTTGCGTTGTCGCGCGTGCCCTCCTTGCATTGTTATGCTTGTTTCAAATCGCATTGTTATGCATCACACTTAGGTTGCATTGTCTTGCACCCCCTCACTCGCGTTGTCACGCACTTTTCACTTGCATTGTTATGCATGTTTCTAACAGTGTTGTACTTGTTAAGTTTTTTTTCTTTTTTCAGGCACGATGTTGTATGTACGGTTCATTTGAGGCTAGCGTGACCAGACGAACCAAATGGTATTGTATTCTCCGTGTTAAACAAAGCGAGAATTACGTAATTCCCTTATATCCTTTCTGCATTGTAATGTAGTTTGGTTTTTGGCTTGCTTAAAACTGTTGCATGATATGCTTCGTTACAGCTTTCTTTGCATGATCATAAGTTATGCTCGGCTTTGTGCATTGTTCTTGCATCTTACCCCTGCCTTCAGGCACATATCTTGCTATCTTGCATGCTTGTCTAAGTCTTCGGCCTTGTCAAAAATGGGTCGTCTTTGGGCTTTGACATTCCCTCCCGTCATTGTTATGACTTTTGAGTTCTGTCAAAGAAGGGCAACTGTAGACACCCAATTTTTGACCATCCTCAAGACTTGGACGTCATCGTTTGAACACTCGATGATCATCCATGTTCATGTTCGTTTTGAGTTCTCCGAGGTCTCGGCTACGCGCCTTGCCTCAAGATCTCTCAACTTATCTGTTTTGTTCTTGGTCATGGACCAAACACTTGTGTTTTTGCTTCTAAGGGAAAAGGGTGGCTTGTTTGCCATCCCCACACCCCACCGGCCATTGCATGAGGCCATCGACCCCTTTTTCTTGCCACCAGCTAAGAGTGTTGGCCAATCGGCACTATATTTGGTTGACCGGCACTTGTGTTGGTCGATCGGCCATTTTTTGTGACCGAACCCTGTTCATCTGCTTTATGCAGATATTTTATGCCAGCTGGTGCAGCTGGCATCCACAATTAACCCCCTCCATACACGTGTATGGAGGGATTTGCTCTTTGCTTGGCTTCTCTTGGAAGCCTTAGGATTTGAGCCTCTATAAAGAGGAAGCCCCTCCTCCCTCCTTCAAGGTTCGGAGAAATTTGTTCTTGAGAGGATAGATACAAGATTGTATCTATACTTCCTTGTTTAACCTTGTTTTGTGCTCAAAATAGTAATATTGTCTTACTATTGTACACAAACACACACTAGAACACCATCCTTGGTTGCTGAGGTGCTAGGAGGTTGATTTCAGTGTTCTTGGGTCGGTTTAAACTCAGAAAACTTGCTGGAGCCTTGTTCTTGAAGAGGTTCTACAAGGGTGAGAAACTACCATCTTTATTCCCCATTTTTTCACAAGCTTTTAGCCTATCTTGCATGCTGTTTTGAGCTTAACTTATAACTGATAAAAGTTTTGTTTTTGCATGCTTTTGATCTTTGTTTAAGGTCCCTTTGAGGTTTGGGGTTGTTTCCCCCCTCTTAGGCCTTGTTAGGTCTTGTTTTAGGCCATCCATTTTGGCCCTTGTTCTTAGCTTTGCATGACCTCTCTACCACTGAAATCCAGAGGATTTTCAGTGGTGGAGAGATGGTTTTGGTGTCCCAAATAGGAGAGGGTCATCCCCTCTCCTTGTTGTCTTTAATACTTGCATAAATGGCTTATGTTGGTGGCTTGTATGCCTAGCTTGTTTTAGCTTCATTTCAGTGTGTATTAGGCTTTGTTTTGCCATAACATACGTCTTTTTTGAGTTGGTTTGATGGCCTCTTACATGCTTCATGTACTTGCCTTGCAACCCTCTTATTTGCCTTAACATGCATCATGTTTTTGACTATCATTCTAGCATGATTTTAGCTTAGCTTAAAGAAGATTTTGTTCATGTTTTACCATGTTTAAGATCTAATTTGAGTTGTATTCGTCATCCTTGACTTGCTTTGTATAGCCACCATGTAATCTAGCATGTAGGCTTTGAGTATTACATCCTTTGACATGCTTTACTTGGGCCCTTTCAGTGGTTTGGCATCACTTGCTATGTTATTTCAGTCCATATAGTATGCTCATATACTTGCATTTGTCACTCCTTTAATGCTTTAAAGAGTTGTTGTTTTATGCTCCATGTTTGGACCATTGTGTATGCTTCCATGCTTAGGCCATTTAGATGCCATCTAAGTGGGTTTTCAGTCTTGTTTAGACCTGCCTTGGGACTGTTTTAGGTCCCCTTGGCCCTTTGGGGCTTGCTTCATGTAGCCTTGGTTTGAGTCTCGCGGCTAGTTTCAAGTTTTGGGCTTTGTCGCATGCTTTGCTTGCTTTGTTTAGTTGGTTTGGCACCATTTCTAACATGATTTCAGAGCTTACAATGTATGTCATTTGTCCATGTTTATCCTCTTTTAAGTGTGCTTAAGAGTTACCCTTCTATGCTTAAGTGTTAGGCCAATTGGCATGCATGTTTGTATGTGTTTTTGTCCTCATTTCCATAGCATTTTGGCCGTTGATTTGGACCTATTTGAGAGCCGTCCATATTGGCTTAAGACTATCCCCACATGTTGCTGCATGCTTGCCTTGTATGTTGTCACATACTTGTTGCATATTCGATAAATTGCATGTTGTAACATGCTAGTTCAATTGTACCTTATTGCATACTTAGTCCATGACATGTTGTTGCATGCTTAAGTTGTAATGCATTTGGCATGCATTCTCTTTTTTAAGTTGCTTAGCATGTTGTCACATGTTCGCCTCACACGTTGTTGTATGCTTGAATATTGTCACATGCCTTGCATATTCGCATGCTTAAGTCGCATTTTGCATGCTTGTTAGCTTGCATTTTGCCATGTACTTGATATGTCGTCACATACTCTTGCATGATTGGATGCATGCTAGGTATCATTGCATTGCATTTGGCATGCTTAGCCTTGTATGGCATTGTCACTAACATGCTCATGTTGCATTAGTTTGCTTGCATGCCTAGGTTGCATTGCATTGCATTGCATTGCTTACATTGCATGTTCATATCCCTTGACCCTTGATTAACCATGATAGAGGTTGGGGGTCCTTCATGTGTTTTGTGTGGATTTCATTTGACATTAAAATGCACACTTGGCACCTTGGGCCACCATGCATTGAAATGCGTGATTGATGGCCCGAGGGTCGAGAACCATACTCCTTTGAGTCTCAAACATGATAAGGAGGGTGGTGGTGCAAACATTTCCTTGAAAATGCATCTCCATGCTCTGTTTGTCCTCTACTGTAGCAAAACAGGATTGTGCAGGAAGATATGGCCGGTCCGCCATCTTCAGTGCCGGCCGGCTATGCATTATTGGCCGAGATCCCTACAAGTGGTCGATGACCAGTTCCTCTTGGCCGGTGACCTCATCTCTTGGCCGATGGCCTCTCACAGTTCTCAGAAGGTGGTTCAAAAGCATCTGTGGGACTTGCAAAGTTTTCATAGGTGCAGAGCAGTGTAAACAAAGGCAACATGACATGGCGATGGATTTCCGAGCGAAGCCGAGCATGCATGCATTCGTCCCTCTTCCCGAGGCTGCTTTACTGCTTTCAGTAGCTTAATTAATTTGTTTAATTAGTTAAGTGTTGTGTAATAATTAATTAGCTTGTTAGTTAGTTAATTATATAACTTGTATTATTCTTTTGGTCCCTCCGTCGAGAGGGCGCAATTATGTAATAAGCGTGCGTGTATGTGATGCATGTCTTCCAACCCCACGTCTTTCTCCCTTTTACTTACCTGCTTATGATGGTTAGTTCTAGGGCACATTTCAATTAGCATCCTTATGCTATGAATGTTTGCATCATTCATCTGTATTGCATGCACCGGGCTCGGCGCATCATACTAACTGCATTGTATTTAAATTCCAAGTTGAATACATGTATCGAATTGTCGCATCTCATATGCCACTTTAGATTAGCCGAGCCTATTCTAGTTGCATTTTGCCTACGATGCATTAGCCATCTTAACATGAACTTGGATCATACATTTGATTGCTAACATGTTCCTTGTTTTGGCTCGAAGTACACTGTGAGTGTTTATGCTTTAGCATCTTGCATGTGTGTAAGTGTTAACATAGCAGCATGATTGCCATGAGGCGAAGTGCTTATGTGATATAACTACCTGAATGCCTGTGAATGAAAGTTGGATTACTTGAATTGGGACAATTCATTGAAATTCGCATTTTAGCCGACTTGCAAGCAGCAAACTTCAAACCATTTCCAAACAAACGGATATGCGATGCTTTGTTCCAAGTTAGGCGATCTAGTCTATACTTGTTTTGTTGTGCGCATCACGTAGTAAAGATTAGCCAATTAATTGGAATAAAAACGCATGTGTTCTCAAAAACTCGATATCATGCTTAGTACAGGCCGATCTTCTGATCAGGCGAGCGGGGGTGCTCATAAATGACCTTCCCCAATCGTACCCAAGTTCCCGAGCTGAGGCAACTTGGGTGATGACGGACACGTGGCCTTAGGCAATGAGTCAGGGTTTCCTAAATTTTCCCAAAATAAATATTTAGATGGCGACTCTGTATCTGGCAAAGCAGTCCATGTTTGGCACTTCTTTACAAAAATCAGTTTTCCAAAACGATTTGCCGAATTTGAACTCTTTGGTGATTCATTATAGCGATCCTGGGTTTTACGCCTTGTGTACGATGATCCGGACTTGTTTCCGTAGATGTTAGTAGTTCCTTATATCTTGTTTACATCCTTTCGTACTTTATATTTGAGTTATAGAATGTGTTGGCGGTTTATTCTGAGTTGGTTGAACTTAGAAACCAAGTAGTTGCCGAATTTTGCCTTCACGCCGGCGGAGCTTTGGCCTTCGGCGTGATTCTCCATCTCGAAAGATTTCTTTTGCGGTGTTGGGCCTTTCGGCGGGAGTTTTGACGCTCGAGCATGAATTCGTGACTAACGCTCGAGCGGGGAGTTTTGCGCTCGAGCGGGGACCTGGTTCAGCAAAAAGTTCTATAAGTGTGTATCCGCCGCTCGAGCGAGATTTTTGACGCTCGAGCGGGAATCTGTGAGTGACGCTCGAGCGGGGGTTTCCACGCTCGAGCGGGGCGACTTTTATATTAAGCCAAGATCCGACTTTTTGGATCACTTTTTCACATCCTCTTCTCTCTCTTACTTTTCCAAAACCCCATTGTTGAACACCTCACTCTAAAACCTAACTTCTCTCTTAGGATTGATCTAGCTAGAGTGATTTCCTCACCTTGGGCCTTTGTAAAAGTTGTGTGGATCGTCGAGGGCTACCTTCTAATTTGAAAATTTTGGGATTTGCAGCATCTTCACTTTCGTCATCTTCTTCCCTTGGGCTCCGAATTTGAGGTAGGGATTCCTACTCACTCTTATGGTCTTTGACATGGATTTTTGGTTGTTTTGATGAAGTGTTGAAGTTTGGTGATTTTGGGACTTAGGGTTTCAAATTGTTAAAAAGAGAACTTTGTTATTTTGATTCTAAAAAGTGTGTTTTGGGTTCAAAATAATGGTATTGTTGTTGGTTGTTGATATTTAGACCATTGGATCAATAATGGGAAATGGGGTAAAAAACCCAAATTTGTTATATAAATTAGTTGGTATAATTAATTTGGAAAGTTGTGGATTTATGGAGTTGAGTTGGAAATAATGGAATTGATTCATTATATTATAAAATGATGGAGTTGGATTTATTTAATCACTGACTGTCGAAAACATCGATATCTTATCTGTTGGAGCTTTTATTATCTGTTAGAAATAATTGCTTGGGCTACCAGTGGAGGGTAGTTTTGATTGTTGTAGACAATGCATGATGATTAGGCAAACTAAAACTAATCGATTGGATATGTCATAGAGTATGACGGTTGATAGAATACATTAACGTTATGTATTGATTGATTGTGTATATGACTTATATGTATATACATTGTGTGTGTGGGAGGAGATAGGGGATGTACTCCACGGTTTAGGGAAAGATAAAGGATGGTCCTCTAAACCGGATGTTGATTGGGAGGAGATAGGGGATGAACTCCACTGATACAGCTCATATGCTTATCAGTTAATGTGTTCATATAGTTAATATGCTTATCTATGGAAGTGTTGATACAGCTTATATGCTTGTCTTTGGAAGTGTCGATATAGCTAATGGGCTTATCTGTTAAAATGTAGATACAGCTTGTACGCTTATCTGTTGAGATGTTGATACAACTAGTATGTTTATCTATTGTAAAATGGGAAACGTTTGATATGAGTCACTGTCTCATACAAGTGGTTGGCCAGGTCCTGAGCCATTAATGTAGATTGTGAAAATGATAAGAAATGAAAGTGAAATGAAACATGAATACAGTTGTCATGTAATGAAAATGGAGTATGAATTGATTCATGGAAATTAAACATTTATCAATTGCTGATGTCTTAGTCATTGCTCATACTGTGTTTAGCATATCTCTACTGGGCGTTGGCTCACCCTATATGGGACATCATTTTCAGGTACAGGTAGCATGCCACCTCCAAGGACGTAGCTTGGATGATGAGAATGAGAGTTGAAGATTCTTTTGTTTATTTTGTTTGTATTACATGTATATCAAGCCAAGGGCTTCTTTTGTATAGAGTTAGCACTCTTCTTGTGTGTAACCAAGTGTTAACTTGGAAAGCTATAAGCCCGTAGGGCATTTGCTTTTGTTGTTAACATGTAATATTTTTGTAAGTACTACTCTGATGAATAGAAATAGTTGATTTCTCTTGTATCTATTCATGTCCTTAGTGATGGGTTTTATGTATTATTTTGAGGGCGTTACATTCATCAATCTCACATTGCACATTGTGAGATCAAATTAAGAACCGTGACAATTTGAGTCCGAACTGTGGAAAAGCATGAGGCCCTCGGGGCGCGTCCACACCAGATGATGAAATTTGATCCATCAAGCTTGACTGTCACAAAGAATGACAAGTTGGAGATTAGCAAAGTTAAATTCGAAGGAAGCGAAGAAGATAATGGTGATGCCATGGATTAGGTGCACATTAGAGCTAGGAGCTCTGTTGCCATATAGAAATATGTAATCAAATCATATTCCATTCAACTTGAATATACCAGTATACATCTATCATACTTATATACAATGAACCTAACCAACTCTGTAACTAATCTAACAAACCCTATAACTAACTCCTAACCAATTCTATGAAAATATCTGAGCTGATGACTTAGCTAAGTTGAGCTTTGAGGCTTCGAGCTGCAATCCGAACCTATGGTGCCTGAGACTGAGCCTGAGTTGCCTGAACTATGATCCTCAACATCCTCTCTAGTTGAATAGTTGTACTGACTCATTTTAAGGCCCACTTTGAATTATTTGAACATTTAATTTTTTAGGATCTATCAAGAAGAGTATCCACACAAAAAAAATTAGGTTGATCTGCTATTGGTAGCCAGATGATCAAAGTATATTCGCCTTTAAAAAAATTAAACAATCTATGCTCAAAATCATATTTCCCATTTAATTTTATAAGACAAATGTAATTCAAATATGGAGTTATTAATATTGAATTACCTTTATTTTTTTATATGAATTATCTTCTCAACAAATCTTACAAAATAAATTATTTAAAATACAAAAATGAACTCAAAAATAAGCCCACCAAGCCCAACAACCCTTCTCCAATTAGGTCACCAAGCCATCCCCAAATAAAACGCTACTCACTCTTAATGCAACTTTGCATGCTTGATTACCAAACTCATGCAATCAAAAGAGATTGTTAAAATCTGTGCGTGCTTAAGTTGGAATTGTGCTTAAAGTTGGTAACTTGCCAACTTGCTTTCTTCATTGTAATTGTTTATTATTTTTTAATTATATATATATATATTTGTCAATAAATAAATGAATAAAAAGTATCTCACTGGCATTGTCAGTGAATTAAACCTTGGTGCACAAGACACCACAAACACCAAAATGTTACACCTAACAATTAAAAACAAATATGACAGTAAAGCTTGGAAATGACCAAACAAAGAAAAGCGATTCAAATGATAATAAGGTTTGTTTGGGAGTACATGTCAAAAAAACAATGTAGTACAAAAAATTTACCAAATTCTAGTACTTTTTTGTCCAGACCTATTTGCCTTTGGAATCAAAAGAACAGATGAGATGTGTGGAAGGAAGAAGAGAGATACATAGAGCCATTTGATGAGTGAGCAAGTCTGAGCGTGGCATCCCCTTCACCCTTTATTATGGGACACATTGGTGAAACATCAACTGCCTTTGGGGCCTCTTTGCAGTCCTTTGTCACATTCACATCTATATAAATATATAGTAATGGTGGTAATTATGACCAGGTATTTTTTTTTTGGTACATGGTTAGGATTGGATTAATAATTCAACAAATTAAATATATGATAATCTTATTTTTGATTAAGTAAATTAGGATCTAGATTAATAGTTAATTCAAATATAGTATTCCCCATATAGAATATTAGGACGGGTGAATATTAAATGAGAGATTCAATAGATATTTGAACTAATTAATTAAGTTATATAAAATTAATAAAAGTTTATCAATCGCTTCTTCAAATCTTGAAAGGGTGTTGCATAAGAAGTCATGTTTGGCATTTTGGTGTTGTGTTGAATACAAATGCATTTATGTATCTTTGTTTAACTGAAAATTTAATAAAAACTTTACATTCGTCCCTAATCGATAAGGTCTCGTATTTGTTTCAACAAAAAAATAAATAAAAAATAATTTTTTTATACAACTTTTTTTCAAAAATGTTTTTAAAAGTTAATGTGTGAGTGGTTGTATTAGTGGTGAGGTAGTGGTGGCAGTGATACTGTGGAGATAGTGGGTGATGGCAGTGGTGGTGGGGGGTGGTAGTAGTCATGGTAAGGTAATGGTAGAGGTGGTGACGACAACGGTGTTGGTATTTCCTAAAACAAAGAATGATCTGCTTCATGTGTTTTGTGATTTCTAAATTATTGAAAAAAAAATGCTATATATAATCTTATTTTTTATCTCATTTTCTTATTTCAAGACACAAGCGAGTGGGTCTCATGTGCATGTACAAATGTGAGCTTGCTTTGTGTTTAGAAGTGAGAAAATAAAATAAGAAATGAAATTATGTATAGAATTACTCTTATTGAAAATAATCAAGTAATGTTACGTGATACTCTTGAATTAATAAGTTAAAAAAAATGATACATACAATCTAATTTCTTACTTCATTTCTCACTCCTAGACACAAATAAATATGTCATATACATTTATTGATATGGACCTATTATTTTGTGCTTTGGATCACACAAGTGAATTAGTGCCATATGTATAACATCACTTTACCAAACAATTTTGCCTGGTATACCTAAAAAAACTAATAAATAAATTACCATTTATGAACCATAATCATTCTGTATGTGGCCACATTTCTCCATCATTAAATTTACAAGATACACTTTACTTCTGAACTGCTCCGCAAAGAAAATGAAATTTATTTTTTAAATTTATTTTTTAGACTTAATGATGTGTAAATGAGATGATTAATTGATAATTAAAAAAGATATAAGAGAAAAAAAATAACATGAGAGTGATTGGTTGATTGATCATTGAATTGGAAAATTGAGTCTAATTTTTTAATTTAAATAACGCTACTTATTTTGAAAACAAAAATTTATGGTAAATAATATTTTCCGAATTTTTCACATATGGTAGTAGTTTTTGACGTGTGGACGTATATACCATTAGAACTTGGTTGAAGGACCAATGTATGTACACAATTTTTTTTTTTTTTTTAATAACTGAGTGTCTGGGTCAATGTGTACATCAATTAATCTCAAAATCCACGCAAATATGTAAACATAATTATTGGCATTAGAAGCTTAATTATAAAGGAAAATTGTGATAAAATTTATAATTTTATCTTTTAATATTTATTAAAAAAATTATTAATTTAAAAATATTTTTTAAAATGTACACAGCATTAAAATTATCCCTAATTATAAAGTGCAACCCACCACCATAGCATCACATTTATATCTTCTATATTTTATGTAGGCATATATAGCATGGATAGATCTAGGATTTTATATAGTGTCATATGAGAGAGAGACAGAGAGAGGGGGATTTTGGAGAAGGAAGAAAGTAGTGGGCTGTAAAGTGTGAAGGTGTTTTGAATTGTGTGGTTGGCTTGGGATTTGGGAGTTCTTTGAAAGGCACAATGGGAAAAGCCTTGAACACAATCTGAGGCCCAAACATGGCAAATCAGAGGTAGAAACTTTGTGTGTGTGTGTGTCTGTGTGCTAGACCTAGACACCCATACATTGAATTCACTTTTCACACAGTCCCAACACATAAGCCTCCAAAAAAAAAAAGAGTAGACTTTTAGAGAGTGAGAGAGATTGGAAATCAGAGTGGTCCGAGTGAGAGATTAGTCAAGAAGAAGTTGAGAATTCGATGTTAGAGAGGTGAACAAGGAGAAGATAATCGAATTCGATGTTAGAGAGGTGAACAAGGAGAAGATAATCAAATCGATACATCAAAAGAAGCAAATCATTGTTCAGCATTTTATTTAAGAGGGGTTTGATGATTATGATATGATGATGGAGTGGAAGACTCACATTCACAGATTGTGGTCTATCAACAAAACAACTTTCTTTTGTTACTACTGCTGTATCATCTCCTCCATCTTCTTATTATCTACTGCTTGCTCATTTCTCGGCACCACTATCTGCATCAAAACTACCACCTTCTCAGGTAATTCTCGATCACAGAACTGGATATAACTTTCCCATTAGTCGTTATATCCAGTTCTGTGATCAGATAATTTTTATTTAATTATTTAGATGTCTTTAACTATTTTGACAACATTATTTGTTTTGCTTCACCTTAGAATCTTAGTAAGTAAGAACACAGTGATTATCATTCATTTTATGCCAAGCATTAATGGCATTAATATCTTGTGATATCCTGTTTTTTGGTGTTTTGTTTGTCCAGGAGGTATCAGCTTTCCCTTGGCTGGTAAAGTTGATTTTTACTACGTTCAGGTGGGTGAGTTTCTACTTTCTACCCTTTAACTAAGGGCATCCACAATGAAATTGTTTGTTAAAGTTTGTGTTATATGACAAAAAGTGATGAAAGTGGAGCTCAAAAATATTTGTTAAAATGTGTTAAGTGTTTGTTAATTTTATAGAGTGAGTGGTGGTACAACAGATGTGTTAAGGTCTATGTTAAATATATATATATATATATATATGTATATATAATAAATAAAATAAATAAATAATTTAGTTTAATCAAAAATTTCAAACCCAAAATTAAACTTCAAGTCAAAAAAAAAAAATCCTAACATGTAAAAATAATATATATATTCCGTTGACTAGTCAACCGACTGGACGTCCGGCCGGTCAACCCGTAATACAAACAAAACACTTCCCTACGCTAGCTAAAGCACTAGCCGTAGTTAACAAACAATTTAGCAACTGACGCTAATGAACCCTGCTAACACACTGCTTAACGCATCCATTATGATATCCAAATATTACTGTAGTTACCTAAAATTTGGCCACTGACACTAACAACACTGCTAACGCATCCATTGTTTTGTGGATGCTCTAACACTTTCAATTTCTTGCTTTCTCATCTTAAATCATAGATACAAACATGAATGCACTTTTATATATATATACACCCTTTTGTCACTTGTTACAATATACATAGGATATATTACATTTTTCACTCCTAAGGTTTCTGACAATTACAGGAATTTTCATTATATTTTCAATAATTATAGAAATTCTCTTTACTTTTGAAATTATTATTAAGATGCCTTCACCGTTAATCTTCTATTAGTTTATTGAACAGAATATGCTGATGTCATGTATTATGAGTCAAAAATATCAAGATTTTTGTTATATATTCAAATAGTAAATTTCACTCACATCCTCCTTGATGTTTTACAAAAAAATTAATAAAGACCCATACATTATTTTAGTAATATTGAACAAAATTATTAAATTCTATACAATATTAGAAAAAATTTAATTTATTAAGATATTATAAAAATATTTAACCAAAAAACTATAATTCTAAATTCTTTATTTTATTTCTTTCATTCTTATTTATCCTACCATTTATTTTATTTTTTTATAATGTCACTGCAACCAACATCAACACCACAAAATTTATTATTATTATTTTTTTTTTTTTTTTTTGTTCTGTTTCCTCATGTTCTTTCTTTTACTTTTTTTCATAATTTTTTTCTCTTTTATCAATACTAGCTAGCATCACTTAATACATAGCACTTTAGGAAATATAGATTTTGTCTTTTGATTTGTAAACATAATAACATTTCATATTTATAATATAAAAAAAAAAAATTGACTTATAAAAATTACCAAATGCTATCTCATAAATATATATTAAAAAAATTATCATTTTTATCTTTTCACAATCCTATATTATTATCAAATTTTAATTTATATCTTTGAGTCTTTCAATTTTCAGTTGATGAATATTTATTAAAAAAAAAAAAAAAAAGATCAATATTTCTCACTTTATTAACAAAAATTTTAAAAATAAATATAAAAGTAAAAAAATATCTAATCACATTACAATAAATTAAAATTAGTTGATAGAGAATGAAAGATAAAGAAATTATTTGAGAATAATAAACTATTTACACAATTTGTCATTTTTTACATCTAATTAAAATGGAATTTTACTTGAAGAAAGAAATTATTTGAAAATAATAAAATACTCAAATAATTTGTTATTTATTACATCTAAAATCTATATCTCTATCTTTGTTTCTCTTATTTAAATTATTTTTATTAAATAAAATCTTAAAATTAATTTTAAAAAGAAACATGAATATTCTTTCTTACTTTCATTAATGATTAAATTTATTTTTTTTAACTTATAAAAGTTAAAAAACTTAGAGCGGAAAAAAAATATATAGAGTCAAGGAATTACATAAAAATTGTGAGAAATAAAATGATAATTTCATATATAGACTTAGTTTCCTTGAGATTATGAATAGTATTTAAAAGGAATTATGGTCATTTGCACAACCAAATTAACATCGTTTGGGCTAAATTAACAGGAGGAGGAATCTTGACAATGTCAAAAAAAGTAAGGGAGATCAATGTAATTTCAGAAACCGTAGAGGAGGTCCCTGTAATTGTTAGAAACCTTAGGGGAGGTAACTGTAATTTACCTATATATATATATATATTTAAGTACTATATAGATTACATAATAAAAGAAAATTATTAGGTACTCTTGGAGTACACATTTCCATACGCTTTCACCAATTATCATTTACCATGACCCATTAGGTTCCTCAACCACCCAATACAAAAGCATAATATCTCATTTTTTTCACCAATCACAATATCATAAAACACCACGCAAGGACGAAGGTATAGAGGGACGAGGGGTTCATGTGCCCTGGGTTTGGATTTTTATTTTATTTTATTTTTTGCAAATATAAAGAAATATGTGGTAGAGAGGAAGATGCAGTGGCGGTGGTGGTGGTGGAGTGACGATAAGAAAGAGAGAAGAGAGGAGCTGTAGACAGATGCTAGTGTTAATGTATATATTGTATATATGATATATATTCCTAGAAATATTAGGTATTGATTTCTTAAATATGTTTGTATTGCCATAGTTAGATTTCGTATAGGATACTATTTCTCATAATTAGGTTTCTTGTAAGATACTCTTTCTTAGCCTATATATACAGACCTTCTATTGTATAGATTAATTGATTGAATACAATACATATTATTTCCTCTCTCTCTCTCTCTACTATTGTAAAATGGTATTAGAGTTTTGGTTCTAAATCCTAACTTTTTTTCTCCTCTGCTCATTGCCCGTACACAGTGGCACTGTAGCATTACTATTCAATCAAACCAAACAACCATCTTTTGTCACAATACTGATACATCACCGTCATTAACCAAAAATTTCCTAACCTTAGATCAAATTGCTCGAAATCATCTCACGATTCCAACGCCGTTGACTTCGTCACCGAAAACACATTTATGCGCCATCGCGCGCCACTTTTGTCAACGGCGCGTCAATCACTTTTGCCATCACCCATACACGCCATTGCCACGCCGCACGCAGCTTACTCGCTTTTGCTAACCTCAACCTTAGTCGCACTAGCCGCTTACTCAACCGCCAATCGTTCTTCCGTGTTGCGACATCACGCCTCGCTGGCCCTACACGCAGCCAGATCACACATGACGCCAAGATTTCACGCTGCTATAGCTTATCGACATCAACAGCCTCCTGTGTGATGTCAGCCCTACTATTTTTTTTTTGGCATGTTTGGTCAGATTTTGATCATTTTTTGACCGATTCAGTTTGGTTTCCACTTATTTTAGACCTTCTGAATCCACTGGTACACTCTGTTTTCACTAGTTTTCTTTCGAAAGTGTTGTTACTATTTATTTGCCTCTCTCGTACTATTGTTATGGATCGTCATAATACCTCTCAATAGATATTTGTTATTCTTGATGGCTCCAATTACATGTTATGGACTCAAGCCATATCTGATTTTCTAAAAGGCAAGAAACTCTGGCACATTATCACTGGGGATGTGACCAAACTAGTAAAAGAGGCTGATGAAACTGTAGTCAACTATGAAGACTGTTTAGAGGATTGGAAAAGTAAGAACTACCAGATCATTACTTGGCTTTGAAATACATCTGTTACCTTTATCAATCTCCAGTTTGGTCATTTTCAGCTTGACTCTATTACCACTCATACTCAAGACATTTGGGATTTTCTGAAAGACCAATACCAAACTACTGGTCTTGCTCATCAATATCAACTTCAGAGTCAACTTCACCACATGCGTCAAGAATCTGGTCAGTCCATTAATGATTTTCTTTCTCGAATATATTCTGTATGGGTCCAACTTGCTCTTTCTAAACCTAAATGGCCTCATACTAAATATGCCACTTTGTTCACTAAGTATCGCAATCAATAGTGGTTAGTTCAGTTTCTCATGGCTCTCACTACTCAATTCAAGCCCGTGCGTGCATCTCTATTTCATCGTACTCTCTTGCTTACTCTTGAGTAGGCTATTTCAAAGTTGTTATCTAAGGAGATACGTCTTGGTACTTTCCACGCTCATCATGAGGACTCTATTCTTGCCACTCTTCAATCATAGGGTTCTTCTTTGACCACCTAACATTCAATGATTGCATTCTTGGCGTAATCGAGGCCTTTTTTTATTCATCTTCTCGTTTATTGCTTAGTTAGATTCTGCCAGTACTACAACAAGATTGGTCCTAGTCATCTGCAACTAGATTGCTTTCGCAATCCATCCCGATCATCTCCCTCTAGTAACTCCTCTTGTGTTGGCTCTTTACCGGGGGAGTCCATATCATTTCAGGAATCAGTCTCGATCTCTGCTCGCTCATTGTACTGTTGCTGCTGCCTCTAAGAATTCATCAGAGCTTTTAGATTTGTCTACTTCTGTCTTTTCCCAAACCGATATTGAGGCCATGTTTAAACAATTTCTTTCCACCTCTGGTACACCTTCTTCTACTGCTTTGTCTATGACTTCAAGTACATCTTCTTGGTATTTTAACTCAACTTGTTATAACCAAATAACTTCCAATTTTACTATATTTTCTTCTATCTCTTCATCTTCTTATATTCCCTTCATTCATACTGTTGATGGTTCTCTTATGTCTGTAAGTAATGTTGGTTTTGTTTCTACATCTCATTTGTCTTTATCAAATGTTTATCTTATTTCTGCTCTCACCTTAAACCTTATTTCCATTAGTCAATTATGTGAGCTTGGTCTAACTGTCACATTTTCTGCTAATGGTTGTTTAGTGCAAGACCCTCAGACGAGGTAGACTCTTGGGATCAGCCGTAAACATGGACGTCTCTATGAGCTCATCTATCTCTATGTTCCGAACTCCACACAGTTTGTTGTTTCTGCATCCGTTTCCATCTTGTACCCTTTTCATCTTTAGCATTATCGTTTAGGGTATATTTCTATTAGTCGATTGAAGTCTTTAGTTTCTACTAGTCAATTAGGTCATGTTATCCCAAATACTTTAGATTGTTTGCCTTGTCAACTTGCAAAACAGTCTACTTTATCATTTAATAAAAGTATTTTTGTTTCTCATGCACCGTTTGATCTTATACATTTTGACATTTGGGAACCATTACCTACTACTACCATGGAGGAATCACGTTAGTTTGTTGTTTTTGTGGATGATTTTTCTCAATTTACATGGTTGGTTCTCATGAAAAATTGATCTAAACTTAAACAACTTTATTACAATTTTGCAAAAATGGTCCAAACTCAATTTTCTAAAACTATGAAAATTTTCCACTCTGATAATGCTATAGAGTATAAGGATCTTGATTTTCTCTCTTTTCTTTAGAGTTACGGTACTCAACCTTATCGTTCCTGTGCCGGCACGTCCTAACAAAATGGATGTGCTGAACGGAAACATACGCATATTCTCGACACTACTCAAGCTCTTTTAATCTCTTCTTTTTGTCCTGAAACTTTTTGGGATGAAGTTGCACTTACTGCTGTTTATACCATCAACTGTGTACTTACTCCTGTCATTAACAACTAAACTCCCTATGAACATCTGCATGGCATTAGTCCTGTACACAAAAATCTTAGGATTTTTGGGTCTGCATGTTTTGTTCTCCTTTAGCCTCATGAACAACCAAACTTGAACGTCGTTCTTGTTTGTGTTGTTTTCTAGGATACAAAATTGAACATAAAGGTTATCGTTGTTAGGATCCTATCTCTAAGCGTCTTCGTATCTCTCGTCATGTATTTTTTGGGAACACAAAATATTTTTCTCTCTATCATCGTTTCATTTGTCCTCACGCTCCACCACCATCATGTTTACTAATCCTTCCATAGACCTTTTTTTTATGAGTTTGATGCAGGTTCCCTTCTTACATCTCTCAAGACATCTCTGCTTACATTTGATCCCGCTGAGCCTACTCTTCTTGATGGTCTTGCAATTGCTCCCTCAAGTCCTATTGAGTCTTCTTCTTCTGATGAACGTATTGAGTCTTCTCATGATACCGGTCCTGCCAATCTTCCAAAATGGGTTACTCAACCCTCTGTGTGTCTTGGTGGTTATATTGTTGGCTCCACCACTTTCAGCACTTATAAACCTACCTCTTATCATGAGGCTCGCTCTAATCCTCTTTGGCAACAAGCTATGAATAATGAACTGCAAGCTTTAGACGAAACTCATACTTGGGACATTGTTGATGTACTCCCTGGAAAGACTGTGATTGGCTACAAATAGGTCTATAAAATCAAAACCCATTTTGGTAGATCTATTAAGCGCTACAAAGCTCACCTTGTTGCAAAAGGCTTCACCCAAGAATATGGCATTTATTATAAGGAGACTTTTGCTCCTGTTGCTCCGCTTATCTCAGTTCACGCCTTAATTGTCGTTATTGTCGCTTCAAGAATGAGATATTTTTCGCATTTAATGTAAAAATGCCTTTCTTAACAGCAATCTTCTTGGGGAAGTTTACATGCAACCTCCTCCTGGGTCTACTTATCCAGCAAATAAGGTTTGCAAACTTCAACGTGCTTTATATAGTCTTTAAGCAGGCCTCCCATGCTTGGTTTGCTAAGTTCAATACCACCATTCATGATTTTGGCTTCACCTCTAGCTCATATGACTCGCCTTATTTGTTCAAAACAACTCAGGGCACCACTCTTCTTCTTCTCTATGTGGATGATATGATTATCATCGGCGATGATATACATGGTATTCTTAGCCTCAAGCAATTCTTTCGTCAGCGTTTTGAGATGAAAGACCTGGGTATTCTCAATTATTTATTGGGTTCTGAAGTCTCTTATGATTCCACTGGTTATTATCTATCACAGGCTAAATATACATCAGATCTTTTGACACATACTACCCTTATAGATTGCAAGACTGCTTCTACTCCGATTGATCCTCAAACTCGTCTTACTCCTCTTGATGCAGTCTTGTCTATCTCATTGTTACTCGCCCCGACATTGCATATGTTGTTCATCTTATTAGTCAATACTTGTCGGCTCCTCGCACGCCTCATTATGATGCTCTGCTTCGCATCCTATGTTATCTCAAAGGCACTCTCTTTCATAGACTTCATTATTCAGCTCATTAATCTTTTCAGCTTCATGCCTTTTCTGATGCTAATTGGGCAGGGGATCTTTTTGATTGTCGCTCCACTATTGATTTTTGTTTCTTCTTGGGGGATTCTCTTATTACTTGGCACAGCAAGAAACAAACTCTCATTGCTCGTTCTAGTGCTGAAACTGAATATCGTGCTCTTGCTGACACTACTCAAGAACTTATATGGCTTCAATGGCTTCTTGCAAATATGGATGTTACTTCTTCTGGTGCAACCTCTCTCTATTGTGACAATCAGAGTGCTATTCAGACTGCTCACAATGATGTCTTTCATGATCGCACTAAACATATTGAGATCGACTGTCATTTTACTCGACAACATGTTGCTCGCGGCACTGTTCATCTTCTTCCTATTATCTTTGTTGATGTCTTCACCAAGGTTTATCCTCATAGCCGCTTCAATGACCTTGTTTCCAAACTCAAGTTGGTTGATGTTTATCCTCCTTGAGTTTGAGGGATGATGTAAATGTATATATGTATATATTAGATATGTGGTATATATTCCTAGATATATTATGTATTGATTGTCTATATATGCTTGTATTGTTATAGTTAGATTTCTTGTAGGATACTCTTTTTCATAGTTAGGTTTCTTGTATGATACTATTTCTTAGTCTATGTATACAGGTCTTCTATTGTATACATTAATTGATTGAATACAATATATATTATTTCCTTTCTCTCTCTACTATTGTAATAGCCAAAGAGAAAGAGACGCTAGAGAGAGAGAGAGAGAGAGAGAGAGAGAGACGCTGGTTTGTTAGGGTTTAGATTGGTTTGTGAAAATAAATTGGAAATAAACGGGTTGGTTTAGAACATATACGTGGGTGTTTTGGTCTTTTCGTCTAGGCATATCTTTATGGACAGAAAAGTTTAGCGCGTGGACCTTTGGCCACAAGAAATTTAAATTTGGACCTTTCACGGGAGAGCTTAATCAAATACTAATTTGGTTTTAAATTGTGCCGCATTTTTTTTTTGTTCCAAGTTGTTGGTCTTGCTATTTTCCCTTTTTCTTTAATTCTTTTTTAAACATAAAATAATGTTATTTCGAATCACCAAACCTCTATTCACCTTGCTACTCAGTCTATCTGGTTCTGTGAAATTTTTAACAACACTCAAAGTTGTGATGATCAATTTTTTACACCTCTAAATTTACAGAGGGAGGATGGTGTTCGAGCTTATGAAAAAGGTCAAATTCTTAGTTATGTTAATATAATAACAAGCTAATTAGTGGGGTTAAAAAAAAAAAAGCTTCCATTCAATATTACACAATCTTGTTCGTATTACTTTATTTGTATTTTCTTTCTTTATTTAAATGTCACATAACTTTCATGAGAGCTATTAGTGACCAAACTTATTACATGGTTGTGGATTGAAAAGTATTGTTTATGTGATATTTCTTTTATAATTTTTCATACTAAAAAAATTTGGTATTTAATTTTCACTTTGTAGGTTTCAATTGTATCAAACATCACATTAGATGGTGTTTAGCAACTCAAATCAGAACTTAAACTAAATGTTTTAATTAAAGTACTTCTGATAATCATAATTAGTGAATTTAACAAGTTTAAGTGATTTATTAAAATGTAATCTAAAAGTTTTATTAAAAAAAGAAAAGAAAAAGTAAAGTAGTAAATTTTAACTGAATTTATTATTACTTTTATATAAATATTAATATATACTATCATAAACTCATCACAATCACCTCTAACTCAACCACCGCTATTGTCATTACCACCATCTCTACCAATAGGATTGCCTTCGTTGCCACAGGCAGGATGGAGCTAAGATTTGGGGGCCACTTAGAAAGCTATCAAGGACGGCTCCAACAGATTAGTGAGACGAGATTGGGTTTACACAATTTAAATAATTATTAAAATATCCAATATTCACATAGGTTAATAATCTAAATAATTATATTTTTTTACTTTTTAAAAAAAATATACAGAAAATAAAAAAATAATGTGACTCAAAAAATAAATAAAAAGGAGTGTTAAAGTCGTGTATTTACAACTTTTTGTGAACCAATGTTTGGCTATAATTTTTAAAATTTTAATTTTTTGCACTTAATAAGCGGTTAGCGGACTAGTAAATTAAACTAGGATAACTGGACCTTTGATACTTCTCCAAGCACTTTCACTCAAGTTCGATAATTTATTCTTCACATGCATAATAATCAATTCCAATTCCTCAGGTATGATGGGAAGGGTGGCCTATGCATGATAGGGCAGCCATGTATTAAAAATTTTAAGACTAGACAGGGGGCATGCATTAAAGTAACTAAAAAGTCAAGTTTCTAAATGGGCATTACGGGGGTGTTTGGTGTAAATTATAAGAGGTGGTTATAATTTATTTTAATTTGAAAATTTGTGATAAATTATTTGGTGTATGTTCTGTTTATAGTTTTTTAGGTAGAAATAACTTAAATAAATTGAGAAAAATTGATTATTTAGAAGTTGGGAAATGAGTGCTTTTAATTTTTACTTTTTAATTATCAGTTTTTAATTTACAATAAGTTGCACCAAACAGTATACAGCAATGCTAGGTATCATGAAAAACTTTTCATGAAAATAATCATGAAAGTTTTGTGACCGTTAGATTACACTTAAAATAAAGCACCACACACTAATCAAGATAATCTAAGGATCATAAATTTTTCGTGATCACTTTCATGAAAAAAATTTCATGATCCCAAACTTTTCTCAACAGTATAATATATGTGCAAACGGTGTGATTTTTAATGTATGCATGTATTATTGGTGCTAATTTAACTACTATGGCATAGGAATTTGAGATGGTTTTGGAGAAAATGAATGGCCAATTGAACTTGGCATCATCTAAAGGCAAGAAGAGAGAGGCCTCCTCGTCGTTGAAGTTGGGAGGAGGGACGAGGAGGTCTTTGCGTGGGCCCGGATCATCCCCGCCGCAATGCATGTCAAAGTGTGGCACGTGTACACCGTGCAAGCCGGTTCATGTGGCAGTGCCGCCACCAGGGACACCGGTGACTGCCGAGTACTACCCAGAAGCTTGGAGGTGCAAATGTGGCAACAAATTGTACAAGCCCTAGCCTTGGTGTTTGCTATATATAATACTTCACACAGAATCCTCATTTTCTCTTTCAATTTGTAGTATATTGGAAGAGAAATTTTTGGGTACTCAATTGTCATATAATACTTTACAACTAATTATTAATTATTGTTACTTTCTTATTATTATTAAAATTATTAGAGTAGAACAAGTGACCAAAACGGTACTAATGCCTTATTTGATTAACATGAAGGGAAATAATTAATAATTTTATGAATTAATATAGAATTAGTTATTCAATTAAATTAATAAAATAACCATTTATTATGTGTTTATTTTCTTTTCTTTTCTTTTTTTTTCGTTCATACTTGAAAATATGATCCACAATCCCTCTCAATATTAGAAATTGTCAAATTTATCTAATTAAATGTCCACCGTACATATATAATTTGATTAATAAAATTTCAATCAAATATGAGATTGTGAGTTTATAAACTAACAATTTCAATCCTATATTATAATTATAATAATCCGATAAATTATTTAGTATATATTCACTTAGGATTATTTTGGGAATATGGTTAAAAGTTATCTTTTAATTTTTAACCTATTTTGAGTCATTTCATCTCTTATAATTTTTACAAAAAGTCAAATTAATTTTTAACTCTCTTTTTAAAATAATCCTAAATAATCGAGAGATTAATAACAGAGAGACGCAATGCTAGTATTTAAAATAAAATAATAAAAAAAATCATATACTTCCCTATTATTAGAAGATACATCCCATGTAGGGTTCAAACTTACTAAAATAATTTTTATTTATTTAATGGATATAGAGAGCTTGGTTTATAGTTGGACTCCAATGAATTAAAGCATTGTGAGATTTTTTTTGGAGCTCTCACAGACAAATCACATTCGTTAACTTTTTTTTAATATTATTTTTTTATTTGTATATATTAGAAAAAAATAAATAAAACAAATTTGAATAAAAAGAGCAATAGAACCTGCAGATAGGATATAGAATCTGTAGATAAGAGTACTGTAGATAAGAGTGGGTAGAGTAGTTGGTGGGGGAGATATTGTTGTGATATGGTTGTCGGCCTTGATTCCCTTTGACAAAACGCACAAAGCTTTTTGACTTTTAAAATTAATTTTTTGAGTATTTAATTTATATTTTTATATTTGTAATGATTTTTTAAAATATTTTAATTAATTTTTAAAAAAATTTAGATCTACTTATCTTACTATACTTAAAAAGTAAAAAATGTATACAAATTTTTTTAAAAAAATTTATTGAATATAATAAAATATGAAAATGTAATCACTTTGCTTGGTTTTGGGTTTTTTAAAAACATTTAAGAAAATTTTACTTTCTTATTTTTCATATTTTTTATTTTTACTAAATTTTTTTAATATTTTAAGTAATTTTTTTAATTTTTAGACACACCTAATATAAATACACTTCAAAAGTAAAATTTTTGTGAATTTTTTTTTTTAAAAAATCACTAAATACCAAAAATACAAAAAAAAAACGAAAATTTAATATATTTTTCGTATTCTTGTGTATTTATCAATTTTTTGAAATATTTTTTCACAAATAATTTACTTTTTGGATACATCTAAGTAAGGTACGTCTAAAAAAGTAAAACAAAATGTTTCAAATTTTAAAAATATTCACTAAAAATAAAAAAACACGAAAAACAATAAACTCATTTTTTAAAAAATTGAATTCAGAAAACTAAAACTAAACACACTGATTAATTTTTTGTGAATTTTTTTTTATGTTTTTTTGTATTTGGTGAATTTTTTTATGTTTTTTTTTTTATATAAATATTATATTTTTTAAGCATATTTAGATTAGGCATATCTTAAAATTAAACAATTGTGTAAAATATTAAAACAAAAATAATAAATAAATAAATAAAACTCAATTTTTAAAAAAATTAACTCAATTTTTTAGAACCAAACACGGTGAATGCAATATAATGTCAAGTTTCAACCAAAGGTTTAAAGAAAGTGATATGAAAATTTACTTTTTTAGATTTATTTATTAAAATTTAATGATACGCAAACGATTTAGTTAACTAATGATTAAAAAAGAGATAAAAAAAAGAATTATCTTAGATATTTTAATAAATTATCATATCATTGGGTTTGAAAAATAAATATAATTTTTGGATAAAGCTTGGGAGCTCGAATGAGCTTCCCCGAATCCCGCGAAAATGGAAACAGAGGGAAACAGAGAGGGAAAAGAGGGTGAAGGCAAGAGAGAGAGAGGAGAGGAGAAAGGGAAACAGAGAGAGAGAAAGGGAGAAAAGCTCGGCCGTCAGACTCATTTCGGCCGATCGTCGCAGCCTCAACTGGCCTTCTCCCTTCTTCTTCTTCTTCTTCTTCTTCTTCTTCTTCTTCTTCTTCTTCATTTCTGATTCAAAAAAAAAAAAAAAAAAGGCAAAAACGACGTCGCTTTTGCCTTTAGGGAGATTCGGGGGACCATTTTCGAGCGACGTAGCATTACTCATAATTTTTGGACCTAAAAAGCACTCTTCAAAGTTTAAAAGGTAAATTCTTTCCACTATTAGTGAATATTAATTTATCTTTATCTCTATAAATTCATATATTTTAATCCCTTTAATTATAATAATATACTATTTTTATCTTTTCACTTCACCTTTGAAAGGGTATATTTGTATAACTTCAATAACTGAGGGGTAAATATATATGAATTCATAGGAGAAGGGATAAAGTAATATTCACAAATAGTTGGGGGGTAAATATGTATGGGTTCTATAGATAAAGGAATAAAGTGATATTCACTAATAGTTGATGGAGTCTTAGTGTAATTAACCTAAGCTTAAACTTAAAAACTATAGGAGCTCCCCAAGATAAAGCATAAAGGAGAAATTATATGGGTTCGTTTAGGAAGTGGATTGATTTTTAATTTTTTAACTTTTTAACTATTTTAGTCTGGGGTTAAAATATCTCGTTTGGGATGAATTTTTGACTTTTTTAACTTTTGTGAAAGAAATAATATAATGATTATGGGTTAAATGTGATATTTTATCTTATTGAATTAAAAAAATTATTTTATTTTTGTTGATTATTTTAATCAAAAAAACCCCAAATGAGCTCTAAATCAATTTAAAAGATAAAAAATAATTACAAATATATGGGGTATAATTTTTTCTATGTAACAAAATCATGGCAAAAGTTGCACCTCATCCTTTGGTAAATCAGTTGTGATTTGTGGCACTAATTTTTTGAGTACTAATGGCACTAATTTTTATATCAGGTAAAAAAAATAAATAAAGTTACCAAAATAGAAAATTAGTGCCATTAGTATCAGCAATTTTAGAGCCACAAATCATTTTTCTTTGGCAAATAATATCTCTGCTTTTTACTATCTTGTAACTTTATAGGAGATGTAACCTTTTGGGAAAATTACTTCACAATGGTTTCTTTAAAAATTAATGGATCTGGCTAATAAGTATCTCTGGTATATAAGTAAAAGATAAGTAAAAGATAAAAAAAATTAAAGAACATAAAATACTTGATATTAAATTTAATATATTTTTAATATTTTTATATATTTTCAAAACATTTTTGTACATTTTTTAATATTAAACAATGCATAAGGAGCATTTGTCAAAATTTAATTATTAATTAATGATAAAATTTATTTTTTCATATTTTAATATTTATAAAATTTATCATTATTTGTAAATATTTTTTCAAAGTATGCTGAAATTTTCCTAACTTTTTTCGGTGTACAGAAATCATAACAAAGTAGCACCGCCAACTTTTTAGTAAATAATTTTCTCAGTCTACACTATCTTGTAATTTCCCCCATAAAGTCGAACTTCTGTCTAATCCAGATCTTTCAAGTCAAGATTCTGTAATTTATGACCTCTTCTCTGTGATGGCTCTGTGCGGTGAAATTTTTTTAAATTAAAAATTGATAGCTAGAAACTTTTTTCAAAATTAAAAATTGATAATTAAAAAATTAAAATTAAAAATAAGAGTGTAAAAATGAGTCGCAATTTAGGGTGAACCCAGCTTGTTAGGTCCGTTTGGGTCCGGATTCGGGCCCGAGTCTAGCCTGAGACCTTAGGTCAAGGCTTCGGCCATCATTTTGAATTTTGGCCCGACCCTTGGATCTAACCCATCAGCCCGCTTAAAGCTCACTCAAAACCCGACCTGCCTAAGGCCCAATATTTTTTTTAGTGAAAAATATAAAAAAAAAATTAGTAAAAAAAATATAAAAAATTTGTTCAGGTCTGCCTAAGCCTATCCCAAGCCCGAGCCCAGCCCCAATGCCCGAATACCCCCTGGGAATAAGCCTAATTTTCTGGCTCGTGAGCCGGCCCGGCTTAGCCCAAATTTTGGCGGGAGCCCACGAGACCCGACATGGGCTGGGTCGAGCTAAATTTACACCCCTAGTTAAAAGTATTCTTATTTCAATTTTTAAATAATCAAGTTATTTAAGTTATTTCTGCCCAATAAACTATAAGTAGAAGTTACACAAAATAATCTAGTACAGACTCCCAAATCAAAATAAGCCATAACCATCCCAAAAACTATAACAAAGAGTCCTGGTATGTTGTTACTTAATTGAATTTGCTTCACTGTAAGATTCACCATTCAAATGAATTTGCTTCAATGAATTTGTTTGGGAACAACATTTAGACTAAAATAGTCATATAAGATTAAAAAATAAATAAATAAAATTAAAAAAAAAAGTCAGTTTTTTTGGCTTTTTAGCTTCTTTAGCTAAAAAAGCCATCTTTTTTTTCAAAAGAATCTAATTTTTTGTCAAAAAAGTCACTAAAAAAGTCAAAAAATTAGTTTTTTACCAACTTACCAAAACACCACAAATAGATTGTTTTAGTCAAACATAACAAAATATCACATCTAATTCATAATTATTTTATTTTTTCTTTTACAAAAGTTAAAAAATTATCCCAAATCAAAATTTTTTAACCTCAAATTAAAATAATCAAAAAATTAAAAAACTAACCCACATCTCAAACGAGCTCTATGTACTAGTACTAAAATGAGTCCTAGACAATCAAACCTAATTTTAACAGTTAGAACAAGATCAATGGAACGTGTTATTTGGGATGTTTTGATTTTAGCTAAAATAATTATTAAGATAAAAAAAAATATAAAATAATTAATAAAATAAATTATTATATTATATTTTATATATCAATTAATTATTTTTTCTCTCGCAATCCTCTACTAAAATAATCTCACTTATTCTTTAGTGAGATTTTAGATTACAACTGTGATACAGAACCCCAGTGGCGGTTGCACCCCCAGTGAGGTGGCAAGCCCCCACTGGTTGAAACTCAAAAAAAATAAATAAATAAATAAAATAAATTTTTTTTTACCCAATCAGGACGCGCCACCTCACTGGGGGTCGACCCCCAGTGGGGGTCCGAAGCAATTTTCTTTAGATTATAAGGTGTTGTTCGGGGCTAATGGGGCATACCACAACTATCATTTTAATTATCCGAACTATTTATTTTGTAAGATTATTCATATATATATGAAAAAAATTAGATTAATCTAATAATCATAACTTATTTAATTTATCATATTTATCTAAAAAATACAGACAAGTACGTTTTTAAAAATAAATTATTTATTTTTTGGGTAACAAATGTAACAAAATAAAGATGCTACAATTATCACATCATATGATTTTTTTTTGATTAATGATATTCCCAAGTATTATGCAAAATTAATAATTCAAATTATCAAAATGAAATCTAGCTCACAAATCCAGACAATATCTTCCAATCCAAAGCAGAGAAAAGCTAGACACATATTTGAATAATTTAAACCCATCATATAAAACTACTAATTTTAGTTAAATTATTTCCTTCACATGCAATTATGATTGAATTGAGCTATATAAGCACGCTAATGACAGAATGAGGTCTCATTTGTTAACTATACATTTTAGTAAAAAAATTACTATAATTTATCACATCATTTTTTTTATTTTTCTGTACATCTTTTCGTATAAAGTCAAAAAATTACTATAATAGCATATTCCTAAATGAGGCCTTAGTATAGTAAACTTGTAAAAAAAGATAAGAAAAATTACCCCACCAAAAAAAAAAAAATCAGGTTATGACAGTTGTAACAAAACAAATTTTAAATTTTTGGTTTTGTCAATTTAAATCTTTTTTTATTTTTATTTTTCATTCTAAGTTATTTACCTATTTTAATTAAACTCAATGAAAAATAATATTTTAAATATTCTATGTGCGCATACATTTAATTTAATAATTAAAATATAATTTTTTTGCCAGTTTTACTTTATGAAATGAATAGAATGGTCTAGATTGAAAATAAATCAAAATATTAAGAATTAAATTGACAAAATAAAAAATATATTTTATTCCATAGGTTAAATTATAAAAAAAAAATTATAAAAAAATTCCCCAGCATGGAAAAAGAAGTGTAAAAAGGGACTAAGGCCTGGTCGCCTCAAGCCACTTGAGGCCTGAGGTGGGCCCGACCTGGTTAGACCCGGGCCCAAGCCCAGCCCAGTACCTTGGGCTTGGGTCTGGGCCTGAGTCTGGGCCCTCCATTTGAAGCCCGGCCGAACCCATTAGTCCGACTAGACCCGAAAATTTTTGGGCCATGCAAGCACCGCCTCTACCGATTGTCAAATATCAAAAAATAAAAATAAAAAGCAACTTGCAACGATTAAATAATTAAAAAATAAAATAAATAAAATATTGATCTTGCAAAAAAATAAAAACAAAATAATGTAATACCAATGTCATTTCCTTGCAATGAATGAATAAAAAATAAAAATAAAAATAAATAAATATATATATATATATATTTCAACCTACTACCCTTCTACCTCGCCCAACCTACTACCTTACCCCAGCATCACATCATCGAGTCCGCATCGTCGGTCCCTCTTTCCTGCCTCAGGCTCCCCCAAAACGACGTCGTTTTGGGAAAAATTTCAATTAAAAAAAAAAAAACAAAACTAAACAGAGGCAAACCAGAGCAGAGAGGGAGGAGAAGAAAGGAAGAGATCAAACCCATTTCCAAATATATATCCTTTGTTGTCTCAGACGAGGGAAAGACGAAGCTCTTCCTTCCTTTATGAATTGTTGTCTCAGATCAAACCCATTAACCCATTTCTTCCTTCCTTTATGAATTGTTGTTTCAGATTTCAAAATATATAAGCCCTTTCCTGTTACGTTAATCTGATGAAACAGATATAAATATATATCCTTTGTTTGTTATATTAATCTGATCAAAAACTTTGTTTGTTTTGATTTATAAATATATATATATATATATATATCCTTTCTATGTTAATCTGATGAAACAGATCTGTGTTTGCCTGATATGGATCGAAACAAATCTGATGAAACAGATCTGATGAAACATATTCATGCAACCCACATCTGTGATTTCAAATTTTGTTTTTTTGTTGGGTAAAATCGTTTGTATATTTGTTTGTTTTGATTTATATATATATATATATATATATCCTTTCTATGTTAATCTGATGATTGCCTACTATGGATCAAAACAAATCTAAAAAAGAGAGAGTGAGAGTAGGAGAGACATCAGTAGAGCTGCCCTTGACCTGAAGACTACTTCTCTTTCTCTTTCTCTTTCAGGACTCAACTCGAGAGAGAGACAGAGAGAGAGAGAAAAAATCCAAAGAGCTCCGTTTTTTCCTCGTCTGTGTCGCCATGATCTCCTTGAATGGAAGTAGTTTTCTGGTAATTTCAATCAAACCCATTTCCAAATCCCTCGATTCAGCTTTCCAATTTTTGGGTCTTCTTTATATTTTTCTTTTGACATTGATTCCCAAACTTTCAAACAATTTACTTTGTTCATTTCAAAATTGTTGAATCAAATTGTTACAAGGAAAACAAACCCATTTCGTCAATTTCAATTTCAAGAACACCCATATCTCTGCGTCTCTGTTGTGCTTTCGGCATTAACATAGCAACCAAAGTTTTGATCTCTTCCTTCCTTCTCCTCCCTCTCGCTCTGGTTTGCCTCTATTCAGTTTTTTTTTTTTTTTTTAATTGAAATTTTTCCCAAAACGACGTCGTTTTGGGGAGCCGCAGATGGTCAGCAGAAAGGCGACCGATCCGGACTCCACATCATCACCCTTTCACTTTGTAATGAATAATAAATATAAATGAAAACATAAAATCAAAAACAAAAAACAAAAAAAATTCAAACGGTTCATCACATGCTACCCCTGCTACCCCCTACTAGCCTACCCATGTGCTATATGCTTGCATCACTCTACAAACTCTTCATTAATTGAATGAAAAAAAAAAAAAAATAGACGGTCATATTACCGTTTACTACAATATATATATATATATATATTTATAAATTTGCTTTACTCTTTTAAACTAGTATAAATATCCTTTATTTTCCAAAATAAATCTCACAAATAATTCTCGCTCTCTTAAACTCTCTCAATCCCTCTTAAACTCTCAATCTCTCTCAACTCTCAATTAATTTTGAAGTGTCATCCCTAAGTAACAATTGCAATTGTAAAACAATAAATTTTTATCAGAAGAAGCTAATTTTTGTATCATATTCACCAATCGGTAACATTAATTAAATTTATTAGCTACTCATTTTTTTCATTAATTATTTGTGCACATATATTAATTATTATTTTTTACTCATTGTATTTACACGTTATTTAAATTAATTTTTAATTCTTATCCATTGTTTTACTTACATTAATATGGATCCTAATATTCCTAATATTTATGTCGATGTTGATACAAATACTACACAACATGAATCTGTTGATTCTCTTTCTAATATCCATCTTTCAACAGTTGGATCATCAATCTAGGGGCACAACTAGTACTGTTTGGAAACATTTTGAAAAAATATCTATAAGTAATCCTGATGGTACAATTACATTTAAAGCAAAATGTAAATATTGTGCACATTTACTTAATGTTGCATATGCAGGGGGTATTAGTCATCTAAAAATGTATGCGAACAAACATTTACAAAATCAACAACCTGATATTAGAAGTCAAATGCAATTAAGGGCTTCATCAACTGGTAAGTTGCAAATATTTCATATGATCTTATACGTGTACAAAATTCTATAGTTGATTATATTATTAAAAAAAGAACAATCTTTTACTACTAGTAAATGTCCTGATTTTACTGAGACTTCTGTGCTTATAATATAATAAAAAATGCAGTTGTTACTATTATGTCTTCTACTAATCGAATTTCAGAATATAGAAAAATTTGTCAACGAGAAAATATGTTATTTAAAAAATTAATTTTAAATGTCGAAAGTAGGTGGAATTCAACTTATAATATGCTAAAAATAGCTTGTAAACAAAGAAGAACAATAAATTTATTTTTTGCAACAACATCAATAGGAGAAGTACTGACTCTCACAGAACTTAATTAACGCCAAGTAGTCCTTGTATAAAGATTTTTTTTAATTTTTTGATATTTCAACAAAATTATTTTCTTATATATATATATATATATATTCTTACTTCACCATTTGTTTTATATATGGTAGTAGAAATAATTAAAGTTTTCGTAAAATATATGAGTAATAAATATTATGTAACCATTGTTACTTTGCCTTATCTTTTAGGTTTAGCCATAATATGTGTAAAAAAATTGGTTTATAAGAATTTTTAGAGCGTATTTTTGTTGATCAAACACAGTTTGCCCCTATCATGCAAACATGCAACATATTATTTGAAGAATACAGGGCAACTGCATCTATAAATACACCTATACGCATTACACTAGCAGTCTCATCTCGGGGCGGAAGATTAAGTGTTTTTTCAATAATAAAAAGTAGAAGAATATCTCAATATATAAGCGTAAGTAATTTTGAACTACAACGTTATTTGAAAAGTCCGTTAGTGAATGATTCCGATGATTTTGACATTTTGAAATGATGGAAACAAAATGAAATTATGTGGCTTGTAGTTTCACGGATGGCCCGTGATATACCGTTCTTATTTCTACAGTTACTCTGGAAATAGCTTTTAGTGTAGGTGGACGGGTATTGAACGATTACCGGAGCAGGCTTTCACCCCAAGTGGTTGAGACACTGATGATATCTAGAGATCATATGCATGGGCTTACAAGAAGACAAAATTATAGTGAAAAGAAGCGAATTCAAAATGATTTGGATGACATATCCTCAAGCAATGCGACTGAAATGTCGGTTTTCACCGATGATTGATCAACAATTTATTTTTTACTATTTCATTTCATTTTTTTTTATTATAGATTATTGAGGTGGTGGATAATGCAAATGATTGGTAGGCTAGTAGGTGTCAACCTAGTTGGGATGTAATTGACCTATAGTGATGTAATTGCTCTACCATCATTAATAATTTACACCTATTTTATTTAATAATATAAATTTTTGTAATATTTTATTTCATTTTGAAATAAAAATTATTCATTCAACAAATATTATATAATTAATTTAATATTGTAATATTGAAAGTTTCATTTTCATATATATATAATTATTCACTTTAAAAAAAAATAAATACATAATTGCATATTTTTTTAGTTATAAATTCATAATTAAAAAAAACATAAGTCATACATAATTCAATTAAATACTAGCATGAAACATAATCAAACAAAATATCTTATTAATCTTAATTAAAATACTCTAATATAATTTTTCTTTTATTTTTTATTCTTAATGAATAATCTGTATATATAATATATTTATCGTTTATTTTTCAAAAAAAAAAAAAAGGCCCGACTAGTCCCAGCTCGCGGCCTTATTATAAGTAGGTTTGGGCTTGGTCCTGAGTTTCATTTTTTGGCCCATGGCCCGGTTCGTTAAAAATGAGAGATTGCAAGGCCCGTTTGGGCCGACCTAGGCCATTATAACATCCGTACAAGTTGGGGCATTCTATTTGAACCCAAAAAATATCTTACTTCAATTTACATTTATAAATTTTAATTCCTATTATATCTTAATGTGAATTTACTAATAAGGACAATCCATATTAAACCCTAAAATAATTTTTTTTTCTTCTCATGGTACACCCTAATCAATTATTCCTATTCAAATCTCTACATCTTCTTCCTCAAGAAATCAAAGTTAGTTTGTCTTCTTCTTCTTCTTTCTCACTCCAAAACTCTAATCTACCTTACCAAAACTCACCATTAACATTAACATCATTGTTTTTTTTTATTATTATTTTGAAACTCTAAACCCTAGAAGAAAGTTTGAACAATCAAACAATGGAAGAAAACAAGTTTTGAAACCCCAAGTTTTGAAACCCTAATCTATCATTGTTTGATTGTTCAAAACTTTCTTATAGGGTTTAGGGTTTCAAAATAAAAATAATAATAATAATGATGTTAATGATAATGGTGAGTTTTGGTAAGGTGGATTGGAGTTTTGGAGTGAGAAAGAAGAAGAAGAAGAAGAAGACAAAACTTTGATCTCTTGAGAAAGAAGATGTAAAGATTTGAATAGGAATAATAGATTAGGGTGTACTATGAGGAAAAAAAATTAGGATTTAATATGGATTGTCTTTATTAGTAAATTCACATTAAGAAATAATAAGAATTAAAATTTATAAATTTAAATTGGACGTACTAAGATATTTTTTGGGTTCAAATAGAATGCTCCGTACAAGTTTTGGAAATGGTTTGCATTAGAGCCCAAGATGCAGCCCAATAAACAGCCCAAACTCTATCCAAGCGACCCACAATCAACTGAGCAACCCAGAATAGGTCAGGAGGAGGAGGAACTCTGCCAAAAACCAAAATCTATGGCGGCAAAATAAGCAAAAACAGCCCGATAGAGACGAAGAAGAGTTCGAAAACACTCGTTACAAAGGTACAAAATAGCCCTCGTATACACATTTGTTGAAATGGACTCAAATTTGAATTGCGATGCTTTGATTTGTGTGTTTCAGGTTGTGTTGTTCAGTTAATCAGACTGTGTTATTAGGAGTTCCAGTGTTTATTGATTTTTGGTATGTTTGAAAAAGTTGTACTTCTAAACTATAATAATGTCTACTAAGATTAAGCTCCGTAAGAAAGTGAAACTTGGTACTGCTAGTTCAAAGAGCTCTAAGGATGGTGGTGAAACCCAAGATTTCAAGAAAAAGGGTTTTCGAGGAAATAGAAATGCTCAATTTAGTATGGATGATGTTGTTGTTGACGTTCGTTATGGTGATAATAGGATGTATAAGAAAGAGAATGGTGGAAGGAGCAATGTAAGATCAAAGAGACCTAAGGATGATGGTGAAACCCTAGATTTCAAGAAGAAGGGTTTTCGTCGAAATAGAAATGCTCAATTTAGTATGGAGGATTCTGTTGATATTCATTACGGTGATAATAAGCTGTATAGGAAAGAGAATGGGGGAAGGAGCAATGTAAGTTTGAAGATAAATAGTAAATCGGTTTATGAGCGGAAATTTGATGGCAATAGGGGGTTTAAACCGATAAATGATGATTGCAAAAGGAAGAGAGTCTATGCTGATCGTGATAACAGCAAAAATGTTGAGACACCCACTAGAAAAGTTTTATCTAAGAGGTGGAATGAGCTCAAGGATGGTCTTGCTAAAGGAAAACGCACCACAAGAGTAAAATCTCATGATTTTGAGCAACCTGAGAAGGTAAAATTCTTGAAAGGTGAAAGAAAATTTCGTGAAACTGAGTCACTTGATAGCAATGGTGGCAAGAAATTGAGACTGAAGGCTGTGGATAAAATGGATCGTGGTGGAATTAGTTTGATGAAAACAGATGCCAAAAATAAATTTGAGTCAAGGAAGCAATCGGAGCAGAATCATGATGGTTACGCAGCTGAACCTCTTGGGAAGTTTGCGAAGAAAAAAGCTCATGACAAGAAAAGTGTGGGTGATGATTGGGCAGGAAATGTTGATCGGCGAAAGAAAAGGAAGCCAGCAATACGGATAGATCCACATGATATCTCAAATAAGCGGTTAGACGATGGAATAGCCACCATTGGTCAGTAATTCGATCAAGTAGTTTGGTTTTTGTGTATATGCTGCCTTTCCCACCATCTATCATATATATTGCAGCATTTAAATCTGTTAGAATGGTTTACTTGGCATGTGTTCCTCCCCCATTTCTTCTTTCCGTGATTTCTCTATAAAGTTTTTGTTCTACCTCATTTAACAACCATGCCTCAATGGGATAGAAGATTTTGGTACTTGTTAAAGAATTTTTGTTATTCTTTTCAAGTATGCATGTAGTAATATTTGGAGCTATAAGTTGAGTGCAAATACTTTGTATTAGGAATTTCTTTGGACAAACTCACAGGCTACTTATGATTCTCTCATCATGCACTGTTTCTCTCTGCTGCTAGTTTTTGTATTCTGGCAATGTAGAAGTGATGCCATTATGCTTAGCTAGTGATTTGTCTGACTCTATTTATGAGAATTTAGTAAAATATTTTTCTTTCTTTCTTTCTTTCTTTCTTTCTTTTCTTTTCTTTTCTTTTCTTTTCTCTCTCTCTCTCTCTCTCTCTCTTGGACATAGATTAGAGAAATCCAAATCCATGTAAAAGAAGAATACTTGCTGCCTTTTTTGTTTATTTATTTTTTCAGTCTTGAAAACCCATGCAAATGTTGGCCATGAAACTAATTCCATTCCTAAATCAATTTATCCCCTTTAATACTATCTCGTCATTACATAAACAAGTGACTTCTTCTTCCAGTTGATGACATTCTTTCACCATTGATAGTCACTCTTCTTATAATTATCTGATGGACCTATTATCAGACATGACACAGAGGATGGTGTGTAATGTAACAGTCTTACATTATCGGATACTTTTAATTACTTAAATATATCTCTAATTCTTTCCCCTATAATGATATTGATTTCCAGCCATCCCTTCATATGAATACCAGATGTTACAAATTATTGTTTAACTAAATGGCTTATTTGGTTTCTATATCTATTTGAGTTTGTTCATTTTTGTCATTTCCTGAAATTTTTTGATAAAGCAGATTTCTTACAGCTTTTTGTTACATGTTTTCCAGGACATAACATAGAGAAGAAAGAAGATGAGGAGAAAAATACAAGTGTCGAAATGTCAAAGAATGCAGAGTTTCGTGCCATAAAACCTAGCCCTTCTATCCTTTCCTTTGTGGAAGATAATGTAATTTATCTTGGCAAGGCCTTTTCACTTTTCAGCTACATGTTTGTCTATAACATCTTTTGTTATTCTTTTGTTTGGTTTTTTTTTTCTTTTTTGTAATTCTGGTTCTTGGCTATTCCATCTGCAGTTCTTGGGCCGTAGGCGTTTGATTGAGTTACGAAGGGCAGGCTACAATACTGAGCTTTCTGCCCCTTTAGATAACATCCCCTTCTCTAGAAGTGCAGAAAGAGAGCGAATTGAAGAATCGGTATTTTATGTGTTATGCATGTTCAGAAGATTTGTTTGCCATTTATAATATTTTTACCTATATCGATTAGCAACCATGTTTATTAGAATCATATGATTCATGATTCAATACAATTTTCAACCAAAATGATTTGAATCGGTTGTTGAATCAGAAATTGAGTTAAACATGCGATTCATTGTGATTCACTACGGTTTATTACGATTTACTGTGATTAAGTTATGTATATTTTTGTTTACATAATGTGTAAATGACATCATTTTAACCTCTCTATCAAGAAATAAAAAAGGACCAATTAGTTTTATTGATATACATAGTTTTATATGTATATAAATATATAATTTAGTTATATTGATATTTACTTCATTTTAAGCACTATGTTTATTTTTATATGCAAAAGCATTTATAAATTATATATATTATATATATACATTTTTTGGTAAATATAAATTATATATTATATTAAATCGTGTGAATTATATGATTCACGGATCGAAACAATCACGATTCACTATTTAAGAAAAATGATTCACAAGTTGATTCACGATTTGATAACAATGTTAGTAACTTAACCAGTGACAAGTTCAAAGGAACTGCTCAATGCATTGAAAATTTGGACATAATTTTCATGTCGTGTTCAAATATTAGTTTTAAATTGAACTTCTACATTGATAACATGACCTTTTTTTCTGCTTGCTTACTAGGCATGTATAGGTTTTTAATACTATTTGATGTATGTATGACATCTTAAGAAGCATGGACACGGACACGGACGGACATGCTGACACGTCAATTTTTAAAAAATGCAAGACACGACACGTGGGGGATACGCATACAATATATAATTCTATATATTTACTATATGTTATATTTATGAATATATTATTCAAAGATAACAAAAAATGCAATATGACACTAATTCTTATAAATTTATATAGTTTTTGTTTTATTATTGTATCTTAAGTTGTTTTGTTTAAATTTATAATTAGTTTCTCCTATGTCTAATTGATAGACACGTGTGTTTAAGCGATAAACACGTGTGTCCTTCAAGTGTCTAAAGAGTGTCCAGATCTTTAAAAAAAATTAAAAAAACAAGACACGTTTTAAAGAGTGTCAGACACGTGTCGGAAAAGTGTCCGAAGAGTGTCGGTGTCCGATATGGACACAACACGGATACGTCACCTTCTTAGAAGTGTCCGTGCTTCTTGACATCATTCTTTTTTACAGTAAAATGTATTTTAGTTTCTATTATAGGGTGCTTAGAGTATAAGACTTGCTCATGATAAGAAATAGTTGGAAAATGTTAAATATTTACATCTCTTTTGACTAATATATTGTGATATGTATGTAACAGAGCAAGTATGGTACCAAGCTTTTGTGATGCAATTGTTAACTTTTTGCACAGTAGGCCCCAATTTGTTGAATATCCTTTTCTTTAAAATGCACAGTAATGTGGTCATTCTTCCTAGGATTTGAACTAGTTTATCACTTTTGATCGCTGAGAATGGTTTGTAGGGAGGAAAACATAGTCTAGAACTTGAAACTGTTCACCTTGAAGCCTGAATTACTTACTTCCTTAGCTGACTGCTCCCATTTTGCTCCTGTCAATCTGGGATGCCGGGAGTAGACTGCTGGCAAAGGTGGCTTCCATTCTCATACCATAGTTACTAGAAAACACTAATATCCACGCTTAATTTCTTCCACATAAAGACCTGAGTTGTAGCTCAAGTGATTGATCTATTAACCTATTAACATCCCTACTGTGTGGACCTAAAAAAAAAAACTGTCAATGTGTCTCTCCCTAAGACAACTTTGTAAAATAACATACTGTATTAAGTTCACATGTGCCACACGAACTACTATGATAAAAATGGATCAAACGAGATATAATCTAGTTGAATTTGATATATTTTTTATTTTGAATTTTTTTTGGTACATTGAGGTTGTGTTTAAATTAAGAATTTGAGAGGAAATTGTTGACAACAAAGGAAAAATGAAATTAAAAAAAAAAAAATCACTAATTAGTTTTGGAACACATTCCAAAACAAGGTAGCAGTGTTATTTAAGGTGAGAGGCTCATCAAGGCGCCAAGTTCTCTTGGGGCCTAGGTGCTGCACTTTAACCATTCATGGCCTGAAAAAGATTCAATAGGTCACTTATCTTGCAATGTTTTTGTATGGATTTTTCCATAATCTTATGTGATGTGATAAAAAGTACATCCTGTCTTACCCTAGTGATATATTGATGAATCTACCTGATGCATGTAAGCCACAAATTTCTATGAACTGCCCTATCATCTCCTGTTCAACTGCCCTTTCATCTACTTGATTCCGTGTTAATGTCTATGACAGATATTTAGAAATAAATTGACATTTTTTGCTGCTGCGAACGTTTCTTCATCATTCCTACCTCCAGAGCTTCCTGAGATTGCATTTGCAGGTATTTGTTTCAAATTTTCAAATTGTTCCCTGATGGTGTATGCTATTTTAATTTATTTAAAACTCTTGAGTTTACTGGGACAATCGTTTTTATTTTATTTTATAAATAGTACTAATAATAGTTGCTAATAATAATTATTATTATTACTTTTTTTTTATTTATTTTCATGTACAAAGATGTGATTTTCCTCATTTGAGGACTGCCTTTTCCCTTTGCTAGAAAATAATGGAAGATTTTAAGACATTATGACCTCAATTTTTTCACTGCCAAAATGTTTTGTGGTGATAAAATTGAAAAGTGAAAACATACCTATTAGGGAAGAAAAAAAGAAAATAAAATAAAAGGAAAACATGTTTGAGAACTAAAAAAGTCAATGAATCTCAAGCTGTCGTGTACTGTATAAGGTGTACCTATTTATAGTCATCTGATCATGGCTGCCTTTACAGTGTCATAGAACGGTTTCATATATTTCTGGAAAGGTCATTCTATATTTTTTCCATTTGCTTTCATAGTTTTTACATTATGTGGCCTTAAGTCTGTCTTTATGTATATTTTCATATACCTATGTTTTTTTTATTTATGTTGTTATATTAAAGTCTTCCCAAAAAGTGACATAATGATAGATATAACTGAACTTAATTTTCCTTATTAGGAAGGTCAAATGTTGGAAAGTCATCTTTACTAAATTCACTTACCAGACAATGGGGCGTTGTACGGACATCAGATAAACCTGGCCTTACTCAGGTGATACTGTTTCCAAGAAATTGAAATTTTAGTATGTGCTACTTGGACAACCATCAATAACATTTCTTCTGCAGACTATTAATTTTTTCAAGCTTGGATTAAAGCTCTGCTTGGTTGATTTGCCTGGATATGGCTTCGCTTATGCAAAAGAAGAAGTCAAGGAAGCTTGGGAGGAGCTTGTGAGTATGCAAATGGGTACTGGCCTTTTATGTTTCTTTTTATTTGTTCTCACATCTTGTATGTAGTTAAACATTAACATATTACCTTGTTGGTACACAATATTTTGGACCCTGTACGCGTTAACTTATTACCAGTTTAGACTCTTCTTATTCTGTATCCTTGTGCCGTTATGGTAACTATTAACCACTGTAGAATTTGAACATGTAATAAAATGATCAAGCAGTCAGGAAATTTCTCCTTTTCCTGTAATGGAGGGTTAGTGTCATTGTTTTAAATAATTTTTCTATACTGAACTTCAAAGTGGCGACTGCTGGATGAAATGGAACTTCTTTTATTCTGTGCAACACTGCTTATCACTGATTGTTTAACTTATTTATCATATTAGATATTTCCATGACAAGTACTTCTAACAGCAATTGTTGTACAGTGATTTATGCTATAGACATTCAAGACATTCCGGAAGAAGTTGTTGCACTATCATATGACATGAAAGAACATCTCTGTGTTTAGCCAAGAGTGTTTCAAATGATTCCAAAACCTTATTAATGGATGAGTGCATTAATGGTGGTACGTGTTGTTTAGATGGACATAGTGGTAACCAAAGTTGCTATTAAAACGAAAATAAAAAAAATAATAAAAAAAAGAAAAAGGAAAAGTAAAAGAAAGGAGAAGAGGGTTATTCTTTTGGTAGGAAGCTAAAACCTAGGTAGTGTCAGTATATAAAAAGCGGCCAACTAATTCATGGGTTTGCACATATGATGGATTAGATTTTACTGATCCATCATTCTCTTAATTTAATTGTCTTACAGTTTCTTCTGTTGCTTATTTATAAAAGAGAGTTAATTCTAATTCTCCTTGTTTGTGAAACTTCTGAATTTTGTAGGTAAAGGAGTATGTCTCCACCCGTGTTGGTCTAAAGCGAGTATGCCTTCTTATTGACACAAAATGGGGTATGAAGCCAAGGGACCATGAGCTGATTGATTTGATGGAAAGGTGTGCATAGATTTGCTTGTATGTTGTCATCCTTGTTTCATCAGATGTAGATTGCCATTTAGAGCTGCAAATGAACCAAGCTGTCTGCGAGCTCGGCTTGTTAAGGGCTCAATTTGGCTTGGTTTTTTAAGTAAACAAATGAGCCGAGCTCGAATAAGCTCTCTTCGTAAAGCTTGCTTTGTTTATTATTTATCTATAGTATAAATTTATTATTTATATATTTAAATGATGTAAATAATAGTAAAAAAAAATTCATTATCTAGCTTCAAGTCAAGCTTGAGCTTGATTAGTATTAATGAGCCTAGCAGAGCTCGAGCTAGATTTTCAAGCTTGATTAACAAACGAGCCGAGCTTAAGCCCTGCAAAACTCGGCTCAGCTTGTTTGCAGCCCTATTGCCATTACATGGCCTCTAAATAGATGTCAGTGACCATTCATTATAAGATTACAAAAACAACTAGATGCAGGATAACATGTGATACCTGCTCACTTTCTCCGTGTATGTTTGTTTGATAAATATGTTTTGGACTTCATTTTATGATATGTCGCATATTTCAGATTTGTGTTGCTGTGGCATGCTCCTTGATTGACATCCTTGGCAAAGGTCTTGTAATAATTGGAACTGAACTTCACTTTTAGAGAGAAATTGTTCAGAAGAATGGATTCATTGCAAATTTTGTCATGAATGTAACATTAATGAGTGTGAATAATGATGCATCATGATTATCTGCTTATGTAATTGCTGGTTGTGGTATTACAATATTTACGATGTGTGCGTACTACATCATGTTCTCTCTCTCTCTCTCTCTCTCTCTCTCTCTCTCTATATATATATATATATATATAATATCTATCTATCTATCTGTGTGTATCTCGCACACCATTGTTCCTAATGGTGTTGGGGGCATTTTGTCCACTTCAGGATAAGTCTACTCTTTGCAATGTAGCTAAGTTTGTGATTTTGTTACGGATATCACAGGTCTCAAACTAAGTACCAGATTGTACTGACCAAGACAGATTTGGTTTTTCCAATTGATGTGGCACGCCGTGCAATGCAAATTGAAGAGGTGAATTTTGAATAAATTCTGTGGCTTCGATGCAAAATATTAGCCTTCTCACCTGTGAAATTAAAATTGATACATACCATCTGATTGCAGAACCTCAAGGCAAAGAAGTCTGCAGTTCAACCTGTGGTATGAAGGAAATTCTGGAATAATTTGATATTTTAGGTCAACCATACTAGGGAGCAGGCTGATAGTCCCACTTTGTTTCTTATTGCAGATGATGGTAAGCTCGAAATCTGGAGCTGGCATCCAGTTTAAGAACAGTGCTGGCTAAGTTTGGTTCGCTAAACCCTGAAAGGTTACTACAATGACCATTTTGTTGGAAGATGTTTGCTCTTCCTTTCTAATTCTTTTTCTTCTTCCTTTAAATATTGGAAGATTTTCATGCTAAATATAACCCTATCCAAGTTTTACTTAACATCACAAATTGGAGCTGAATTGGTCTGTGGAATTTCTAATTTGGACCTTGTCTGAATAAAACTGCTAAACCGATAGATTTGAGTGCCCCTGATGCTATTAACCAATGCTAATTGCTGCTCTTGGTTCTTTTTCAAAATCCATTTCGATACTCCATAGTATGTGTTTTAATATGTTTCAGCATTTTAGAAAATAACATCGAATTATGTGGGCAGGTGAAATAGTTTTGGACAAGCCTCATTCTGATGAATGGCTCCCTCTACCGATCTTTGATGTTTTTCTTATGCCTTCGTTTCTTTTTGTAGCGTATTGGCATTTGGTTATATAAACTTTTTGAGTTTGGGCTATTGGTTATATAATTATATTTACTATTGTCTGCTGGTCGTGTATAATTTTCTAGTCATAGTGTTGTCTGTATTTGTGCAGATTGTAGGCTGAAATTGGAATGGCCACAGTTATGGGAACATTTCAGTCAGCTGCCGCTGCTCAATGAAGGCAAGAAAATTTTTGGGAATGTTTCGAGGATAGGATTTTTTTTTGTACTTAAAACAGTAAAAAAAGGTAAAAAGTGCATGGAAGTGTAGTGATGTTTATTTCTTGTGCATCATATGGGTTGTACTTGCTCAACTTTTAGTAAATGTTGAATTGAGTGCAATAGCTATAGCTCAGATGTTTCTGTATTATGTTTCTTGGATATGAATGCCATAAATTTTGAACATTATTTGAATTTTATTTGAAGCAAATCATGCTGTATCACGAGGTCGTGGGTAAGGAGGGTAAGAAATTACACAGGAAATAGAGAGGTGAACTATGAAATCTCATACGCTATAATTGCTGCATCTGTGGTATGGATGATGGTTACTTAATAGGCCCGTTTGGTAGAATTGTGGAAAAGTGATTATAACTTATAGTAGTCTAACAGCTTATAGTTTATAACTGTGAATATAAGTTGATTTTTGACTTATAAATTAAGCTTCTTCTCCCCCACTCAAAAAATAAGTTGATTTTTGACTTATAAAAAGTTAGAAGCTGTATTGTTAAGTTACACAAAACACATCAAAATAGCTTAAATTAAGCTAAAAATTAAAATAAGCTGTAAATAAGCCTTACCAAATAGAGCCATATGTGTTTACAGATTAAAAATTCAATTGGAGCAGAATTATTATTATTATTATTGTTATTATTATTTCTGGGAGGAGTTGTGTATGTGATCATTTCTTATGGTTTGTGTTTTATTTGTTTGTTTTGTTTTTGCCAAATTAAACTCTTTTTTTTTTGGGTTATTTTTTCTTGCCCTTTTGTACGCTAGCCTTCATCGTGAAATTAATAAATTCTAATCAAATTAACCAAATTAATTATCATTAATTTATTTATTAACTTAAAATATATATTATATTTATTGTTATATAAAAATTTTAGAATTGTAAAACAGAACTAAACCAAATTAATTTTTATGGTTCGATTCTAGTTCAATTTCACAGTTTAATAGTTCGATTACTGTTTTATTTTTATTTTTTTAAAATTAGTTTTTATGATTTGATTCTTGATTTACTCTAAAATCAAACTGTCACTGTCGTGTACATTCCCATCTTTTGTGGCTGATTTAAGGGATAACAAGCTTTTTGAAAAATGTGTATTCAACCATGTTCCTCCAAACTTTTTGTCCAAAGTAATCCTGTGCATTTTACGTTAGATAATAACAAAATTGAAGTGTAATCTTATCCTGAAGTGGACAAATTGGAGGGAGGTAATCCTGTGGATAGCATGTTTGGTTGACAAATGATGGGTCAGATTGATAGTCTAAAAGGATTAGTAATCTTGTACAGCAGCTGGATTAACATACGTGGAGGGGACTTGGGATTGAGAAAACAGTCTCGTAGATTAATGCTTCAAATGGTTGCTGAAATGAAAAAATCTTCCATATTTGTTTCAGCTTCGAAGATTAGGAATAGCACCCCCCAAAAAAAATATTAATTAACATAAATTATTGTCATAGTATTATTAATTCAGTTATGTACAAATAAATACTTTTTATCTTATATTTCTAATTTAAAATTATTATCCTAATAATCTATTCATTCAATCTCTCTATACTTGTCATTTCATCTTACCTAATCTATCAACACAACCTTAGTCTTATCTATGAACATTTTAAAATTGTCCACTTCATTTATTTGTTATCTTGTTGGGCATGTGTAGCGGATTTAATGTTTTTTTATTGAACTGGGTTTTTTTTTTTTTTTTTTGGCAAGTCTCTAACACTTCACCTTTTTATAATAAATTATTTCAAGTTGTGTTATAAATATATAATTAAAAAAAATTCAAAATAAGTTATTCCAAGTGATGTTTTGAAAACACAATTTTACAATTGAAATCTTATTTTTGACACATGATTTTAACAAGAGATTGGATTCTTTCAAAGTGGTCATATAACTTGAGATAGTTTTTGGGCTTGGTAGATTCAATTTTGATAATCTAAACTGTTTACTTTTTAAAACTGGCCGAGTAAAATATTTATGTAAAAAATTTAAGAAATTAGATATTAATAACAATATGTTTGAATCACATTAACGTAAAACTGTAGATTATTCATTTTATGTTCGATAATAACAAAATTGAAGTGTAATCTCTTGTTAGATAAAAACAAAATTAAAGGGCGTCAAAATAACCTTTTGATTATGGGATCCAAAGTCATCCCACCCACCCAACGTGCAAGTAATACGTTTACTTTTGTGTTTGTTATTATTATTTTTAAAGTTATTATATTTAATATTTAAATGTAAGGGTGTATGGCAATAACATGTTTATGCTTTTAGACAGGTTTAAAGAAGTGGACATCATTTAACAATAGAGGAAAAAAAAAATTTAAACAAACATAGAGTTACTCAAATTCTGTGCAGATGCAACTTTGAATCCAACCTTTCGGGTCTGTTTGGTAACGTTTATGTTTTTAATTTATATTTATAAAAGTTTTATAAATTGAATTTTGTTTATTTTTAGAAAAACATAAACTACAAATGCGTTTGGTAATTGACAAAATGTTTTAAAAAAATTTAAAAATATAAAAAAGAGTGAAAAATGATAAGTGGTGACAAGTGGCGGCAGAAGACGGTGGTGGAAAGTAGTGACGGTGGGTGGTGGCGGGTGGGTTGTGGTGGTGGTGGTGGTGGGTGGGTGGTGATGGTGGGTAATAGCGAATGGGTGGTGGTGGTGGTGGCGTAGGTGGTTGGTGGTGGTGGCAGGTGGGTGTCGGATGGCGGATGACGGATGGCGGGTGGGTGGGTGGGTGGGTGGGTGTGGTGGAGGTGTGAGTGGTGGCCAGTGGGTGGTGGTGGTGGCAGGTGGGTGATGGTAGTGGTGGTGGTAGGTGGTGGGTGGTGGCGGCGGCAGATAGGTGGCAGGTGGTGGGTGGTAGCAAGTGGGTGGTGGTGGTGGTGGTGGCAGGTAAGTGGTGGGTGATGGTGGTGGTGATGGTGGTGGGTAGTGGGTAGTGGTAGCGGGTGGTGGATGGTGGTGGCAGGTGGGTGGTGAGTGATGGTGGCGAGCGGTGGATGGTGGCGGCGGCGAGGGGTGGGTGGTGGTGGCGAAAGACAGTGGTGGAAAATGGTGGCGGGTGGTGAGTGGTAAAAAAAAAAAAACTCAAAACTCAAAACGGAAACACATTTTTTGAGTTTGTATTTTTTGGCCAAATTTATAAACTGAAACCACTGATTTATAAATCAAAAATTTACCAAACAAGTTTTTATTTGAGTTTTTAAAATTTTTGTAAATATAAATAGAAAACTGAAAACGTAAGTGTTACCAAACGGCACCTTCATATTTGTGTAATTTTTTTATTTTATTTTTATTTTATTTTTTCAGTCCCAATGTTGAGTGATTCCTCCTTTAAAGAACATAGAAAGTAAATATAGTCATTATAGTAAAGTTTAAATTTTAATTTTTTTCATCTCATATATATATATATATATTCACACAATGATATATGTTGGACAATCTTCACTATATTTAATGAAATAAATTCTGCTTGTATACTTAACAAAAAATAGAATACAAAAGAAATAAAAGAAATGAGAGAGATTGTTTGATTACAAAAATCAAACCAGTAAATAAAAATAAATAACTAACAACAGATTTTTATTTTGTTACAAAAATAAAATCAAAATTTGATATAAATAAATAATAAAACAGAAAATAAATTAACAACTTACTTTATTAATTCTCGAACAAAGTTTTGATCAAGTCCAGTGTTTAACACTGTGTCCTTAAGACAAATTCGTCCTCTCCACGGTATTTTCAGATTGTAGACGTCTATCTCCCAAGATAAAATGATCAATAGTGAATAGTAGCAGCAATACATACTATTCACACAACGAACACACTAAGTGTTTACACTCTTTCTCACAAGGAAAATAATACAGCAAAATGCAGAAAGAGCAGGCAGAATTTGGGACGAAAATTGGAATGAAAAAACTAAGTGAGGGACTACTTATTTATAGATGTAAAGGTGGCTGTACAGTTTGAATTAAACAGGTGCAAAACCTGTTTGAACAAGTATTATATCTATTCGGTTTGAATGAACAGGTAATGTGGCTGTTGAGTATAAATTCAAACAGATATGAATCTGTTTGGTTTAAATTCAAACAGATATTCATCTGTTCGGGTGGGGAAAAAACCGGAGCCAATTTTTGAAATTAATTTTCGAAATTCAAATTCCAAAAAATTTAGAATTTAATTTTAGAAAAATAAAATTCAAATGTTTTTTTGCCCAAAAAAAATAGGTATTGGGCTAGACAAGCCCAATTCAACCACACACCACGCACCCGTGCCCAATAGATAGGCCAGACGGCGGCGGCGGCGCGTGTGTGTGTGTTTATTTTGAGTGCAATGGGTCTAGCCCACTTTACCTATAACCTCACATTCTACAAAACTTGGGTGCCCCTTGGGGCCTACCCCAAGTTCCAAACTCAAGCCTTATAAACCTACTCAAAGTTTGCCCACCAAATAAATGTGGGACAAGTCTTAAGCCAAATTTTTAGGAAATTTCACCAAAAACACCATTTCCATGGAGCTCTCTTTGACTTCAATTTTCCATTCACCCGATAATGGTTTTGAGCAACCAAATATACTACGTAAATCACAACGCGACATAAAACGCGTTACCATTTAGGCCCGCCAACTTTGGCGCATGGGTCCTACCTAAAAAATAGGCTAAAGTTAAGGAAAAATTATGTTTTTTTTTTCCCCCTAAAACCATTTCTAACAATCCCCCACATGAATGGAATTTTATGACAATGGAAATGCAACAATATGTAGAATTTTTCGGAAGAGTATAAATCGAAAATATTTTGCATCAGAATAGGTAGTTTTCGGCCTTAAACCTTCCCTAGTGATAACCTATCGGACTTACTAGCTAACCAATGGACGCGATGCCTTGAATTGTTTAGCCGTTTATGTAAGCCAAAACAATAGATTCCACACAAAATATCTTCTGACACATCGTGGTTCTCACGGTTGTATTCATTTTGGCCTTGAAAGCTCTTGGTTTTCATAAGTGTTTCTAGAGAATTTAGCTTCTTTATTCTCGTAGAACCGACCCCAGTTCGACACTCATATAGGTGATTCTTATTGTGAGTATCTCTTATACTCGTCTTGATTTTTATGTCTAAATCAAGATATAAGTAATCATTAAAAGCAAAGCTTACCCTTAAACCCCTGCCTACAATATATGTTGCAGATATCACTCTCACCATAGGAATAGGTAGGGAATTTTAATCCTTTGGTGATTTCTGGCGAGCCACACATAACTTAGTTGTCCCTTTGAACTTAGTTCTTGGGATCTCCAGTCATTTAAGTAGGGTTACCATTATGATGACTCTTATGTAGTAGGCTTTATTCCTATCCCCTTTGATGAACTATACACTTGCTTTTTAGTCAAACGTTTTGTTAACGGATCCACAATATTCTTTTTAGATTTTATATAATCTATTGAGATTATTTCATTTGAGAGCAATTGCCTTACGGTATTATGTCGACAACGAATATGTTGTAACTTACCACTATAAATATGATTCTGTGCCTTGCCTATTACAGATTAACTATCACAATGAATGCATATAGCTAGCACATGTTTTGGCCACATGGAATGTCTTCTAAAAAGTGACGAAGTCATTATGCTTTTTCTCCTACTTTGTCTAAAGCAATGAACTCAGATTCCATTGTGGATCGTGCGATGCATATTTGTTTCATGGATTTCCAAGAAATAGCAGCGCCTTCCAGAGTAAAGATATATCCACTAGTGGATTTTGAATCTTTAGTATCCGATATCCAATTAGCATCACAATAACCTTTTAGTACAGCTGGATATCGAGTAAAGTTCAAATCATGATCATGGGTAAACCTTAGATATCTAAGAACCCGAATGATCGCTTTCTAATAGTTTTCTCCAGGATTTCTAGTGTACCTATTCAATTTACTGACAGCATAAGCTATAGCAAGATGAGTACAATTTATTAGGTACATTAGGCTTCCAATGATTTAGAAGCACTTTAACTGAGACACCATATCACATTTATTTTTCGATAAATAAAGACTGATATCTACATGTGTTCTAGCTACATTCATATCATCCTTGATAAATTTACCAAGAATTTTCTCAATCTAATGTGATTGAGATAATGCATATCCATCAGATGTTTTAATAATTTTCATTCCTAATATTACATCTGCGACTCCCATATCTTTCATATCAAATCTTTTATTCAGTATTTGCTTAGTTTATGTGATCATGTTTTGACTGCTTTCAATGATAAACATGTCATCCACATAATGACAAACGATGACAGAACCTTTGCCAATATTTTTAACATAGACACACTTGTCACATTCATTTATCTTAAACCCATTAGTAAGCATAGCATGATCAAATTTTTCATGCCATTGCTTAGGCGCTTGTTTTAATCCATAAAGAGATTTTACAAGTCGACAAACTTTCTTTTTTTGCCCTAGCACTACAACCCCTTCGGGTTGCTCCATATAGATCTCTTCATTTAGATCATCATTTAAGAAAGCTGTCTTGACATCCATTTGATATATCTCTAGATTATACAAAGCAGCTATAACAATAAGTATGCGGATGGATGTTATTCTTTTCACAAGGGAATATCTGTCAAAATAGTCTAGACCTTCCTTTTGTCTGTAACCTTTTATCACAAGTCTTTCTTTATACTTGTCTATTGAACCATCTGTTTTCATTTTTCTCTGGAATATCTATTTATATCTAAGAGGTTTAGAACCAGGTAGAAGATCCACCAATTCCCAAATATGATTTTGCATAATGGATTTAATTTCATTATTAACAGCCTCTTTCCACTAAGGTACTTCAGAACCTATCATTGCTTCCTTAAAGTTTTGAGGTTCATTTTCTAACAAGTATGTCAGAAAATTTGGACTAAAGGATTTTGATGTTCTTTCTCTCTTACTTCTTCTTGGTTCATCATCAATTAAATCTTATTGGTCAAGACCATTACTAGTCTCTTGTGTTTGATTGTCATTAGTCTCTTGACTTTGTGTACAATCATAAGTTCTTTTCTATGAACTTAATTCATGTCCTTTCTTGTATGGAAAGACATGTTCAAAAAACACAGCATTCCTTAACTCTATAATAGTGTTCACATTTATATCAGGTATTTATGATTTATAAGTCAGAAACCAATATGCACTACTATTCTGAGCATAACCAATAAACACACAATCCACTGTTTTTGGTCCTATCTTAGTCTTTTTAGGAACAAGAACTTCTACATTTGCCAAATACCCCCACACTTTTAAGTATTTGTAGGACGGTGGTCGTCCTTTCCGCAATTCATAAAGAGTGCTGTTAGTTTTCTTGTGGGGTATTCGTTAAGAATATAATTAGCAGACAATATTGCTTCTCCCTACAAGTTCTGCGGTAAGCCTGAACTTAGTAACATCGCATTCATCATTTCTTTAAGGGTTCTATTCTTCCTTTCAGCAATTCCATTTTGCTGTGGAGAACAGGGTGCTGTAATTTAGTGAATAATGCTATGTTGCACACAAAATTCATTTAATGGTGCATCATATTCACTACTCCTATCACTTCTAACCATTTTAATGGTTTTACCAAGTTGATTTTCAACTTCAGTTTTATAAAGTTTAAACATTTCCAAGGCTTCATCTTTACTTTTAAATATACATAACAATATATTGTGCAATCATCGATAAATGTTATGAAATACTTTTTGCTTCCTCTAGTTTGAACAAATTTAAGATCACATACATCAGTATGAATTAATTTTAGAGGTTCGGTTTTTTTTTTTTCAACCGATTTAAACGGTGCCTTAATCAGTTTTGCTTCTACACAAATCTCACATTTGTTATTAGGATCAATTTCAAACTTTAGTATATAATCCAAACCGATTAATCTATACAAAGCATCAAAATTTACACGTCCTAATCTACTATGCCATAAATTCGACTCAAGAATATAAGCAAAAGATGTGTTATTCTTATTAATAGCATGTTTTGGTACAACTATCATTACATTCAACTTGAAGAAAGCATCACTCATGTATCCCTTACCAACATACATACCACTCTTTATTAATACAAATTTATCATATTCAAATACAAGCTTAAAACCATTTTTACTTAACAAAAAACCAGAAACTAAATTCTTTCGAATGTCTGGTACATACAGCACGTTGTTAAGGGTTAGTTCCTTCCCGGATGTCATCTTCAAGACTACTTTCCCTGGTCCAGCCACAGTAGAAGTAGATGAATTTCCCATGAATAGTTGCTCACCATTTGCAGCCTCATTATAAGTAGTGAATATCTTCTTGTCCGCACAAATGTGCCGAGTTGCCCTAGTGTTAACCCACCATTTTTTGGGATTTCCAATCAAATTAGCCTCAGACACCACAACAGAGAGATTGATGTCATTACCTCGTCAGAGATGTAATCAAGTTTTGTCATATTTGCTTGATTGGTAATCTTCTTGCTTGTACTTTCGTAATCCTTCTTAGGGTGGCGGCAATCAGAGGCTCGATGTCCTGTCTTGCCACAGTTATAGCATTTACCTCTAAACTTTTTATTACTATTATTGTCATCTTGTTTAGGACCATCTCCAGTAAACTATCTCTTTTTGTTATGTGGTTTGGGCACATGTTCAACCACATTAGCCTTGGACTCAATGAGATTTTTACTATTCCTCTTTTCAGCCTTACGGTTATCTTCCTCAATTCTTATTCTTATAATCAATTCATCCATGGTCATCTCCTTGCATTTATGTTTTAAATAATTTTTGAAATCTTTCCAAACCGGTGGTAACTTTTCCACTAAAGCAGCGACTTGGAAAGACTCGTTAAGAGACATACCTTTAGAATGAATATCATGCAAAATTAATTGAAAGTTTTGAGCTTGAGAAATTACCATCTGGGAGTCTATCATAACGAAGTCTAGAAATTTACCGAAAACAAATTTCTTTGTGCCAATATCCTCTGTCTTGTATTTTTTCTCCAAAGAATCCCACAATTCTTTTGCTGTTTTCAGAGGCCTGTAAACATTATACAGCATGTTGTCAAGACCATTGAGGATGTAGTTTCTGCACAAAAAATAAGAATGTTTTCAGGTGTCTATAGCGATAACAACTTGCCAATCACTTTCATCCTCTCTAAGTACTGAAGCCTCTTCACGGAGAAACCGAGCAAGATTCAGAGTTGTAAGATAAAACAGTATTTTCTGCTGCCATCTCTTAAACTCGGTGCCATTAAATTTTTCCAGTTTTTATCCATGATTTATAGGAACTTGAACATGATTCTGGATAGGGACCGGAGTTGTTGTAACAATTGGAGTACCACTTTCAGTTGCAATTTCAGTTGCAGTAGCCATAATATCTTATTGCAAAAATTAGAAAAAACCAAAATACAAATCAATTTTCTAATTACTAAAATCAGAAAATAAATTATAAGAAAATAATTTTACTTTACTTGTTACTAAAACTAGAAAATTAAAATACCACAATAATTTTCTGTAACACAAATTAATATTCTGTAACTGTCAATGACACTGGTATATTACTACTAGTTGTCAAAGAAAATAAACAATACATTACTACTATTTGTCAAACAGTATATTACTACTATTTGTATTTTCCAACCAGAATATCATTTTGTGAAAGCATAGAAAATTAAATACAATGAAGACACTAAAAAATAATCTGTCTTAAGATTGTTGGACAATCTTCACTGTATTTTATGAAATAAATTCTATTTGTGTACTTAACAACAAACAGAATACAAAAGAAATAAAGGAAATGAAAGAGATTGTTTGATTACAATAAACCAGTAAATAAAAATAAATAAATAACAACAGATTTTTATTTTGTTACAAAAATAAAATCAAAATATGATATAAATAAATAATAAAATAGAAAATAAATTAACAACTTACTTTATTAATTTCTCGAACAAAGTTTTGATCAAATCCAGTGTTTAACACTGTGTCCTTAAGACAGATTCGTCCTCTCCACGGCATTTTCAGATTGTGGACGTCTATCTCCTAGGATAAAATGATCAACAGTGAATAGTAGCAACACTACACACTATTCACACAACGAACACACTAAGTATTTACACTCTTTCTCACAAGGAAAATAATGCAGCAAAATGCAGAGAGAGTAGGCAGAATTTGAGACGAAAGTTGAAGTGAAAAAACTAAGTGAGAGACTACCTATTTATGGATGTAAAGGTGGCTGTATAGTTTGAATTAAACAGATGCAAAACCTATTTGAACAAGTATTATATTTGTTCGGTTTGAATGAACAGGTAATGTGGTTGTTGGGTATAAATTCAAACAAATATGAATCTGTTTCATTTAAATTCAAATAGATATTCATCTGTTCAGGTGGGGAAAAAATTGGAGCCAATTTTTTAAATTAATTTTCGAAATTCAAATTTCAAAAAATTTAGAATTTAATTTTAGAATAATAAAATTCAAATGTTTTTGGCCAAAAAAAAATAGGTATGGGGCCGAACAAGCCTAACCCAACTGACGGCAGCGGCACATGTGTGTTTATTTTGGGTCCAATGAGTCTAACCCACTTTGCCCATAACCTCTCCCTCTACAAAACTTGGATGCCCCTTGGGGCCTACCCCAAGTTCCAAACTCAAGCCTTATAAACCCACTCAAAGTTTGCCCACCATATCAATATGGAACAAGCCTTAAACCAAACCTTTTAGGAAATTTCACCAAAAACACCATTTCCATGAAGTTCTCTTTGGCTTCAATTTTCCATTCACCCGATAATGATTTTGAGCAACCAAATATACTATGTAAATCACAACGCGGTATAGAACGCGTTACCACTTAGACCCGCCAACTTTGACGCATGGGTCCCACCTAAAAAATAGACCAAAGTTGCAAAAAAGTTATTTTTTTTTTCCCAAAACCATTTCTAACAATATATGCATATAAAAATTCATTATATTAAAAAAATAATAATGAGAATACAAGATAAATAGACTACTGTAATATTTGGAGGTATCCTAACAAGCCGTTGTTTTCTAGACTCAGAAATTTTTTTTGACCCTTTGCAAATCCACCTTGAAGATTCACTCCACGGGTCTACATCAATAATTGGTACTTCAGTAGAAGAAGACAAAATCCGTAGAAGATAAGGCCTCTCTTCAATTGTCAGAGAAATGCACGCCAAAAAACGACAAAAGATTCTGTAAATATCTGTGTCTGTAATTATTTGCGTCTGTCAGTGATAAGACTTTTCCTTCACTCACAACTTTAATAGAGCAGATGACCCCCACCCTGCTCCATTAAAGAAAAGCTGTGAAAATCTTTACACGTGTCTTGTAATAAATTATAGTGTCAAAATTTTATCAAAAAAGGAGGATTGAATGATATGCAATGGGGCCCAAAGCAGTACCCGATGTCATTATCCTAATCTTTTATTGATAAAATTCTATCCATATCTAGAATAGTAATTTGAGTCAAAATCTATGCATTTATGGCATAGAAAAATTTGTAACATCTATGGCCTAGACTTAGGTAGTCTTTAAGACTTTTGAGTCCAAGCTTTTGACGTATAGATTTTTTGGCTTGTATGTATCTATCAACCATGTGTATAAATTGGCATTCATGCCAACGGAAGAAGCAAAATGAAAAATTCCCCTTCACTCTACTTTGTAAAAATTTCCAACCCCTCTAAAAAACCTCTAAGTGTACCAAGTCTTTCAGAATTTCAGAGTCTGTAATATAATCTTTGTAAGTGTATTCCTTATTAATATGAAGTGTGAGTAGTCTCTCTTTTTCCTTAAATATTTCAAAAAGGTAACTCTTCTATTCTAAAAATTTATTTTCTTTTTGGAAAAACTAAGTTTATGGAATGCTTGTTTGCTCATTAATATTACATGCTTTGCACCTTCGTAGTATCTGTTGTTTTCTATTTTATTACTGAGTGACCTTAGCTGAAAAGCCCGTGTGAGCTATGGTTAGGCGTTTAAGGGCAAATTGTAGGCAGAAGGGGAAAGGTAAAAATTAGAAAATAAAAATGTATTATATTGAACAAAGCTTAGCTTCAAGATGGGAGTACATGTAATGAAAACAAACATTGCCTAAAAATAGTTTTGCCAAAGAAAAAAAATTTTAGAATAAAAGGAGAGCAACCCGAGTAGAAATATTAAGGAAATATTGTCTATAAAAGGAATTTAAAAATCAAAACTTTATGCCCTTAGAAGAAAAACTTAGGATTAAAATCAAAATCCGTACTGAACTTATACAGGAATTAGAAGATCAAAAATTAAGATATCAATTTCTCTTATCATTAGCTTCTGGTAGATCCCTAGAAAATTACAGTTTAAAAATTTCTCAAATAAATAGACAGATAACTGTAAAACAAGAAGCCTTAAAGCTAATCATACAACAGCTTGAAGACCTATTACAATAACTGTAGAATTAATTAGATAATTCTCAGCCCAATTTCAAAATAGTGGTAGACCACTAACTCATCACCCCAAAAAATTGGTATCAGAGCAGTGTTCGGTTTTAGGACAGTTTAAGTTAGTTTATGCATTTTGCTTATGGAAATAGAGGAGTTTTTATTTTTGGACAATTTAGTTATAAATTTCATATTATAGTAGCTTGTAATAATTTTAAAGTAGGATTTAATTTTGTGTATGAAAAGAGTAAAATATTTAGATTTAGAACTCAGCAATCATAAACATCGTCTTAGCATAAATAAAAATAAATTTCGTTGTAATTTTTAAGATACTTTTACACATCAGCTGCATAGTGAATATAATTTTCAGCTAAATAGTATCATAGATTATCTAATTAATTTTGTAGAAAATATTAAAAAAGACGTAGATAAAATTAGTAAGCTCTTTACTTCATCCATAGACCATCTTCGTAATACTCGCAGTATAATTAAAGATCAAGATTAAAAATTAGATTATATCCAAGACCAGTGTAGTTCAATTTTACAAAGACGAACAGATTTAAATTTAGAAAAATTTCCCACTAAGCTAGAAATAAAAACTCTAATTTCAGCTATAAATTCCAACAGTTCAAAATAAATAGAATTAGAATTTAAACAATTAATTGAAAAAATTCATAACCAGATAAATCAAATAGTTAAACAAACAGAACAAATCAACCAAATTCAAGATAATTTAAAACAAAAATTAGAAATTTTAGAACAATTAATATGGTCTTAGTTTATGAGTAGTGATAAAAAGAGCTAATAGAGATTACAAGACTATTTTAAAACAAGTAGAAGATTTTCATAATAACCCAGAAGAGATCAGTAGCTATCAAGGAATAAATCAGTCAGATAAAATATCAGTAAGACAAAATAATATAGAAATTTTATTTCTAATTAGATTATGTGAAAATTTTGAAGAAATATAAGAACAATGGGTTTGGTTATGGTGTGCAACTTACACCTTACACCTTATACCTTACACTTACACCTTATACTTACACCTTTTGTGAAAAATTAAACCTTACACTTACATATTTTTTGAGGTTGCACACCATATGCAACCCACTTACACCTTACACCTTACACTTACACCTTATACTTATACTTACACCTTACACTTACATTTTTTGTGTAAGTGGCACATGGTGTGCACTTGCACACTTAAGAAAACTCCAAGAACAATTACACAGTTTAGAAAATCGTTTAGCTTTTTTAGAAAGAATAATACTTCAAAAAGGAAAAGGAGTAGAAGGACAAACAAACAAACCTCAATCTCAAGTAAACGAAGAAAATATAACTAGATATTTCGAAAAGCTTAAATTACCAAAGAAACCTGTTTGTAGAACTTACAGAAAATAAAGATGTTTAAACAGCTAGTAAAAGGAAGTAGCAATAAAAAGCGTAATGAAGATAAAGATATTAAAATGGAAGAATTTATAGATGTAGAACAACAAATAGAAAAATTTAAGAAAGAAAAACTAGAATTAATTCCAGCTAAATATGTATATAAGCTAGGTAAGGTTCATAAAAAACAATATCTATTTAAACACTATGGTGAACAAATGATTAGGTAACCCATGAAGATGAAAAAGTAGAGCTAAATTTAATAGATAGAGAAAGCTATAATTATGCAGTAAAAGAACACTTCAAAATGACTCACTTAGGATTAATTGTGGTAGAAGTTAAGGCTTTAACTAGAGAAAATTTAGGAACTAAAGTTTTTGTATGCCTTTATGATGATAGGTTTAATGATGTAGGACAAAGTATTTTAGGCAGCTATGAATTAGACATGAATTCAAAATGAGGAATAGTCTATTTTACACCAGATTTCCTATTACCAACCTCGACCTTTCATAAAAAGATAAAAATAGGAATAAAGAGTAAAAGATACAAAATGAAAAAGGGAGAAAAGAATTTATTAGTCTGCACAGGATTTTTAGGCTTAGCAGTCTCAGAAAGTAATACTCATTATAGACTTAAAAATGATCAGATAGTTAAGTTATTAGGCGCAAAAGGAATAAAGGCACTACCAGCTAAAAAATTTAGTTCTGAAGATAATGTAGCACTAGATTGGAACTTAGGAGACTTTCTAGGACAAAAAAGGTTAGCCCCTCAAGATAACTTATTCTATCAAAAAGCAGATGGAAACTATGCAGTAAGATTCACTCAATATACGTATGTAGCACTAGAAAAATCTGAAGATGATGAATTTAATAGTATTGATAGGGAAGAAAATCAAGATAATCATAGTGACATAAATCAGCTTTATGTAATGACAGAGGAAAAAACCATATCACCAAATAAGATATATAATATTGATGAGATAGATTTAGAAAATTTTGTTAGAAAAATTATACCAAACTATATGGAAAATATAATTTAAAAATATGTAAACAGTTTTTGGGAAAAATCAAAACTGAAATAAATTGATAAAACAACGTAACAAAACTTACAATACATAAATTGATAAAACCTGATCGAGTCGAGTGTGTGACACTCTTTCTTTAAGACAGATTTGTCCTTCCACCGGTGCTTAAGATTCAATGGACGTCTATCTCCCAGGGTACAACGATCAATATCTTGCACTAGCAGCACTACTATTGCAAGCCTAACGAACTTCGCTATGCATGTACTCTCTTTATGGGAAACTTAGACTCAAGAAATATGAAGAATAAATGCAAAGTAAAAAAGAAATGACCATTCTCCTTTAAAATGAAGTGAGGGAGATGGAATATATAGATTTCTATGTGACTTTTTAGAAAGGTTGTGACCCTTTTATAAGACTCACCATTTCATCTCAAGACACACAACCATTGGAGTAAATTTAAATTCAAATTTTCTAACAATCCCCCACATGAATGAAATTTACGGAAAGGACATGCAACAACATGCAGACAAAGAGAAAGTACATTAAGGAAATACCCTGCATCGGGATATGTAGCTTTTGGCTTTGAACCTTCCCGAGTGAAAGCCTATCGGACTTACTAGCTAATCAGTGGACGTGATGCCTTGAACTGTTCAGCCATTTGTGTAAACCAAGACAATAGAATTCACATAGAATATCTCCAGACACAGTTTAGTTCTCACGGTTGTGCCCGTTTTGGCCTTGGGCAAGTCCTGGTATTTCATGAGTGCTTTAGAAAAATTAGCCTTTTCAATTCTCATAGAAACAGCCTTTTTACACTCATATAGGTGATCCTTATTTCGAGTCTCTTAAATGCTCCTCTTGAAAGATACCCCTCTAAGATTTTCAAGATATAAGTGATCATTAAAAGCATAGCTTACCCTAAGTCCCCTATATACAACACATGTTGCAGATATCACTTTCATCATAGGAATGGATAGAAGATAGACTCCTTTAGTGATTTCTGGCGAGCCACACATAACTTAGTTGTTCTTTTGAACTTAGTTCTTTGGATTTCCAGTCATCTAAGTAGGGTTACCATTATGATGACTCTGGTGTAATAGGCTTTAATCACATTCCTCTCGATGAACTTTCCCTCATTTGCTTTCTAGTCAAACTTTTTATTTAGCGGCCACTATTTTTCGTTTGACATTCTCAATTATATATCATTGAGTAGTTAGTGGATCCATTATACTATCCTTAGACAATATTCACAACTGAAAGCAAATGTCATACAGTATTAAGTCTTTGATCACATCGAGACTTATTGTTACTCTATGTCACTCCCATTTTCAAATAATAAATATAGAGTTATTCCTTAGGAGTTAATGAAGCCATTTTTGCTTCTACTCCAACTATGTCCTATAAAAAGAATTAAGATTCTTTGTGGACCTACAATCGAAACCGTTACTTTGGTAAAATCCTCCAAGCACCCCCATATTTTAAGTATTCTAAGGAAACTTAATTTCTCTTGTTAGTGTATAATCAATACAACCCCACAATTCTGAGATAAATCAGAATATATCATTAATTGGCGTGCTTAAACTAAATAACAAGATGTAAATTGCTTTGTGAATATAATTATAATACTAATTTGTCTAAAATACAATTAGACTTTATAACTTGCTTTTGCAGTATAAAGAAGAAATGACTAATACCGGTTGTGGCCATAACACTTTGTCAAATAACATTTCTGTCGCCATGATTAATTTCTTTTTGTTTACTGTAACCCTTAATTCCAATCTCAACATGGAACATAAACATCATTGTATAAATACATTTATATCCTATTTGTCTTATCTAGTATTGGTGACTCGTCGACAATTACCAAAGTGTCTTTTACCCATGAAATATTTTAACTCATATAATATTTCATTACGGAGTTATCAGTCACCAAACCAATTATAGTCATTATTCCAAAGAATAATTAGAATTCCTCTTATGTCAAAACACATAGGTTTACATTTTTATCAACACATTGATAACTAATTAATATCAAATTGTCAACTCTACAACATATGTAGACATGGACAAGATTAACAAGTCAATCATTATCATAATTTTCCCATTAATCTCTCTTCCCCACATTTATGATAATACATAAATTAACACAAACAACATGATTTATTTCTAGACAAGTGTCACTGTCACAAATAATAACTCATTCAAAAATATTTGGGACAAAAATGGAATTATCTCTACTAATTCAAAAGATAAACTCCCACATTAAGAACATGATTCAGGATTAAACCAAATCTATCAAACAAGGGAGATAAAGATTGAAGACATCCTATCTCACAAAATTCAAAGTTACTTTAAAAATAACTTTTAATTGATTATAAGAAGATAATAATCAACACAAAAGATTCCTTAATCTATTTTCAATTAAATGGAAGACACTACTATTTAAATTATCATGTTTAAATATCTCTGGTGATCCAGATTGCATTTATATGGCACGATTAATACTATCACAATCAAACAAAAGTTATTTACACATAATTTTTCTCATAATACACCAAAAGAAATTCATTGACGATGCCATCATCACAATCATAAATTAATTGAAAATTTCGCAGTATATAAATATTTGTATAAAAAATATTTTCAATTAAACTTTAATAAAAAAATTAATCAATCAATTCTATCAACATATATTTGATTATCGACATCAAATTAATTTATCTTACAGAACCATATAAATTTACCAACCGGTACAAAAGCACTGCCTATCACTATATTAAAGGGAACTAACAAATATAATATTTATGGTTACCAAGAATTGATTGATATTTTCATGTTGTAGTAAAACCAATACCAATATAAGTGCATCTAGTTACACAACATAAATACAAATTTGATAATGACAAGAAAAAGAAAAAAAAAAAAAAAAACAATATCATGTAAAGATTAAAACTGCTTCTTTATTACTCCTTTATTAAAAGATCAGTGTGGCAAGCATATCCTCATCTGCCCATATTTTGTGTACAACAATGGTTAAGGACACCTAAAAATCTTGGCACTAATTTTTAGGTGTTAATATCTTTATTTTTTTTAGTAAGATGGTATTATATACTTCAAACAATTTTCACAGCCTTACCTTAGCAAAATAAAAATGTCATAATCCATCTCACAACAATAAAACTACAAAACGAAAGATATTTCTCCTTTTCCTTTTCCCATTTTTGATTTCTTATATTATTATTATTATCTAAAAAAAATAAAAAATAACCAAACCATGTATAAGATCTATAAAACATGATAAGTAGAACAAACCATAAACTTAAAATTAAAGAGAAATTTTACAGATGATAGAATGTGTCTTACAAGCATACTTATTTGGGAGGTTCTTGATGGCACTTGAGAAGTGAGTATTTCGGCCCTCTTCCATCGCCTTGAAATCAAACCTATAGCAAGGAACCAGCACTGCAAAATTGTCATCTGCCTCATCATCACTCTGGAAATTAGGGGCGTGTGGTTCTGACCACCCAATTGACCAGTTCGAGTCATCGAATTCAGACCCCGACAAACAAACACCATCTGATGGCACAACTTTTCAGAAGAAAACCACCAACCGACTGTATATACATACATATATGTATATATCTATATATTTTCCACAAACCGTAATGTTGTGTTTCCTGCTAATTTCAAAGCGGCGTCACTCGCATTTGCAAACCGATTAACCCAACCAGAAAGTTTAGGCACACCAAGCCTTTCACAGAATTCACAAATCAAAAATCATACCTGATTTTTATGTTTTTTTTTTTAAAAAAAAAAATCTTAAAATTACCACAAAAAAAAAAAAACTATTCCTTAAATCCAAAACATGATTTAAAAATTAATTTTTTTTGAGTCTTATAAATAAATAAACCAATAAATTTGATATTTGGATGATTGGATTACCCAAACTTAATTCAACGTTTAAGGACCCAATGTTAAGTTCCTAACAGTTTGGGTCGTCACCTTTGTACTGAATATCATCATGCCGATTGGTTTCTCAATGGATTCAAAAGGCGTTAACACATCACTGCCTAAAGTACATTGACCCGCCAAAAACCAAAAAACTGAACCAATTACAACATACAAAATGTAATGAAGAGAGAGACAAAGAAACGGTGGACCCAATCTCCGAGTCGGCGTTCCGAAACTCGTAGTTGGACCTCCGTCAAGTCTGAGCGAATATGTCGGCGTCCCATCCGCCATGAACAACCCGAAATCCTCTCCGACGTCGGCTCTGGCTTCATGTTCTCATACTTGATAGACTCACTCATTCTCATAATCATTTCCTTCTTGCCCTTCAAAGATGCGGCAAGAACATCAACCTTGTCCAAGCGATGGCAATTCGAGACCAAGAACATAGAATTAGACGAAACCCTCTTTGTAAAACCACAAAATGATCAATCCAACGAAAAAACTATAGGGAATCAGAGAAGGGGTTTGATCGATTTCTCAACGCAGTTCATTCAAGGTTTTCGCCCAGTGAGTGTGGATAAGATTTCGCCTCTCATTTTCACATCCCGAGAACTATGTTGAAGCCATGCAAAATTTTGTTAAATTCGCCATAGGTCAAAATGCAAAAGTTGTTGAACTTGACTTTTCATAACCAACATGAGATCAACAAGATTTTAGTCTGGATCGTGATAATAACCATGCTGATTTGTTTGAATTGCTACCATGTGTTTATGAACACAGAGAGCCTTTCATATCTTTGAAGTTGTTTGCATGCAAATTTAGGGTGACTAGATTGTAACATGAAAATTATCAAAGTAATGCATGATTTGTACAACAGATTATGCTAAACCCATAATTTGTTTTTAATTTGTATTTTAAAACAAGAAGAACTTGTTCAAACTCAATGCATCATACAACTAGAAATGTTATAAACTGACATCCGTTCATCAAAAGGCCATACAACAAAAAACCAAAAAAAAAACAATTATATTTTTCCAAAAACTATAAACAGGACTGAGACTATCTTAAGATTGTTGGAAAAATTAAACCAAACTACATGGAAAATATAATTTAAAAATATGTAAACAGTTTTTGGGAAAAATCAAAACTGCAATAAATTGACAAGACAACGTAACAAAACTTACAATACATAAATTGATAAAACCTGATCGAGTCGAGTGTGTGACACTCTTTCCTTAAGACACATTCGTCCTCCCACCGGTGCTTAGGATTCAATAGACGTCTATCTCCCAAGGTACAACGATCAATATCTTGCACTAGCAGCACTACTATTGCAAGCCTAACGAACTTCACTGTGCATGTACTCTCTTTATGGGAAACTTAGACTCAAGAAATATGAAGAATAAATGCAAAGTAAAAAAGAAATGACCATTCTCCTTTAAAATGAAGTAAGGGAGATGGAATATATAGACTTCTATGTGACTCTTTAGAAAGGTCGTGACCCTTTTATAGGACACACCCTTCTATTTCAAGAGACACAATCATTGGAGTAAATTTAAATTCAAATTTTCCAACAAATTTCACCCTAGGCGACATGAATAAAATATTAGATACTAGATATTATGAATACTTAGCTAGAGGAGATACCCATGATGAAGCAGTGTCATTTTTAGACCAAGAATTTCATACTGAATATGTAAATGATATCATAAAAGATAAAATATATCCTAGCAAAATATTTAGAATGCCAAAACAATCTAATTTAGAAAATGCTTTTTATATGAATACAGAAAGTACAGGAACTAGTAACCCACAACCAACTGTAGAAGATCCCGTAGAACCAATGCATTATGCGGTAGGAGAAAGAAGACCATTAGCTAGTTCAGAGCGAAGTAAGGCAGACCCAAGTAAAAGTTATAGGTTTCATGGAAAGCGTAGACAACCAGATATGAGTATACAATTACAGCCAATTAATAACCAAGGAACCCTTTTAGACTTAGCTAGATTCGACCCTCAGATATGGCAAGAGGTAATAGAAAAATGGGAAAAAGATGCAGTAAAAGCGTAAATGAGTAATCCCTTTGAATCAATGAATATGTGAGAACATATGGAAACACTTTTAGGAGATTCAGCTTGTAATATATATTTAACTTTTAAAGGAAAATATGAGGAAACAATTAGACAGCTTAAAGGACTAGGAGATAACCCATGAAATTTTACTAGTTTTATAAAAGAAATACTTATAGGATATGACTCTTCTAGAAGAAATGATTATACTCAAAGCATAGCATTAACTAAGTTAGATCAGATAACATTAGGAAGTTGGAAATATATTGTATCCTTTAGTAAAGAATATTTAGCCATAGCAGTTAGAACTGGAAAAAGTTTTGATGAAGAAATAGGAAATAAATATTTTAGAAAACTAACCGGAGAGCTAGGAAGAGAGATAGAAAATAAATGGTCAATTTATTATGCAAATTTACCAGCAAAAATAGCCTCAGGAGAAGTAAAAATAAGAGGAACCTTAGGAATAGGACCTAGTATAGTTTATACATTTCATAAGCTTAGAGTAAAATGTATAGAAGTTAAAATACAGAAAGATTTGAAAAAACAAAGTTATGGTTTTTGTAGCAGTGTAATATATACTCCTCAGCAATATAAAGATTAATATAATAGGAAAAAATACAAAAAATATGAAAAATATAGAAAAGAAAAATATTGAAAGAAAAAATATAGAAAACATGGAAAAAAACAGAAATTCATTAGGAAAAGTAGAACTTTTAATAGGATAAATTATAAGCGACTACCCAAAGAAGAAAAAGATAAAAGAAAACAAAGATATGTTAGAAAACCCAACAGTAAAAAATGCAATTGTTTTATATGTGGAGAACCCAATCATTTTGCAAAAGCCTGCCCCAAAAGACAAAGGCCTAATACTAATAAACAGATAGAAAGACTACATATTATAGAAGACTTAGAAAAGGATATAGTTAGCATAAATAGCGATGATTCAGAAGTCTGTAGCATAGTCAGTGATTATGAATATCAAATAGAAGCCATAAGTTCAGATAGTGATTCAGAAAGTGATACAGATGTAGATAATCTTTTAGGACAACTCAACCAAGAAATAAGAATGACTCCTTCTCATGATACTTTCTTTATGATGGAATGTAATGCAGATACTGAATGTCAGCATAATTTTCAAATAGGACTGGGATTTGATACCACTAGATGCAGTTATTGTAATTGGTTTCCAGCTAAAGATAAGAGAGCTCAGTGTTTATTATGCAGTATAACCTATTGTGTAATCTGTCTAGAAAAATTAAACATGACACACAAGATAACATTAGGAAATAACAACGAGATACTAGAAGATCATAGTATAGAAAACAGAGAATTACATCTAACAATTAGAGAATTAGAAGTACAAGTAAGAGAGCTTAAGTTACAAATATGTGAGATATAAACTAAAGCTAATTTTGACATAGAATGTTTAGAAGCAGAAAATAGACAGCTTAAACAGCAGCTAGAACAATTTCACAATAAATACCCTTTAAAAGATAAACTTGTCGAAGAACATATGAACTCTTTAGAATTAGTCAACCCAGTTGATTCTCAACCCTTTAGTCAGTATTCCCAAACACAGTCAGGTAATGCATACTTACCATTTAATTACCCTGTTATACCTAAGCCAAATTTAGTTGAGATCTCTTATGTAATTAAATTTGTAGAAAAAAACCCTTAGTATAGATGCCATGATAGATACAGGAGCCAGTAAATCATACATTGAACAACACATAGTTCCACAAAGATGGAGCACAGCTTTAACAACCCCAGCTTTAGTCAGTATAGCCGATGGAAGTAAACAAACAGATACACATTGCATCAACGGCGCACAGATTAGTTTTCATCACATAGGATCTCGAACTCAACATATAGAATGGTTCCTTTTACCACAAGTTTGGATTAGAAATACTCGACAAAATTATCCTTTCATCTTAGGACTTAATTTCATACTTAGTTTACAAGGCGGCATGTTTATCAGCCAAAACAACATCAGCTTCTTCAAACGAGCTGTACATACACCCACACCATATGCCCTTAGCACCATAGCCCATTCATCAGAGTTGCATGCGAAGCGTGGTGGTACCATAGGAGTAGATTTAGTTCCTGTTAGTTTTTTATTTCCTAGTAGAAACATTTTTCCCAAGCTAGCCCAAAAGTATATACCTGATGAGATAGCAAATACTTCTTTAGAAAATTTAGACATAGAAAATTATGAATTAGAGAATTTAGAAGAATTTGATTTTGAAGAAAAAGGAGACTATTGGAACCTAGAAGATTTTCAACAAACAGTTAACCTAGAATTAATTTTTGCAAAAATAGGAAAATTAAAGAAAAAACCAGTATACAGAAGAACAGAAAATGATTTAGATCAAATAATAAGATTAGCTGAAACAACAAAGATTTTAGGAGAACAGCCCATGAAATATTGGGAAAGAAATAAAGTTTTAGCCAGTTTAGATATAAAAAATAAAGATTATAGGATTACATCAGCACAAATAGATCATACGTTAGCAGATATAGAAGAATTTAGAACACAGATTAAGGAGTTACTAGATTTAGGAGTAATTAGACCTAGTAATAGTCCGCATAGGAGCGTTGCATTCATGGTTAGAAATCATGCAGAGATAAAAAGAGGAAAAGCTAGAATGGTTATAAATTATAAAAGATTGAATGATAATACAGAAGATGATAAATATAATATACCAGATATAGATCAGCTTATAAACAGAATACAGATAGCAAAAATATTTAGCAAATTTAATTGCAAGTCAAGATTTTGACAGATAAAAATGGAAAAGGAAAGCATACCATGGACAACCTTTTGTTGCCCACAAGGACATTATGAGTGGCTAGTCATGCCTTTTGGACTAAAAAATGCACCTTCCCTATTTCAGTGTAAGATGGATAATATATTTAATAAATATAGTTTTATACTGGTATACATAGATGACGTATTAGTATTCAGCCCAGATAAAAACAGTCACATAGATCAATTATATATAGTATTAGAAGAATTCATAAATAATGGAACAATAATTAGTAAGAGGAAAATGGTATTAAATAAACCTCATATAGAATTTTTAGGAATGGAGTTAGGAGATGGAAAAATCAGGCTACAACCTCACATAGTTAAGAAAATTTTAGATTTTCTAGATAAATTAGAAGATACAAAACAACTTCAATCATTTTTAGGAATTTTAAATTATGCACGGATGTATATTCCTAACCTTAGTAAAATAATAGGACCCCTATATAGTAAGACCACACCCACAGGACAAAAATATTTCAATCAACAAGATATAGCTCTAGTTAGAAAAATTAAAGACATTTGTAGAAATTTACCAAACCTATAACTTCTCTTAGAATCAGAATATATAGTCGTAGAAACAGACGCAAGTCAATTAGGATGGGGAACAGTATTATTAGGTAAACCTAGTGTTAGGACTCTGTGTTGTCAAATTCCATGGATCAAACCCAAGGTTGTAATTTTTTAAATTCACATGTTGGGTCAAACTAGGATTACTTTGGTTTTCTCTAAGAAGTTGATTTTCTTCCAAAACTAGGATCATTTTGGAGTCCTTTAAGAAGTTGGTTTTCTTCCAAAAACAGGATTACTTTGGATTTTCTATAAGTAGTTGGTTTTCTCCCAAAACTAGACTACTCATTAATTATTTCTCCAGATCTTCTTTTTGGTTCTTAAGGTTTATATCTGAGGATATTTTATTAGTTTCTTTGATGTTTTTATTGAGTATTCAACTCATGGTTTAAAAAAGAGTACATCAAAGGTTTTGTTTGTTAAACAAAAGAGAGAGTTGTTCTTCGGTGGATTCTGAAGAATTCGAGCCTGAAGCTTCGGTGGATTCTGGAGTGGCTCATCAGAAAGACAATTCCGTGGTGAAGATGGGGTTGGAAGAGGCACATAGAGGTTGGTTCAATTAGGCGTTGTGGATTCGCTAGATAATTGAGAGTATACCTGTGTAATTCCTTTATATCTTCTTAGTGGATTGTTTTGTGGCTGTTGCCCGTGGTTTTTTTATCACAGTTGAAGGTGTCTAATTGTGGTTTTTTCACGTAAAAATCGTTGTGTCTCTTTGTCTTGATTGTTTGATTGGGATTGTTATATTTTGCTTAAAATTGATACATAATCACAAATCAACATCTAGGAGGTTTCTAGATTTTTCAATTGGTATCAGAGCGGGTCGCTCTATTTTTTTTACAAATCTTTTAGAGCGAGATCTTGTTTGATTTGTGATAATGGATACAATTCGTGAGGGAAATTCTATGAAAAAAAAAAATCCAAAAAGATTTTCTTAATATGGTTTTGCAAGCTTAAATTTTTTGAGTGGTCCTTGGTGTATATTGGAATTGATGAGAATATCCATTACATGTTAATATGTGTGTGCTTTTTGTGGTCATTACTCATTTTGGAGTGTGTGTTTTTTTGATTAGTATGTCTCATTCTGTACACACTCTTGGATTAGCAAATATCGGAGCCTTCTGCCTTAGTGATTTGTTTTTTTTTATGGACTTCTAGCATGGTATCTTTTGTTTTTCTAGAGGAATTGACCGATACTAGCATATCTTGGGTGATGTTGAGTCTCTTAACCACCTTCCATCTTTTTGTATCTCCATGGCTTTCCCCTCTATTCTTTGTAGTTCAGGTATGAGGAAAAGGCTACCTCAGAGTCACCAACCAGGCCATCCTTATTATATCCATGCTTCTTTGGTTCGGTTTCCATACTCTTGAGCGTGTCAGCCGCCAATGAGTGTGCAAAAGAAAGAAAAGAAAAGATGTGCAAAAGAAAGAAAAAAAAAACAATGTGCAAAAGAAAGAAAAGAAAAAGATGTGAAAAAAAAGAAAAGAAAAAAATAAATGATTCATTGATTAAGGGGGAGCCTCCGCCTTTACTCAACAAATACTCCTTGATTCCTAGTGGTTTGACTTTCCTTAGTTGTGCTTAGATTTTCTTGTCGGAGGTTCAGCTATCAATCACTACTAGGATTTGAATCTCGTGTTTGTCGAACTCCAAGAGTCACACACACACTTTTATCATGGGATCTATGCTTTTCACATAATGCATCACTTTCTTTCATGAGGAATCTTCTACAGACTGTGCACAATGTGTTTTCAAGTAATTGTACTTCTTGGATAGTCTTGTGTGTTTTAAGGTACAAATCTGGAATTCCTTACTTGCTCCACCATATTATTTTTGTCAGTTTTCTTTCTGTTCATTTTTTTTCAGTATTTGTGGTTGCTTTTAGTGAGGGGGAGTTTGGTTAATTGTTATCATGTCATTGCTTGTGTGGGTTTTGATCTTGATTTTGTTATTTGAGATTCCTCTGTCAATTCGTGACAAACAGGGGGAGAAATTTGTTTTTCATGTATTCATGTCATGTGTCGGGTGCATATGCCTTAGTTTTTAGGTTTTCATGCTACATGTTCTTAAAATCTCCAAGTTGCATCTATTCATGTTTTTCATCTCATACTTTAAGATAATATAGCCATATGTTTATTGCTTTTTCATATACTCTTGTGGGACTAATAGTTGTTTTGGAGATTGTGGCACTAATAGCTGTTTTGCAGATCATGACCTTGAGAAATAAGTTTGTAAAGAGATTTGGTTATAAGTGTTGGTTCCTAGTTGGTGGTGTTGTTCTTGTTTTGATTGGAAAATTGTTTTAGTGTTTTTGTTAGGAAAACTGTTTTAGCATGGTTTTGTCCGGGATTTGACAAATGGGGAGATTGTTAGGACTCTGTGTTGTCAAATTCCATGGATCAAACCTAAGGTTGTAATTTTTTAAATTCACATGTTGGGTCAAACTAGAATTGCTTTGGTTTTCTCTAAGAAGTTGATTTTCTTCCAAAACTAGGATTATTTTGGAGTCCTTTAAGAAGTTGGTTTTCTTCCAAAAACAAGATTACTTTGGATTTTCTATAAGTAGTTGGTTTTCTCCCAAAACTAGAGTATCTTTTTGGTTCTTAAGGTTTATATCTGGGGATATTTTGTTAGTTTCTTTGATGTTTTTATTGAGTATTCAACTCATGGTTTAAAAAAGAGTACATCAAAGGTTTTGTTTGTTAAACAAAAGAGAGAGTTGTTCTTTGGTGGATTCTGAAGAATTCGAGCCAGAAGCTTCGGTGGATTCTGGAGTGGCTCATCAGAAAGACAATTCCGTGGTGAAGATGGGGTTGGAAGAGGCACATAGAGGTTGGTTCAATTAGGCGTTGTGGATTCGCTAGATAATTAAGAGTATACCTGTGTAATTCTTTTATATCTTCTTAGTGGATTGTTTAGTGGCTGTTGCCCGTGGTTTTTTTATCACAGTTGGAGGTGTCCAATTGTGGTTTTTCCACGTAAAAATCGTTGTGTCTCTTTGTCTTGATTGTTTGATTGGGATTGTTATATTCTGCTTAAAATTGATACATAATCACAAATCAACATCTAGGAGGTTTCACCAATGAACTCCCAACTCTCATCATCTAACTCAGTTATTCAGAATTTCCAAAGAAGAATCCAGATTCTCAATTAGGTATCCCAGAGATCACCAAGAAAGAGGAACAATTGAAAGATGAAGAAGATCCTAACTATCAAGATAGCTCATGAGTTACCACTAATGGGAGAAGATGACCAAGATAATCAATGGGAAGATGAACCAGCCATGGGGGATGATTTTACGACCAACATAGCTGGTTCATCTTTCCATTGATTATCTTGGTCATCTTCTCCCATTAGTGGTGACTCATGAGAGACGCTATGCTGATAGTTAGGATACTAGCTTTCATCAACGAATGTTTCTTTGCTGAAGGGATATCCTGGGATAGCTAGGTTACAGTATATCTTCTGATTTCCATCTTCTCAAACTAGATGTCCATAATTTCCATTATATGCTAATAGAGGATTATTAGCGAATTTCGTTTATTTATTGAGCTGATCTCTGAGTGAAAATTTTTTGCATGGCCAGGGTTTCCGATTGAGAAGTCCTGGGTATCCCGAAAATGTTGAGGTTCCTCTAAGGTACATTTTATGCTTGGCTGAGATGCACCTTATTTCTTTCTACTCTAGTATCCTGCTATCAATTAATGCTTGTACATATGGACGATGCTTTTCCATTACACAAAGTACTGAATGAGCAAGTTTATTTCCAAAGCTATCTGTTTGATCTGGATTTGAAAAAATTATTCTAGAGACAGCCGTAATCTAACAATTGGGAGGCCATTAGATAATGCGTTTTGCCCCTAATCTCTATCTCCAATGGTTCGAACGTTGCTAGATTTATCTGGCAAAAACAGATGCTGAAATCTAAATTACACTGGCATCGACCAAAATGTTCTAACCTATCCATACATCTTTCCTCTTCTAAGCATGGCTGCTCTTCATCTTCGTAGAGATAAGTCCATTGATAAGCTATACCAGGGTATTGAACTTCTGCTATGGAGAGGTCTTGCAGAAACTGCTGAATAGTGACTAACTCGCTATTTCTGCTATCTTCGACTAAGGTGTATATATAGGGTTTAAGGTCCTCTATTTCTTGACTTTTCTCACAAAAAGATCGAATGATAGAATGCCTGAAGAAATACATTCTAGCACTCAATTGTTCAAATTCCTCACTGGTGAGTTGTCTGATTTCTAGGTTAGGAAAGGAGGCGGTTGTTTTTCCTGGAGCTAATTTTTTAAGCTGGTTGGTTAGGGTTCAAATGGTTGCTCTCAATTGTTTTTCTTCATCTCGGAGCTGGTCTAGCTCTTCACTGACCTTTTTGCCTTTTTCCATAATTTTCTTGAAATTTCTGGTAAGGCCTTCACAATGTCTGGACATTTGGAGAGAATTTTGAGAATCTATCTGAGGATCATTACTACTACTTCCAGTTATTGGGCTAACTGGAACTCCACTAGTGGCAAGAATGGTTGACTGCATCTTGCCCAATGTGTCCAGGTAATCTTTAGCTATCTGGCTGATAAAGTAACTGGTTCCTATTTGCCTTCGGGCATATGTACTGGCTGACTCGAAATCATAAAATCCTTTAAAGTGAGGTATGGGAAAATTTTTAACTAAGGGTTCAACTTCTACCCAATCATGGTAAATACCAGGCTTGGTTCCTTTAACTACTACATAGAAAGAAAAACTTTTAGACAAAGGTTTATTTTGGATTTTTAAAAAATATATACTAAGAGAGTTTAAGGCTAACAGACGTTTAGTTGGGTGATTATGACTGTTCCAAAGGTTATCTAGAAGACACTGTTGTACTAGGTCTAGCTCAATTCTTGTTAATGGTCTGAACTTGTTTCTGCCTTCATAAATGGGAAGAACGAATCCCTCAAAGTTCACGGTTTTGCTGTTCTCCATTATCTGCACAAAAATTAAGCTGGTTATTTTCTTTTTCTAAATAAACTTTCCTACTTAACCAATCTGTTAACCTATTATCACTCCCCTTAATATGTTCAAATTCTACTTTATATCGTTGTCCTACTATGCAGTCTAAAAATTTTGCCCATCTTTTGGTACTTATTTTGCGCTCGTTAAGTTTATTATGAAATCTAACTATAGTTTCACAGTCTGTCCAAATTGTAAAGGGTTTATGCAAAAATAATCTAAATTTGTTTATTGCATATACTATTCATAATATCTCAAAATCTAGGCTGGTCATGGTTGTATCTTTTTCTTTAAATTTTTCAGAACTATATCTACAAATGCGCTTTTATTTTTACTATCATACTTGCTAGGCTTAGCTAATAATACTGTTCCCGATCCTAATTGACTTGCGTCTGTCTCTACGACTATATATTCTGATTCTAAGGGAAGTTATAGGTCTGGTAAATTTCTACAAATGTCTTTAATTTTTCTAACTAGAGCTATATCTTGTTGATTGAAATATTTTTGTCCTGTGGGTGTGGTCTTACTATATAGGGGTCCTATTATTTTACTAAGGTTAGGAATATACATCCGTGCATAATTTAAAATTCCTAAAAATGATTGAAGTTATTTTGTATTTTCTAATTTATCTGGAAAATCTAAAATTTTCTTAACTATGTGAGGTTGTAGCCTGATTTTTCCATCTCCTAACTCCATTCCTAAAAATTCTATATGAGGTTTATTTAATACCATTTTCCTCTTACTAATTATTATTCCATTATTTATGAATTCTTCTAATACTATATATAAATGATCTATGTGACTGTTTTTATCTGGACTGAATACTAATACGTCATTTATGTATACCAGTATAAAACTATATTTATTAAATATATTATCCATTTTACGCTGAAATAGAGAAGGTGCATTTTTTAGTCCAAAAGGCATGAGTAGCCACTCATAATGTCCTTGTGGACAACAAAAGGCTGTCCATGGTATGCTTTCCTTTTCCATTTTTATCTGCCAAAATCTTGACTTGCAATTAAATTTGCTAAATATTTTTGCTGTCTGTATTCTGTTTATAAGCTGATCTTTATCTGGTATATTATATTTATCATCTTTCGTATTATCATTTAATCTTTTATAATTTATGACCATTCTAGCTTTTCCTCTTTTTATCTCTGCATGATTTCTAACCATGAATGCAGCGCTCCTATGCGGACTATTACTAGGTCTAATTACTCATAAATCTAGTAACTCCTTAATCTGTGTTCTAAATTCTTCTATATCTGCTAACGTATGATCTATTTGTACTGATGTAATCCTATAATCTTTATTTTTTATATCTAAACTGGCTAGAACTTTATTTCTTTCCCAATATTTCATGGGCTGTTCTCCTAAAATCTTTGTTGTTTCAGCTAATCTTATTATTTCATCTAAATCATTTTCTGTTCTTCTGTATACTGATTTTTTCTTTAATTTTCCTATTTTTGCAAAAATTAATTCTAGGTTAACTGTTTGTTGAAAATCTTCTAGGTTCCAATAGTCTCCTTTTTCTTCAAAATCAAATTCTTCTAAATTCTCTAACTCATAATTTTCTATATCTAAATTTTCTAAAGAAGTATTTGCTATCTCATCAGATATATACTTTTGGGCTAGCTCGGGAAAAATGTTTCTACTAGGAAATAAAAAACTAGCAGGAACTGAATCTACTCCTATGGTACCACCACGCTTCGCACGCAACTTTGATAAATGGGCTATGGTGCTAAGGGCATATGGTGTGGGTGTATGTACAGCTCGTTTGAAGAAGCTGATGTTGTTTTGGCTAATAAACATGCCGCCTTGTAAACTAAGTATGAAATTAAGTCCTAAGATGAAAGGATAATTTTGTCAAGTATTTCTAATCCAAACTTGAGGTAAAGGGAACCATTCTATATGTTGAGTTCGAGATCCTATGTGATGAAAACTAATCTGTGCGCCGTTGATGCAATGTGTCTGTGTTTGTTTACTTCCATCGACTATACTGACTAAAGCTGGGGTTGTTAAAGCTGTGCTCCATCTTGGTGGAACTATGTGTTGTTCAATGTATGATTTACTGGCTCCTGTATCTATCATGGCATCTATACTAAGGGTTTTTTTTCTACAAATTTAATTACATAAGAGATCTCAACTAAATTTGGCTTGGGTATAACAGGGTAATTAAATGGCAAGTATGCATTACCTGACTGTGTTTGGAAATACTGACTAAAGGGTTGAGAATCAACTAGGTTGACTAATTCTAAAGAGTTCATATGTTCTTCGACAAGTTTATCTTTTAAAGGATATTTATTGTGAAATTGTTCTAGCTGCTGTTTAAGCTGTCTATTTTCTGCTTCTAAACATTCTATGTCAAAATTAGCTTTAGTTTCTATCTCACGTATTTGTAACTTAAGCTCTCTTACTTGTACTTCTAATTCTCTAATTGTTAGATGTAATTCTCTGTTTTCTATACTATGATCTTCTAGTATCTCGTTGTTATTTCCTAATGTTATCTTGTGTGTCATGTTTAATTTTTTTAGACAGATTACACAATAGGTTATACTGCATAATAAACACTGAGCTCTCTTATCTTTAACTGGAAACCAATTACAATAACTGCATCTAGTGATATCAAATCGCAGTCCTATTTGAAAATTATGCTGACATTCAGTATCTGCATTACATTCCATCATAAAGAAAGTATCATGAGAAGGAGTCATTCCTATTTCTTGGTTGAGTTGTCCTAAAAGATTATCTACATCTGTATCACTTTCTGAATCACTATCTGAACTTATGGCTTCTATTTGATATTCATAATCACTGACTATGCTATAGACTTCTGAATCATCGCTATTTATGCTAACTATATCCTCTTCTAAGTCTTTTATAATATGTAGTCTTTCTATCTGTTTATTAGTATTAGGCCTTTGTCTTTTTGGGCAGGCTTTTGCAAAATGATTGGGTTCTCCACATATAAAACAATTGCATTTTTTACTGTTGGGTTTTCTAACATATCTTTGTTTTCTTTTATCTTTTTCTTCTTTGGGTAGTCGCTTATAATTTATCCTATAAAAAGTTCTACTTTTCCTAATGAATTTTTGTTTTTTCCATGGTTTTCTATATTTTTTCTTCCAATATTTTTCATTTCTATATTTTCCATATTTTTTGTCTTTTTTCCTATTATATTAATCTTTATATTGCTGAGGAGTATATATTACACTGCTACAAAAACCATAACTTTGTTTTTTCAAATCTTTTTGTATTTTAACTTCTATACATTTTTCTCTGAGCTTATGAAATGTATAAACTATACTAGGTCCTATTCCTAAGGTTCCTTTTATTTTTACTTCTCCTGAGGCTATTTTTGCTGGTAAATTTGCATAATAAATTGACCATTTATTTTCTATCTCTCTTCTTAGCTCTCCGGCTAGTTTTCTAAAATATTTATTTCCTATTTCTTCATCAAAACTTTTTCTAGTTCTAACTGCTATGGCTAAATATTCTTTACTAAAGGGTACAATATGTTTCCAATTTCCTAATGTTATCTGATCTAACTCAGTTAATGCTATGCTTTGAGTATAATCATTTCTTCTAGAAGGGTCATATCCTATAAGTATTTCTTTTATAAAACTAGTAAAATTCCATAGGTTATCTCCTAGTCCTTTAAGCTGTCTAATTGTTTCCTCATATTTTCTTTTAAAAGTTAAATATATATTACAAGCTGAATCTTCTAAAAGTGTTTCCATATATTCTCACATATCCGTTGATTCAAAGGGATTACTCATCCATGCTTTTACTGCATCATTTGGTTGGCTATAATTGTATACTCATATCTGGTTGTCTACGCTTTCCATGAAACCTATTACTTTTATTTGGGTCTGCCTTACTTCGCCTTGAACTAGCTAATGGTCTTCTTCCTCCTACCGCATAATGCATTGGTTCTACGGGATCTTCTACAGTTGGTTGTGGGTTACTAGTTCCTGTGCTTTCTGTATTCATATAAAAAGTATCTTCTAAATTAGATTGTTTTGGCATTCTAAATATTTTGCTAGGATGTATTTTATCTTCTATGATATCATCTACATATTCAGTATGAAATTCTTGGTCTAAAAATGACATTGCTTCATGATGGGTATCTCCTCTAGCTAAGTATTCATAATATCTAGTATCTAATATTTTATTCATGTCGCCTAGGGTGAAATTTTCTAAATCTATCTCATCAATATTATATATCTTATTTGGTGATATGGTTTTTTTCTCTGTCATTACGTAAAGCTGATTTATGTCACTATGATTATCTTGATTTTCTTCCCTATCTATACTACTAAATTCATCATCTTCAGATTTTTCTGGTGCTACATACGTATATTGAGTGAATCTTACTACATAACTTCCATCTGCTTTTTGATATAATAAGTTATCTTGAGGGGCTAACCTTTTTTTTCCTAGAAAGTCTCCTAAGTTCCAATTTAGTGCTGCATTATCTTAAGAACTAAAGTTTTTAGTTGATAGTGCCTTTATTCCTTTTGCGCCTAATAACTTAACTATCTGATCATTTGTAAGTCTATAATGAGTATTACTTTCTGAGACTGCTAAGCCTAAAAATCCTGTGCAGACCAATAAATTCTTTTCTTCCTTTTTCATTTTGTATCCTTTACTCTTTATTCCTATTTTTATCTTTTTATGAAAGGTCGAGGTTGTTAATTGGAAATCTGGTGTAAAATAGACTATTCCTCATTTTAAATTCATGTCTAATTCATAGCTGCCTAAAATACTTTGTCCTACATCATTAAACCTATCATCATAAAGACATACAAAAACTTTAGTTCCTAAATTTTCTCTAGTTAAAGCCTTAACTCCTACCACAATTAATCCTAAGTGAGTCATTTTGAGGTGTTCTTTTACTGCATAATTATAGCTTTCTCTATCTATTAAATTTAGCTCTACTTTTTCATCTTCATGGGTTACACTAATCATTTGTTCACCATAGTGTTTAAATAGATATTGTTTTTTATGAACCTTACCTAGCTTATATACATATTTAGCTGGAATTAATTCTAGTTTTTCTTTCTTAAATTTTTCTATTTGTTGTTCTACATCTATAAATTCTTTCATTTTAATATCTTCATCTTCATTACGCTTTTACTGCTACTTCCTTTTACTAGCTATTTAAACATATTTATTTTCTGTAAGTTCTACAAACAGGTTTCTTTGGTAATTTAAGCTTTTCGAAATATCTAGCTATATCTTCTTCGTTTACCTGAGATTGAGGTTTGTTTGTGTCACGCCCTCAAATTAATACATAAATCCCATCATTTTAGACATGCAGTGGTATAAAGAAATCAACGCATTTCCATTCATCAGAGTAGTTCTTACAACAATGTTACATGTTAACAACAAAAGTAATTGCCCTACACAAAAGAAGAGTACTAACTCTATACAAAATAAGCCCTTGGCTTGATATACACGTACTACAAACAAAATGATCAAAAAGAAAGTCTTCAACTCTCATATCCATCCAAGCTAAGTCCTTGGAGGTGGCATGCTACCTGTACCTGAAAACGATGTCCCATATAGGGTGAGCCAACGCCCAGCAGAGATATGCTAGAAATTGATAAATGTTTAATTCCCATAAATCAATTCATAACTCATTTCTATTACATGACCACTATGCCTATGTTCCATTTCATTTCCCATTTCTTATCAATTTTACAATTTACATCAACGGCTCAGAACCTGGCCGACCACTTATATGAGACAAGGACTCATATTAAACGTTTCCCATTTTACAATAGATAAACATACTAGTTGTATCAACATCTTAATAGTTAAGCATATTAGCTATATCAACACTTCCAAAGATAAGCATATGAGTTATATCAACACTTCCAAAGATAAGCATATGAGCTATATCAACACAGTAACTAACAAGCATATGAGCTGTATCAGTGGAGTCCATCCCCTATCTCCTCCCAAACAACATCCGGTTTAGAGGTCCATCCCCTATCTTCCCTTAAACCGTGGAGTACATCCCATATCTCCTCCCACACACACAATGTGTATACATATAAGTCACATATACAATCAATCAATACATAACGTTAATGTATTCTATCAACCGTCATACTCTATGACATATCCAATTGATTAGTTTTAGTTTGCCTAATCATCATGCATCGTCTACAACAATCAAAACTACCCTCCACCGGTAGCCCAAGCAATTATTTCTAAACAGATAATAAGAAGCTCCAATAGATAAAATATCAATGTTTTCAAAAGTGAGCGGTTAATAAATCCAACTCCACTATTCTACCATATAATGAACCAATTTCATTATTTCCAACTCAATTCCATATTTTCTCAACAAAGTCATTTATTACACTAATGACCCCAATATACCCAAGCATGGCATATTTCTCCGTATTCTCAACATTGACTCCAAGAGCCCAATATTATCAACAACATCAACAAACCCATTTTGAAACCCAAATACATGTTTATGGTTCAAAATTATCAAAACCCTATTTTCAAAAATATACATTTGAAACCCTAGTATCCAAAACTCAAAACCATTTATACAAAAAACTCAATATCTAGGTTAAAACTCATAAGAGTGAATAGGAATCCCTACCTCAAATTTCGGAGCCCAAGGAAGAAGATGGAGAAAATCAAAATGCTCCAAACCCCAAGATCCACGGATCAAAACGAAGCCCTCGACGATCAACACAACTTTTACAAAGGCCAAAGGGAAGGAAAGTACTCAAACTAGATCAAACCCTAGAGAGAAGGGAGTTTCTAGAGAGAGAGGCTCTCAAAAACGATTTTGGGAAAGTAAGAGAGAGAGAGATCATGTAAAAAGTGATTCAAAAATGCCCAGCTGCTAACTGATATACGACATTCCCGCTCGAGCGGAGAACACAACGCTCGAGCGTAAAGCACAAAAGATTAGGTCCGCTCAAGCGCGATAAAGCCCGCTCGAGAGCCAAGACATAGGAATAAAGGGCATCCGCTCGAGCGCGAAAAACAGGTTCGCTCGAGCGTAGCTTTCCCCCTCCCAGAACTTACACCAAAAATGTACAACCCACTCAAGCGCCAACAATCCCGCTCGAGCGCAGTAAACCCGCTCGAGCGTATAAAACACACCTGCAGAAGTTTTGTAGGGACACAAAATACTGGAAGAGTGTAAACCCCGCTCGAGCGCAAGAAGACCCGCTCGAGTGGAACATCCAAAAACTGTGGAACAACAATGGGAGCCAAAACTCTACCAACCTGAATCAACCAAGCCCAACACATCCTAAAACCCAAACGAAGCGATTTAAAGGATGACAACAAGACAATTACAACTAACAACTTCACGGAACCGAGTCCAGAATACAATTGAACAGTAAAGGGACAATCGGGATCGCTATAGTTTGTTTGTCCTTCTACTCCTTTTCCTTTTTGAAGTATTATTCTTTCTAAAGAAGCTAAATGATTTTTTAAACTGTGTAATTGTTCTGATATTTCTTCAAATTTTTCACATAATCTGATTAGAAATAAAATTTCTATATTATTTTGTCTTACTGATATTTTATCTGACTGATTTATTCCTTGATAGCTACTGATCTCTTCTAGGTTATTATGAAAATCTTCTGCTTGTTTTAAAATAGTCTGTTAATCTCTATTAGCTTCTTTTTTTTTTAATTTATCACTACTCATAAACTAAGACCATATTAGTTGTTCTAAAATTTCTAATTTCTGTTTTAAATTATCTTGAATTTGGTTGATTTGTTCTGTTTCTTTAACTATTTGATTTATCTGGCTATGAATTTTTTCAATTAATTGTTTAAATTCTAACTCTATTTGTTTTGAACTGCTAGAATTTATAGCTGAAATTAGAGTTTCTATTTCTAACTTAGTGAGAAATTTTTCTAAATTTAAATTTGTTCGTTTTTGTAAAATTGAACTACACTGGTCTTGGATATAATCTAATTTTTAATCTTGATCTTTAATTATACTGCGAGTATTACGAAGATGGTCTATGGATGAAGTAAAGAGCTTACTAATTTTATCTACGTCCTTTTTAATATTTTCTGTAAAATTAATCAGATAATCTATGATACTATTTAGCTGAGAATTATGTTTACTATGCAGCTGATATGTAAAAGTACCTTCAAAATTACAACGAAATTTATTTTTATCTGTGCTAAGACGATGGTTATGATTGTTGAGTTCTAAATCTAAATATTCTACTCTTTTCATACACAAAATTAAATCCTACTTTAAAATTATTACAAGCTACTATAATATGAAATTTATAACTAAATTGTCCAAAAATAAAAACTCCTTTATTTCCATAAGCAAAATGCATAAACTAATTTAAACTGTCCTAAAATCGAACATTGCTCTGATACCAATTTTTTGGGGTGATGAGTTAGTGGTCTACCACTATTTTGAAATTAGGCTGAGAATTATCTAATTAATTCTACAGTTATGCTAATAGGTCTTCAAGCTGTTGTATGATTAGCTTTAAGGCTTCTTGTTTTACAGTTATCTGTCTATTTATTTGAGAAATTTTTAAACTGTAATTTTCTAGGGATCTGCCAGAAGCTAATGATAAGAGAAATTGATATCTTCATTTTTGATCTTCTAATTCCTGTATAAGTTCAATACTGATTTTGATTTTAATCCTAAATTTTTCTTCTAAGGGCATAAAGTTTTGATTTTTAAATTCCTTTTATGGATAATATTTCCTTAATATTTCTACTCAGGTTGCTCTCCTTTTATTCTAAAATTCTTTTTCTTTGGCAAAACTATTTTTAGGTAATATTTGTTTTCATTACATGTACTCCCAGCTTGAAACTAAGCTTCGTTCAACATAATATATTTTTATTTTCTAATTTTTACATTTCCCCTTCTGCCTACAATTTGCCCTTAAACGCCTAACCACGACTCACACGGGCTCTTCGGCTAAGGTCACTCAGTAATAAAATAGAAAACAACAGATACTACGAAGGTGCAAAGCATGTAATATTAATGAGCAAACAAGCATTCCATAAACTTAGTTTTTCCAAAAAGAAAATAAATTTTTAGAATAGAAGAGTTACCCTTTTGAAATATTTAAGGAAAAAGAGAGACTATTCACACTTCATATTAATAAGGAATATATTTACAAAGATTATATTACAGACTCTGAAATTCTGAAAGACTTGGTACACTTAGAGGTTTTTGAGAGGAGTTGAAAATTTTTACAAAGTAGAGTGAAGGGGAATTTTTCATTCTGCTTCTTCTGTTGGCATGAATGCCAATTTATATACATGGTTGATAGATACATTGTCACGACCCCAGCCAGCCCCTAGTAGGATGGTGCCATGATGGCCAGTAATCCAAGATTACCAAAGGCCTCTTACAAAGTTTCACACACAAACAGAGTTTACATAAGGGGCTTACAAATGCGGAAGCGATAATCAAATACAAGTGGTCCAGAAGAGCTGTGCATAAATCAAATGAGGTGACATACAAGACATAGTTTATCATTAACTGCTGACAAACAAAAATACATATTACAATCTTGATCAAAAGGCTTCTAGAGCCGATATGCGCAAAACAGCAATTACAAGCCAAATAAGCATAATCTTCAAGATTTGCCGACATAAATACTGCGTTCTTAGGTAAACACAAAATGGCCGACATAAACAGTCCAAGCCGACATGACAAGAGTCCAAAACAAGCTCTGCAAGACACAACTAGGCGTCATGCCGTCGCCATCACCTACATATATATAGAGAGGGTGAGTCTTGAAACTCAGTGAATGGTACTAATAATAAAGGTTTTAGCATGAATATAGCCGAGGTCCTTCAAAACAAAACTCATCAAACCATTCAAGTTTACATCAAGATTCTGTCAAGGCAAAACGAGTCAAACCATACAAACCTTAGCCGAGGTTCTTCCTGAACAAACACATCAAAGTTGTACCAATCAAGGGATGAACCGTATTCATCTAACGAGTCTTACAATCTCAAGGATGCTTACTAACATCGGCAAAACAGTATTTCCTGTCAAAACTTATACATCAAGGGATGAACCGTATTCATTCTTCAAAACAAGTAAACCAAGGGATGTCTACGGACGTCGGCAAATACAAGGCAAGCTTTCCGAGCAAAACATATCCACGCGGTAAACCGTCTGTGGCAAAACAAGAGGTATGCGATCCGTAATCGATTAAACAAGGGTACTGCGAAAGTTTATAGTCCTCCAAAGACAAGGGACTTGTGTTACTTAGGCGTAGCCCTTTTAACCAAATATTCTTTTCAAGAAAGGACCGCATCCTTTTTATACTTAGTGCTACGAAAGTTTAGAGTCCTCTAGCACAAGGGACTTGTGTTACTTAGGCCCGTAGCCCTTTTTAACCAAATACTCTTTTCAAGAAAGGACCGTATCCTTTTTATACTTAGTGCTACGAAAGTTTAGAGTCCTCTAGCACAAGGGACTTGTGTTACTTAGGCCCGTAGCCCTTTTTAACCAAATACTCTTTTCAAGAAAGGACCGCATCCTTTTTATACTTAGTGCTACGAAAGTTTAGAGTCCTCTAGCACAATGGACTTTTCAAGGTTAGCATCAAAACAAGGTTTACACAAGATACATCGAAATAGGCTAGACATTCATGCTTAACAAATACTTTCATCAAAACAAAGCAAAGCAAGATTCATTAAAAGCTTTATAACATAGCTTTACTAGAAATACCACTCACCTTGGCTCTTCAGGTGTAGGCTCAAAGCAAGATCAAAGTCCTGACAAATCACATAGAAAATACATTCTCAAAACAAGCTTCTCATCTCAAGAAAATACTCTGGGTACCAACCAGGTCTTGCCGAGGTCCCACACCTCCTCGCCGAGGTGTGGTCCAAGGGCCACATTCAAAGTGAAGAACAGGGTCCTCAAGAACTACAAGAACATGCATGCTGAAATCATAACTCGGTTATACAAAATCCGAGATTTCATGCTAAGAGTTTTAAAAACATGGACCTAGGTACCCATTCAAGAAGGTCATGCAAAAACAAACACAAAGACATGGTTCTTGTTCAAAACTTTCGGATCAAAATAGGCTTTTTATCAAGAACTCAAGAATACCATGTTCTCTTTCAAAACCGAACCTTCAAATCGATGCATGGCATGCAAAACAAACTCAAACGTACAATGCAGCTAGATGTTCAACAAGAACAACAAGAGGAGATCAAGATTCTAACCTCAGATCACGAATCCAACGGTTCAAACTCTAAGGATCAAGCTTGGAAGATTGACTTCTCTCTCTAGAACTCTACTTCTTCCTCTCTAGTGTTTCTCTCTCTCTACAAGAACAAGACTTATAACAAAATGATACAAAAGATACACAAAAGATACAAAATGATGCATTAGTCTGCCGGCTGACAAGCTCGGACACGTGGCGTCACCGGGTTGGTTTAACTCAAAAGGTGACTGATTGACAAGACAAGTCTCTGACAAAGCGTCCACAACAAGCTAGACAAGGCGTCCACGACAAGCTAGATGGCGAGAACACCTCGGCCATCAACAACATCGGCCAAAGGCGGAACTTCGGCACAGGGTAACAAATACCTCGGCTAGGGAGGACGACACTTGACTGAGCTGTGCCACACCTTGGCCGGGGTGTGCCACATCTCGGCCCAGGTCATGCCTGCCCGAGAACAAGGATCTCAAACACAAACATCTCGGCTAACATGCCGGAGTGAAGATAGGGGTCTGCCAAGTGGTTCTAAGTACAAGGGTTCAAAAGTGAACTAATCTCAAGATGATCTCGGTCACAACCGAGCAAGGATCAAAATCAAGCAAGCAATACTAAAACATGGCAAGCCGAAACAAGATTAACAAGATTCATAACATATCAAGACAAGGTCACACATGGATGTATGCAAGTATAGCTAAGTCAAGAATGAGGGTTGTTACATACATACAAGCCAAAAAATCTATACGTCAAAAGCTTGGACTCAAAAGTCTTAAAGACTACTTAAGTCTAGGCAATAGATGTTACAAATTTTTCTATGCCATAAATGCATAGAAATTGACTCAAATTACCATTCTAGATATGAATAGAATTTTATCAATAAAAGATTAGGATAATGACATCGGGTACTGCTTTGGGCCCTATCGCATATCATTCAATCCTCCTTTTTTGATAAAATTTTGACACTATAATTTATTACAAGACATGTGTAAGGATTTTCACAGCTTTTCTTTAATGGAGCAGGGTGGAGGTCATTTGCTCTATTAAAGTAATGAGTGAAGGAAAAGCCTTATCACTGACAGACGCAAATAATTACAGACACAAATATTTACAGAATCTTTTGTCGTTTCTTGGCGTGCATTTCTCTGATAATTGAAGAGAGGCCTTATCTTCTACGGATTTTGTCTTCTTCTACTGAAGTACCAATTATTGATGTAGACCTGTGGAGTGAAACTTCAAGGTGGATTTGCAAAGGGTTAAGGAAAATTTCTGAGTCTAGAAAACAAAGGCTTGTTAGGATACCTCCAAATATTACAATAGTCTATTTATGGTGTGCACGGTTTTTTTTTTTTTTTTTTTATACATATATACATATAAAAATTCATTATATTTAAAAAATAATAATGAGAATACAAGATGAAAAAATAGAAATATATTTTTTGGGAAGGAACAATTAGACAAAATAATTACAATTTGAGGAAAATAATAAAACTAATTACACTATACATGAAAAGTTGTAAAATTTTTCAAATTAGTGGACATCTTTTTATAAAGTTGCACAAGTACCTTTTCCCTTTTACTCTCATCTCCTCATTCTCTCTTCTCTTCCCTATCTGCAAACCTCCGGTCCTTCTTTCACCCTCCTCTAATCACCCTAAAATGTTCTCTGACCTTCCAGTCCAACCCCCATTCATTCTTCTTCTTCACAATTAATTTATAAAATTATTAAAAATTATTTAATAATAAGATAAGAGTTAAGATACATTTATTTAAATTATTTTTAAATTTTAAGATACATATATAATTACATAAATATATTTATTGTTTGTAAATATATTAATTATATATAATGTTTGAAGAAAATATTATAAAGATATATATATCAAATTAATATAAACAAAAGTGGTAGGTGACATTGTGGGTTTTATTATTATACTTTCATGTAGTTCTAGTTTCAATTCTCCTAAGAACTTCAATTTTACAAACTGGCTTGACATTTAGTAGATGTGTTGCTCAGTTAATTGTGATTCTGACCAATTTTATGAAAATGGTAGATGGGTTGCTCAATTAAATGTGGTTCTGACCAATTTTATGAAAATAAGTCAATTTTCAACACAAAATAAGTTTGGAGTTCAATTCAGACCGATGAATGATTCAACCGATTGAACTAAATCATTCCGATTTTCAAAACATTTTCAACCATGTTCTCCCAAACATTTTGACTAAGGTATATGTGTGAGTGAATTTTCGATCACACTGCCAACTTAGTATTCAGCTGGAGAGTACTGGCAGAATAGATGGCGCTTGAATGACCTGCAACAAAAAGAGAAGATTCCGGCGGTGGTTCATCCACCCGAGGGCACTTCGATGATCAAGTCAGTTATCTCAAAAGTAATCAATAGTGCTTAACTCACTATTCAGAATATAAATTGCGTACCTTGGACCCATGGGGGTGCCTCTCTTTTATAATTAACTCAATCCTTGTCTCAACAGAAGCCGAACTTCAATAGACTCTAGCTCAGTGCTTATCTAGGACTCTTTAATAGATAGAGATAAACTCCCTAAGAGCTTTATCCTTATCCAGGCTGAGTCTCCTCCTCATTCTAGGACTCTTGTCCTTTATCTGTTTATCTCGGATTCCGATATCTTCGGAGATAACCTCGGCCTAGCCGAGATCATCTCGGCGTTATGTCCAGGACACGTGGCACCTCGGCTGACATGTTGGCGTCACCTTGGTCACATGCTGAGACTCAGAAAATATATCTCCATAACTGCCCCTTAGGTTCTATTACCTCGGCATTCTAAGGTGATGGAACCTATATCAGTACTTCCTTCTAGTACGTCAGCTTAAAAATTTCTCAGCCGAGATCATCATTAAGGCCGACATGTCTTTTTAAAGAACAAAGATTCTAAGAGCTCTTTTACGCGTATGAGCTGTCATACATAATAACTCAACCGTTTTAGCCATATATATTCCCCTTACTAGATCGTACCCCGTACGCGTTTGTAAGTCGTCTCGCGCCTATATGCGCCGTCTGACAAATCCGTCATTCTAGGCTCATCAATTCCATTATGCCGCCTTTTCGTGTTTTTGACAAAACTTCCTTCTCCTTTCGTCTTTTCACTTTACATCGTCTTTGTTCAGACTCTCTCTCTCTCTCTCTCTTACTTTCTCAAATCCTCCATTGTTCCAAGCTCTCAAGCTCTGCTATCACTGCCGTTCACCTCCTCTAGCGAGGCTCTTACTAATCTTTTCCGCTGCTGCCATTCGTATAACTTCGGCAAACTCAACACCGACTTCTTTTCTTTGGTGAGTTACTGTTTCTCCCCGATTTCAGTTCTTGATTTTTCTTCAAACTCTCTCATGTCTTTGATTAATTTAATCTGTTCATGTATTTGAGTATGGTTGCTGCGTGATTCTATTTTTGCCTCATTTGTTTCCTGAATTCACACTGTTCACACCTTTGTTGATTTTTGCCACTGTTCTTGGCCTTACTCTGTTACAATGTTCTTGATAGCTCATCACTGTTCTTGATTCTGAAACCCGTTCTTGTTTTTTGTTTTCCTTGTCTTTTCCAGATTCGTGCCTTCAATCTTTGTTTCCATAGATTTAGGTTTGGAATTTGTTTGTAGAACCCTCAAATTTTTACGAAAAACTGAAACGATTCCCTACAGACTCTGTGTATTTTTAGGTTTTTAGCCGAGGTCCCTAAAACCCTACAAAACACTCCCATCTGAAATCTAACTTCTCCAGTTAAGCCGATATCATGGGTATGTGGAAGCATAGGGTAGACACCCCGACCAAGTTAGGGCACTTTAGGCGAGAATTTGACATCCCTGCCGACGTTCATCTGAGGTTGGCTAAGGAGGATTACTCTATCATGCCCACAACTGATGCTATGCCCTTCCCTGTTGTAGCCTTTATCGAGTGCGGACTTCGGCTCCCATTCAATATCCTTTTCCATGAGATACTTCATTATTATAAGTTGAACCCGATGTAGCTTGCCATCAGCTCCTACCGAGTCATCAATAGCATAATAGCCTTAGCCAAACAAGAAAACGCTAGGGTTACCTTAGCCGATATTCAATACTGCTACACCATGTGTGGCCTTAAAAAAGATACGGGCTACGTTTACTACCTCAAGCCGAGGTCCACAGAGTACAAAATTATTGCCAACCTCCCTGACTCCAACAAGGGAGCTGGGGATGATTATTTCATTACCTCGGGGAACTGGGAGTTCACTCCAGACGAGGACCTCCACCTCTACCCTCTTCCTCGAACAGTTTTTTTAGAGGGCAATGGTAAGAGCCAAGTGTTTGTACTTGCTCGTTTTTAAATTTTTCAATACTTCGTTTGTTTCTAATATCTGTTTTCCTTGCAGCTCTTCCTCAACCACCAAAGGGCTTCCGCCAGTCTTTCATTCCCAGCAAAGACTTGAGGAAACTATTGGATCTGCCAGTCCTCAAGCGGAGGGCCCCTTTGGTACTCAATTTCATTCCTTCCTGTAAATCGGTTCTTCCCAACGTTTCAAAGAAGAAAAAGAAGAAGAGTAGTCTGTCTCCTCCTTCTGCCACAACTCTTCAAGCTGCCTCTACATCTTGGCTAGATCAAGGATCGACTTTTGATCCAGCAGAGTAGCCGTCAACTTCAGCTCCATATCTGGTCCCAATATCCTAGCGCCAACGCCGGCGACGAACTATTTTTGCTGCCGAGATGGGCTGCTAGAAAGCAGTTGCTAAAGATCTCTTGGCCAACATACCCTCTACCGTAAACGCCCAACTTGCGCCATCTCAGCCAAAGCCAAAAAAAAGGATAAAAAAGGCTCAGCCAAAGGCAACGATGACTCAGATCGATACTGAGGACACCTTGCCAATCTCAAAATTGGCTTCGAGCGAGAAAACTACCTCCGCCCCCGAGAAGAGGCCCGCCAAGGTCGAACCCTCCCAATCAACTCGATCAAAGAGGCCGAGGTTAGAGTCTGCCACAACGTCAGGGTCCATGAAGGCTGGTGCCCCCTGGGCTCCACCTATTACTTTGGAGGACAGGCCAGTCTTTGTTGAGGATAGTGCCGACAACATTCATGTCGGCGTCGCTCTTAGTACCGCTTTGCTTCTCCCCAGCGATCTGGACCGAAACGCCGAGATGACTGAGCATGAGAATTTCGCCTTGATGCTATAGCGTTCTGTTCAAGTAAGTCTTCACACTTGGTATTTTTCTTTCTTTTTTGTACTTAGAAAATTTTCCAATAACTTCTGCTCTGTTCACTTTCAGGCCATCCAGCATGCTCATTACTTCTTAATGCAAGCCTTTGAGAACTGGAAGGAGCTGGCCGACAAGAAGAGGGAGGTCTCCAGTCTGCAGAAGAGCAATAAAAGCTTACAATAAAAAATGAAGACTTTGGAAGACCAAGTCGAGGCTGCTGTTAAAGCCAAAGATGATGCCGAGGATAAGGCAGATTCTACAGAGGCCATAAAGAAGGTCCTTGAGGCCCAAAAGAAAGAGGCTGAGAAAAAGATGGCCCAGGCCCAGAAAGAACTGCAAGACACCTTGGCCACGAAGGACGCCGAGCTCAAGGCTGCCGATCAGAAGGGATACAATGAGGGGGTGGCCGATGTCATTTCGGACTACGAAAAGCAGGTGAAGCAGGCATGCAACAAGGGTTTCACCCTTGGTTGGATGACTTTGCTGAAAAAGCTCGAAGTCCTCGAGGACTCCCCTCTTAGGAACGCCGACGTCCTTCCTCTTCCATTCCCCCCAACTCCAAGCCAATCCGACGACGATTCTGAGTTTGAAGAGGAGGCTTTGGTGAGGAAGTCAAACAAGGCTGCTGGGGTCAAGTCCCCTACTCAAGATGAGCAAGTCCTGGACTTGACTCAAGATGAGGATGGTGACGAGGTTCCCAAGGATGCTACTCCCGAGAAGGCATCATTCGACGTGCCTCTCGCTGACAAGAGCCTCGATCAAACTCTTCAAGAAATAGATATCGAGCTCGCGGCTGAGAAGGCTACCGAGATGTCTTCCCAGCAGTCTTCTGAACTTCAAACCCGACCTTCTACTATTGCTGAGGAGTCTTAATTTTGATGTCTTTTTCCTTTGTATTTTGTGCTTTTATTTCTTCTTTTTGGAACAATTGTAAGCTTTGGCCGACATGTCATCTTTTGAATGTTAATACAATTTGCTTTCCTGAATACTTGTATCTTTGTCTACTCTTTACTGCTCTTATATGTTTCCATACTTAGAATGTTTTGCATATCTTCAATACATACTTTAACTGTCTAATTTTCTCGGGGTGAAATACATCGACTATACCCACCATTGGTTTACATTGGCAAGTACATAAGTACTCAGTTCAATACAACCTTGGCTTTAACTTGTAAATTTTTCACAAATTTCAACAAGTGTTAAACATGATCTCAGTCGGTTTAACTTTCAACTTGTAAACTTTTAAGTTTTAACAAGTGTTAAACATGATCGCGGTTTAACTTCAACTTGTAGACTTTTCTCAAGTTTCAACAAGTGTTAAACATGATCTCGGTTTAACTTCAACTTGTAAATTTTTCACAAATTTCAACAAGTGTTAAACATGATCTCGGTTTAACTTCAACTTGTAAATTTTTCTCAAATTTCAACAAGTGTTAAACATGATCTCGGTTTAACTTCAATTTGTAAATTTTTAAAATTTTAACAAGTGTTTAAACATGATCTCGGTTTAACTTCAACTTGTAAATTTTTCACAAATTTCAACAAGTGTTAAACATGATCTCGGTTTAACTTCAACTTGTAAATTTTTAAAATTTCAACAAGTGTTAAAACCATTTTCCAACTCTCTGCTCCCTAATGTGAACGTAAGTTCCACTTGGATTCTCATTATGCATGTATTCCAAAAACAGCGGCAAGTACACATTAGTCATAAGTGTGGGAAGTCAAACTAAAACTTTATTTATTTATTTCGGCAAATAACAAAGAACAAAAAGGTCTAATGATAGAAAAATTTCAAATTGCAAGTGTTCCAGGGTCTTGGCAACTCTTTGCCTACATTATCTTTAAGCCGATATGCCCCATTGCCCAATACCGAGATGATTCTATAGGGTCCCTCCTAATTTGGGCCAAGCTTGCCCTCTCTGGGATCCTTTTTGTTGCCAACAACTTTTCTCAAGACGAGGTCGCCGACTTGAAACTCCCTTGGGTTGACCTTCTTATTATAAGCCCTGGCAAGCTGCTGCTGGTACGCTGCCAGCTGAATTGCAGCTCTCTCCCTTCTTTTTTCTAGTAAATCCAGATCTCGGGCTAATAATACATCATTGGTCTCATTCTCTACTCATTGGGTTCTGATCCCTGGGATGCCGACTTCTAGAGAAATGACTGCTTCTGTGCCATAAGCCATGGCAAATGGTGATTCCCCAGTTGATCTTCTCGGCGTAGTCCGATATGCCCAAAGTACACTTGGTAGTTCATCTACCCACTTCCCCTTTGCTGTTTGCAGCCTCTTCTTAATCCCATCCAAGATGACTTTGTTGGATGCTTCTGCTTGTCTATTGCTTTGAGGAAAGCTAGGGGTTGAAAAATAATTCTTGATCTTGAATTTTGCACAGAAGCTCTTGATTAGCTTACTGTCAAATTGTGTTCCATTGTCGGCAACTATTGCTCTTGGGATCCCAAATCTTGTGATTATGTTCTTCCATATGAAGCTTTTTACATCCACATCTCGAATCTTGGCTAGCGGCTTAACTTCTATCCATTTGGTGAAGTAATCTATTGCTACCAGCGGGTACTTCCTTTGTCGAGTTGCTTGGGGGAGTTGTCCAACGAGATTCATGCCCCATTGGGAAAACGGCCAAGGACTGGATACTGGGTTTAGGTCTGTTGCTGGTTGGTGTATCAGAGGTGCAAACCTTTGGCACTTTTCACACTTCTTCACATAGGCTTCTGCATCTTTCTACATTTAGGGCCATCAATACCCTTGCGTAATGGCCCTATGGGCAAGTGATCTGCCCCCAATGTGGCTTTCACATATTCCTTCATGTATTTCATATAAAAAATCTTCAATTTATGAAGGATGTACATACCTCAAAAGGGGTCCAGTGAAGGATCTTCTGTAGAGATGTCCCTCTGCTGTCAGACTGAATCTTGCCGAGTTCAATCTGATCTTGTGTGCCTCTTTGTGATCGTCTGGCAGTTTTCCTTCTTTCAGGAATGCTACTATTGCATCCATCCAGCTTGGTCCCATGTCCACACACATTACTTCACGCTCTGTGGTCAGTGGTTCGATGCTTGGGCCCGACAAGTAGTTAATCATTATCGTCCTTGCTTTTCCAGGTTGTACTGCACTAGCCAGGTTGGCCAATGCATCAGCGTGACTATTATCATCTCAGCTAACCTGATGTAGTCGGCAGTTCTGAAACAAGGCCACCAATCTGTTGACCTCTTTTGCGTAGGCCGACATCCTTTCATCTTATGCTGCAAACTCGCCCGTTGTCTGGTTGACTATGAGCTGGGAGTCACAGAAGACTATTACCTCATCTGCTTCTGCTGCCGCTGCCAGTCTCAGTCTTGCAATTAGTGCTTCATACTCTGCTTCATTGTTTGAGGCTTTGAACCCCAAACGAATGGACTGTTCCAATATCTGTCCATCTGGAGATACCAGTACTACTCCTGCCCCCGCTCCTTGTCGATTTGAACTCTCATCGACGAACCGGCGAAAGGAGTCACCGATGTAAATGCTGTAGGGTCTGAGTTTTTCTTCCTTCCTTTGTTTTGTTGCCTTTGGCTAGGCTTCTCTTTGCTTGTTCGAGCATCGTTCACCTCGGCTCAATAGAGCCCGATGTATGATGGATTCTGGCATGAACTCGGCCACGAAGTCGGCCAAAACTTGGCCTTTGATTGCCGTTCTGGGTCTGAACTCCAAGTCATACTGGCCCAAGGTTATTGCCCATATAGCTATTCTTCTTGTTAGGTCTCCCTGCTGCAACAGGGACTTCAATGAATGTTCAGTTAGCACCACAATTTTGTGGGCTTGGAAGTAATGGTTTAGCATCTTTGAAGCCATTACTAATGCCAACGCCAACTTCTCTAGGGGTAAATACCTGGTTTCTGCATCAGCCAGGGTTTTGCTTACATAGTAAACAGCCCTTTGTTCCCCTTTTTCTTCTCAGATTACCACTGCGCTTATCGTATGTTCTGAAACTGCTAAGTATAAAAACAGCTCCTCTCCAGGTTCTGGATTTGAAAGAACTGGAGCTGTGGTCAGATACTTCTTCAGGTCAGCCAAGGCGGCTTCACACTCCTCAATCCATAAGAAGTCTGTGGCTTTCTTCACTAAGTTGAAAAAAGGTTTGCACTTGTCTGAGCTTCTATTGATGAACCTATTCAGGGCTGCGGCCCTTCCAGTTAGCATTTGCACCTGTTTTGCCGACGTCAGGCTCTTCAGCTCTAGGATGGCCTTGATTTGATCTGGGCTGGCCTCAATGCCCCTTCTGGTTATAAGGTATCCCAAGAACTTACCAGATCCAACTCCAAATGCACACTTCGATGCATTGAGTCGGAGCTGATATGTTTTAAGTATGTCAAAGATTGCTTTCAGGTCGGCCAAATGTCCTTCAGGTTCCTTGGTCTTCATGACCATGTCATCGATGTAAACTTCCACCGTTTCGCCAATCAGGTGCTTGAACATCTTGGTTACCAATCTTTGGTAAGTTGCTCCTGCGTTTTTCAACCTAAAAGACATCACTCTGTAGCAATACAGCCCTTTTGGGGTAATAAACGCTGTCTTCTCTTCATCAGGGGGGTACATGGTTATCTGATGGTACCCCCTGTAGGCATCCAGGAAGCTCATCCTTCCATGCCCCGAAGTAACGTCTACCATTTGGTCAATCTTGGATAGAGGAAAACTGTCTTTGGGACAGGCCTTGTTCAGGCTGGTAAAGTCCACGCAGACCCTCCATTTACCATTCTTTTTCTTCACCACCACTGTATTTGATAGCCATGTCGGGTAATTTACCTCTCGAATGGCCCTGGCCTCCAGAAGTCTGTCTACTTCCTCTTCCACTACTTCGATGTGCATCAATGTTGGTCTTCTTGCTCATTGGATTATAGGTTTGGCCGACCTGTCAACGTTCAGTTTATGGCAAGTGACCTCGGGGTCAATGCCAAGCATTTCGTACGGCGTCCAAGCAAACTCCTCAATATTTGCTCTCAAGAAAACTTCCAACTCTTTTTCCTCTTCTTCGGCTAAGCCCGAGCCGAGAAGAAAGTAGCGTTCTTCATCCCCCTCCTGGACTAGGATTTTCTTCAGTGTTTCTTCACTCTTTTCGGCCGACTCCTTGTCGACATCTTCTAGGACTTCCACGTCCTCATCTTCGATTTCTGCCTTCTCTGGTTCTCGTATGCTGCAGGTAGATTTCATTGCTGCTATGGAGCAATTCTTTGCCTGCAGTTGATCTCCTCTATCCCATACTCTGTTGGGAACCGCAATAGTCGATGCAATGTTGAGGGAACAGTCCCCATTGCATGCAACCATGGCCTTCCCAAGATAATATTGTAAGGGAAGGGTGTGTCGATTACAGTGAATTTTGTTCTTATCTTTTTGGTGCCAGCCTGCACCTCCAAGCTCGTTGTTCCAAGTGGCCACGTCGGCATTCCATCCAACCCGGAGGGATACTACCAAGGCATCGTTATGTGGATGCTGCACCATCTCAAGGTTGGCTTCAGTAAAGGACACTACTGGTCCCTGGCACTCCTTTGCCCGATGTCTCTTCTCCCCGACTTAATAGACATGTTGCAGGTGCTTTATCTTTTGGGTCTCCCCCCGAATTTTGTTTTCATTGACCTTTGAGTGAATTACATTAATTACCCGAGGTCTTCCTACCTGAGGTTGCTGTGCTAGGGGAGGCGGAGCTGCTGGCGCCTGTGGCAGTCTTGCATGCTCTTTCCTTGTCCTGGCCTCATCTACAAGGTCCCTCAGATGGCCTTGTCTTACCAGGTCTTCCAGGTGTGCCTTCAGGGCTCTACATCCCTGGGTCATATGCCCATCTTCTTTATGGTAAGCACAATGCTTACCAAGGTTTCGTTCCATAAACTCTCCTGGTGCCCTTGCTGGTGCTTTGAAATAAGGTTGGGTTTGGATTTTATCCAGGACTTTGTGAATGGGGATTCGGAATACGGTTGTGACTGCCTGTGCAGCCCTTAGTCCTATCTCTTGTTTGTTGGATCCGTTGTTATCTCGGCCTCACTTTGGCGAGCCGTTTCCTTTTTCTTGCTTTATCACCGTGGTTCCTGGCGTGTCCTTCTCGGCTCTGGCATATTTCTCGATTCTGGCCATGAGCTCCTCCATGCTTTTTGGTAGTGTCTTTGCCAGTGATTTTCGAAGTAGGAAGCTATCTTTCAGGCCGTTTTTAAATGACACGACGGCCACTTCTTGGTTGCATTCCGGTATTCGGTTGAACACCTCGTAATACCTTTTGGCATAGGCCCTCAAGGGTTGTAGTTTGTTTATTACGAACCTGGCCACAAACATCTCGGCCAGGCCTTCTTAGGTTTTCATACTTCATTTCGGTAATTTGTGAAACCAATCCGATGCAATCTCCCCGAATGATGAGGGGAACACTTTGCAGAGCAACGGCTCGTTTCTAGTGTACAATGCCATCGAGTTCAGGTATAATCCAACGTGAAAGTTGAGGTCCGACTTCCCATCGTATATCTGGAACCTTGGCATACTAAATCTCTTCGGGACCTCTACTTTGTCTAACTCTACCAAGAATGGTGTTCTCGGTTTAACAGGGGAAGTTACTTCGGCATGATTTTGCTTCCTCTTGAGGTAATCTCTCAAGTCTTCTTTGGTCCGGCCAGAAGCTCGGCTATCTCCTGACTTCAGGCTTTTCGGTGCACTGCTCTCAACTTCGTTGTAAGCCCTTTTTAACCTTTTTCCATGAGTTGTGTCGATGCACAGCTTTTGTCTTTGAACATGCCGATGTTCTCTGGGGTCTGCTTCCTTGGTGCGATGTGTCCTTCAAGATTCTTCCCTTCTCGACTCTCCTCGCTCGACCTCCCTTGAAGGCCGGTGTGAGTGTTTTTCGCTCCTGGTGTGTTGGGGTACTAGCAGAATAGATGTCGCCTGAATGACCTGCAACAGAAAGAAAAGATTCCGGCGGTGGTTCGTCCACCCGGGAGCACTCCGACGATCAAGTCAGTTATCTCAAAAGTAATCAATAGTGCTTAACTCACTATTCATAATATAAATTGCGTACCTTAGACCCATGGGGGTGCCTCTCTTTTATAATTAACTCAATCCTTGTCTCAACAGAAGCCTAACTTCAATGGACTCTAACTCAGTGCTTATCCAGAACTCTTCAATAGATAGAGATAAACTCCCTAAGAGCTTTATTCTTATCCAAGCTGAGTCCCCTCCTCATTCTAGTACTCTCGTCCCTTATTCGTTTATCCCAAATTCTGATATCTTCGAAGATAACCTCGACCTAGCTGAAATCATCTCAGTGTTATGTCTAGGACACGTGGCACCTCGGCTGACACGTCGGCATCACCTTGACCACGTGCTGAGACTCAGAAAATATATCCCCACAATATATATTTACATTTAAACGTTGCCCACTTATTTATCTGTTTTGTTGTGGATTTAATGGTTTATTGGACTAGTTTTTATATTTTTTGTTAGTCTCTAACACTTCACTTTTTGTAATAAGTCGGGTTATAATTAAAATTTTTCACAATAAAGTTATTTGAAGTGAAAATGCAATGAGAATTTTTAAATTATATTTCAAATCTTACCTGATACACCAATAATTAAATTTGACTTCAAATTTTTGCTCCATCCCATGTGTCAAGACATGGATTTTAGCTCATGTCAAATCTTTAATTGCACCACTTTTTTAAAAAACAAAAATAATATTTTAATTCATCTTTTAATAATAAAACAAGAAAATTTGGCATATAAGTTGGAGAATTTCAAGAGATGTCATTTGCCACTCAAACCTTTAATTTTATTTACCAAAATTTGGTAAATAAATTGGAAATGCAATTGAAATATTATTTTTAACACACGATTTTAAGAGAAGACTAGTAAGAAAATAGGTCTCGTTTGGCAAGTGATTTTTTAGTTAAAAAGTCAAAAAGTTACCAAAAAAGTCAAAAGGCCAACAACCTATACTAAAAAGTCAAAGATTCTATTTTCTCTTTACTTTTTGCACATCTTTTCATAAAAAGTTCAAATATCATCCCAAACATACTATTTTTTTTTACATCATATTTTAACCAAAAACACAAAAAAATTATTTAAAAAGTCTGTTCCCAAACGAAGCCAAGTTTAAAAGGTGACCTACTTTTGATTTTTAAAAAAAAAATCCTAAAATCTCCCATAACGTGGTAAAACTGTAGATACTGTTAGATAATGTCTCAATGAGACCATATAATTAAATGTGGTGTTATCATTTATAAGAAACCTACAATTTAAGTGATTCAATTTAGTTAATAGGCTTAAGGGTATATGTGTTATGGACCTAATGTGTAGATACTAGTTGTATAATTTCTATTTCTATGAGGGGCAGAAATAGAAATTAAAACATATTGGTTAAAGTTGGTTTTCATTCCTTTTGAACTTCCACAACCTTTCAGTTTTGAAAACCAATTACAACCTTTAAAAGGTTATGGTCCCTATTCCTTCCCAAGTGAAAAAAAGAACACTGTCATTTTTTTAAATCCTCTCAAGGAGAAACATAAGGCACCAAAGGGGAAAGGATTAGAAGGCAATAACATAATCAATAATAAAGAGTTTATTGATAATCATGCTTCCATTTAACCGTTCATCAATGGATTCAGGTATGTCATTTTGTCTTGATTTCTTGATAATACACATGGTAAATGATCCGAAGTGTAAGGTTTATGTTCTGAAATTTATGTTTACAATTGGTATCAAAGCCAGGTTATCATGTGTCTTATCAGAATTGATATGCTTTATTCATTCTATTTAGTTTCCTGGAATCAGATTCTGAATTTTCTTATGGATGTAAATTTTGTTTTTTCCTGTTTTGTTCTGTGAAAATGGCAATCTGTTTTCTGAAATTGTAAAATGATTCGGTGGGCAGTTTTTTTTTTTTCTTCTCTCAAATGGATGAACATCATGTATTTATATATATATATATATATATATCTTGCGATTTGATCGGTTTAATTTTGAACATCATAAAAAAAACTATTTGTTTTTGGACCCGTCAATTCTATTTATATATGTATGTATATAATTGGGATTACTGCAGATTATATAATATATACGGGGTCACAAATTTAGAAATTTTTAAATTTAATGTAATTTCATACAACGTCTACAGAAATTTAATTTTCTAACATTCTTAATATAAGTCAATTCAAACAAGATGTCACAAAAGTGATCTCTCTTGTCTAGATTGTTTTATATGGAATGTTTTGATGTTCATGTCTGTGTATCTCATGCGGGTATTTATCGGTCCAAAGACATGATTAAGACTTGGCAGAACTACACACACATTTTGTGGTGATAAACATGTGCCAATTGTCAAGAAAACCTAATGTGAATAATAAATCCATCAAAAGATAGATTTGTTATTTGATATAACTTATTGTCAATGTTTGATCATTACAACAAGAATACCACTTACAGTTAATATCACTACCCAAAGGTTTGGTATTAATGTTGTGCTAGGTATCTTGAGATGTTGTCATTAAATTAATTTATTTAGAGATTATCTGTTTGGTAACTTAATGGTGAGTCATTGGATATTCCGACTCGATTTTCTTTGGATGCCAAGACAAGAGGAAATCCACATCAGCTATATTTATCTGTTAGTCATGAGCAATTTCTTGAGGTCTGCAGCGACGCTCATAGCTTCATCCATCATGGCGGCAGAATTTGTAGCATGTTATGAGGCATCAAACCAAGGGATATGGTCATGAATTTTGTCATCGGGTTGCGTATTTTGGAAGGCACTAAAAGACCACTTAAGTTATATTGTGACAATAAGTCTGCAGTTTTATATTCCAATAACAACAGGAGCTCGACAAAATCAAAGCATATTGATATCAAGTTCCTAGTTGTAAAAGAAAGAGTGCAGAGTGGACAGATTTTCATAGAGCACATTGGGACAAACTCCATGATAGCGGATCCACTTACGAAGGGACTACCACCCAAGGTCTTTCATGAGCACACTGCTCAGATGGGTGTTGTTCTATTTGAGAACATTCTGGTTTAGTGGGAGTTTGTATTTATATTACTGTTTTATGTCAGCCTTGAGTTTTATCTATGTAATTAGATTAATTTCTGCATAAATGAAATATTCAGTTTATTACGCTCTGTTACGTATTGTGAAGTATTGATCTCAATAAAGTTAAGTAGGACCAGTTAGAAATAGGCATGTATGGATCACATCACATGTAATTTCCATGTTACGCATCCATGATAGATCTATGTCATTTAGCTGTATTAGTATACATGACCATTGGTGGGTCGAGTTACGATTGATGTAACGAAGACCGCTTTGATCCTATATTAATATAGTTAATGGACAAGATTGTTTGGATACCCTCTGTAGACACCCCATTTTTGACCGTCCTCAAGACTTGGACATCACCGCTTGAACACTCGGTGATTATCCATGCTTGTGTTTGTTTAGAGTTCCCGGAGTTCTCGGCTACGCGCCCTGCCTCAGGACCTCCGAACTCGACCGTTTGTGTTTGGTTTTGCACCAAACACTTGTGTTTTGCCTTGGAGGGGCAGGGAATGCTTTTTGAGGCATCCCCACACACCACCGGCTGTGGCTAGAGGCCACCGGCTGGCTGTAGTTGCCACCGGCACTATATTGTGCCGGTCGGCACTATTTTGTGCTTGCCGGCACCTTTTGGCAAATGACCATTTTGCCCAAATTGACCACTTTTACCGCTACGAGATATTTTAGACAATTTGTTTAGTTTGTTTCCCCTCCATACACGTGTATGGAGGGATGAACCCTTGAATGACTTAGTTTGTAAGTCTTTATTGCCTATATAGAGCACGCTCTTCTCTTGGCTCAAGGGTTAGCAAAAATCAGAGAGTTAGACATTTTAGGAGAAGGTTGAGCTCTGGTTTTAGGTTAGAAATTCTATATCTATCCTATCTCTCTTTTCCTTGCTTATTTAGTACACTAGGTGCTTTAGTTCACACTTTAGCACACAAGCACCTAGTGTTTCACCTTCCTTTGGTTCTTGAGGGTCCAGAGGTTTGTTTTGAAGCTTTGGAGTTGGTTTGGTACTCAAGGAAACCAACACTTCAACCCTTGTGAAGAAAACCTTCGAGGGTAAGAAACTTACTTTATTTACCCCATTCTTGCAATCTGTTTTTGCTTGCTTTAAAACAGTTTTTGAGCTTAGTGTTTGGCACAAAAAAGTTCTGTTTGTTAACCCTCTTCATTGTATATTAAGAGTGTTTAGTGGTTTGGGTAGGTTTGACCACCCTTAGGCCTTGAAAAGGGCACTTTTTGTGCTATTTTGTGGAAATTTGGGACTGTCATGCTTGGACCTCTCCACCACTGAAATCTTGAGGGATTTCAGTGGTGGAGATGGTGCCTCAAAGTCCTAGGAAGGGGAGGGTCACCCCCTCTCCTTGATGTCCTTGAAAAGGGCATGTTTTGGTCTCTTAAGTGAATCTATGCTTGAGTGTGTGTTGAGCATGTTTGGCTTATTTTCCATGCTTATATTACTGTGATATAACATGTTTTCAAGTTGGTTTAGGTCCCTCATGCATGCTTAGCATGGTTGCCTTGTAATGCCTTTTGATGCCTTAATATGTCTAGGTAGTGTGCCTTCATTTCTAGCATGTTTTAGGCTTAGATCCATGAAACTTGTAAGCTTATTTTACCATGCTTTAGCTCTGTCCATGGTTGCTTTGGTCAATCTTAGCATGTATTTTGTAGCCTCTTTGTATTTGGCTTGTTGGCCTTAAGAGCACGAGTGTGTAGCATGCTTTGCTTCCCTTGTTTTGATGGTTTGGAACCACCTAGCATGCTATTTCAGTCCCCTAGAAGTGCTTGTACGTTTACATTGCATGCCTCTTTGTGACTTCTTAAGCTAATGTTAAATGCTCCATGTTTTGGTCATGTTGCATGCTCTTGATTTCAAGCTTCTTAGATGCCATCTAAGTGGTCCTTTGGGCTTAATTTGATATGCTAAAACTCTGTTTTGGGTTGTTTAATGCATGCCATAATTGCTTTGCATAAGTGTAGTTCAATGCCTCATTGGCTTGTTCCAAGACTTGGACCATTGGCATGCTTTGTTTGGCTTGCTTTGTTGCATGTTTTGGCATCACATTTTGTATGATTTTCAGAACTTTATGTGCATATCAATTATCCATGTTTAACTCATTTCAAGTGTGCTTGAATGTTGTTTGTTATGCCTTGGGTTTGGCACTTTAACATGTGCATGTGTGTGTGTGTTTAGTCCCCAATTGTAGGCATTTTGGTTACTGATTTAGGCCTATTTGGGTTGCCTAGATCATGTATAAGTCCATCCCTCATGTGGTTCGCATGCTTGACTTGTGTGCTTGTTTGAATGATTGCATAAGTGTATCACATTGTCCATCTTGCATCCTAGATAACATGCTTAGGATTGCACCACATTGACATGTATGCCAAGCCTCTCGAAGTGGGTTTGATAGAGGTTTGGTACCCCTTTTGTGCCTATGTGATTTGCATGCATTTGAAAGTAAAGTTGCATCCATGGTTCTTAGGGCCATCACGCATGGAAATGCGCGATTGGTGGTCCGGGAATCGAGGCACATGACCCTTTGAACCAATAACATGATAAGAGGTGTGTGTAGTGCATAAAAACCTTGAATCACACTGCCATGCATTTTGTTGTCCTCTTTGTGATGCTGGGTCTGCGAAATTTTGTGCCGACCAAGCCTTTGTTTAGTGCCGACCGGCAGCCAATTGGCAGCCGATAGCTTCATTTAGAGCCGGTGGCCATATCCTTTAGCTGGTGGTTCTCTGCTCTAGCCGGTGGTACTCTCCAATGTCCTGAGAGACACTCCTGGGACTTTGACAATTTTCTGAGAAGGATAGCAGGGAAAACAGAGGCACACTTGCATGACAGTGCGGTTCCGAGCTGATTTCAAGCCACGCATTTGCCCTCATCCCGAGGCGTTTTACTGCTTTAATTAGATTAATTAATCTGTTTAATTAATTTAGTCAATTTGTAATATTTAATTAGCTTGTGTAGTTAATTTGTATTATTCTTTTGGTCCCTCCGAGCGAGGGCCAAAATGTAATAAGTGTGTGTGAGTGGATGTATGTCTTCCAATCCCCATTTCTTTCTATCCCTTTTATTTACCCGCTTTCGATGGTAGATTAGGGCATACTTATTTTAGCATACCTTATGCAATGCATGTGTGCATTCATGCATTTGTTTACATGCATCGGGCTCGCACATCATGCAAATCGCATCGTACTTTCAATTCCAAATTGAATACGTGATAGTTGTTGCATCTCATGTGCCATGTTTAGGTTAGCCGAGCCTACTCTAGATTACATCTCTGGTGATGCATTAGCCACTTAACATGAACTAGGTCATGCATGTTGGCTAACTAGTTTCTGTTTTTGGCACCTGAGTACGATGTAAGTTTTATGGCTTTTAGCATATCGCATGCGTGTGAATGTTTACCATGACAAGATGCTTACCATGCTAAGTGCTTACATGATAAAATGTTTGAATGCCTGGGTGAAGGTTGGATTGCTGAGTTGGAACAACTCATTGAAATCCGATTTTAGCCTACTTGCAGTAGCAAAATCTAACACGTTTTTCGAGACAAAACGGATATGCAATGTTTATTTCCAAATTAGGCAATCTAGTCTATACTTGTTTTGTCGCGCATAACATAGTAATTCTAGGCTAATAATTGGAATAAGAGCATGTAATGTTTTCAAAACGGATATCACGTTAGTAGAGGCGGTCTTCGGACCGGCGAAGGGGTGCTCATAGTGACCTTCCCGATCGTACCTAAGCTCCGAGCCAAGACCACTTTGGTGATGACGGACATGTGGCCTTGACCGAGTCGTGGTTTCCTAAATTTCCCAATTAAAAATATTTAGGTGGCGACTCAGAATCCGCAAAGTCCATGTTTGGCACTACTTTTCAAAAATCTGTTTTCTCAAACGATTTGGATTTGGACTCTTTGGTTCAGATTTAGCACCGCGACACAAATCGAGTCCGAATCAGAGCGAGGTCCCCATGAGCGTGCTTCTGGCGACTTCATTGGGATTTTGGAGAGCTTGACTCGAACTCGTGATATCCTGTTTTGACTACACTTATGTGTTTCTTTGCATTGCATGTACATTGGTGCGCCTAGGACACCGTGTTGGCCATCTGCTATTCCTGAGCGGTTTGCTGGAGGCTTGTCTTGTCAAGGCATGACCATAAGGCTAACCGGTTATGGGCTCGCCAAGATGGGAACACAAACCCCGGTTTTACCGGGCCACCCTTTTTGACCATTCGACCTAGTGCATATCGAAATCTATAGTGACCATTCCAAACTAGGACAGGTTGCTTACCCGATGTTAGGTTGTTTGAAACCGTCAAGTATGTAGTGAAACCCTAGCTCGACAAAATAGGACAGGGAAACCCTACCCCAACATAGGGGTGTATTGGTTCTCTTTACATGCTATGTGCTTTTAGAGTGTATCTCACAGGAATGCATATACCGGTTCTTGATGCAGGTCTCGACTGCCATGGACACCAGATCGATATTTTGAGAATCGATTATATCTCATCAGACGATTGATTTTGGGACCATGGATTCGGGGAACGATTATCGATAGTAGGGATCGGTTGATTGACTACACCTATGTTTGATCTGTTTAATGAAATGTCGCTTTTTTTCCTTTCAGAGGTTCAGAGAATTCAGAAAGTTGAAACAGAATAGTCAGTATTCCCCTTTGCTGAGGCAGGACTGAACATGACGCAGAACTCAGAAGAGATTGTGGTCATGACGGCCGCGTTGAGTCAGGAAACCATCCCACAGGATGAAGCTACTGTTGATATGCCGCACCGCCAGTGTCGCCTTGCCGCACATCCAATTTGGACCCCTTAGTTTTATCAGGCTCGCGAGCCCACTACATTCGAGTTAATGGGGATGATAGGCGATCTCCAGAGGTCCGTGGCGGATCTCGCCATTTTAATGTCAACTCGCCACGGTTGCACAGTATCCGGAAATTTCGAACCCCAGAGCCCCACCATCGGGCGGATTGTGATCGAGCTCAATCAGTCGGAGGCGACCTCCACCCACAATAGTGATGTACCAATACCGACCCAAACCTCTCATCAGGCTGAGGCCAGAGGCAAAGACAAAGTAAAGGCCGAGGCCGACCCTATTGAACAACTGCTGTGGGCAGTCCAGGCTTTGAAAGCCGGGGGAATGAGCAAACAACAGGTATCCGCGATTGTAACCAAAATTGTGGATGATGTTTTCCCCACTCCGCCTGAGGGCAGTTCCAGTCAATCAGAGAATCGGGACAGGCCCCGTCATGCCAAGACAGTTCTTCCCGCTCCCAGCCTTGCATTTGGGAAGAATCAGAAATCTAAGGCCGCACCCGCTGACCCGTTCGCTAGTGCATCTAGCAAGAGCGTTCAGGCTCCAAAGTACCTGCCCCGAGGGCGCAGGGCCTTCCATCCTCTTTACATGCCTTTGTCTAGGGCACTCCTGATCTTGACCAAAAAGGGGCATCTTACACCCCTCGATCCTAAGCCACTCCCCAAACCCCTTCCAACAGGCCATGATGCCACTCAGTACTGTGCGTACCACCAACAGTCTGGCCATGCTACGGATAACTGCTTCCGCCTCCGTCACGAGGTACAGGATTTGATTGACAACAAGATTATCCTCCCGCCCACCTCGGCCAAATCAATCACTACAGAGTTCCTAGAGTACGAGGACACAGATACGGAGGACACAGATACCGTGAGTATATAATCAAGTGAATTGTGCGGCAAGATTTGGTACATTTTTGGATGTGGCGTTTGGCACGCATTTTTGAGCATTCGCGAATCTTGGTCTTGCACATTCTGACTTGGGTGTCGAGTCAGTCTTTTTATTTTGTTTTGAGCCTGTCTCATTGTTTTGAGTCAGTCCTTTTGCTTAAGGGTCTGTCTAATTGTAATGAGTCAGTCCCTCTTATATAGAATACCAGGTGGCTTCGGGGTTGTTGCCTCAAGCATCGTTTTGTTTTGTAATTACTTCTTTTGCTTTCTCTTTGGAGTGCCTCATTGGAGCCGCTTACATCCGGAACCTAAATGAGCAGTGTAGCTCTAGGGTTTCCATGTTTATTGATTGTGCGTCTTGATTGTGCGAGAATTGAATGGGGTGACAAATAAGATTCCGCTCTTTTGGGCCTTAAAAATCATTGCTTTGACCTAAGTTTTTCAAAACTTTTTCAAGCACTGCGGTGAAAACGAAGAGGAAGGAATTCCTCGGGTTTTACAAAGTTTTGATCATTTTGAAAGAAAGAGAGGCATGCTAAGCCCTTAATGATTCAAATCATGCTTGTTAGTGTGAGTACTGAGAAGGACCCTAGCCCGATCCAGACTGGTTCCGCACTATCTTCAATACGGGCGATTTGTCGCTTTCTTAAAAACTTTCAAAAACAAAATGTTTTGTGCGGTCTTGCAAAGACCTGTGTGGAGTCGCTCTTGAGATTGCGCAGCTTAGGATCGCTCTCAGCCTCGTAACTCGACCCTTCATTTTCCAAACCTTGGACCGGCATCCAGAATTTAGTTATCAATGCAAGGCCTGTGAGGCCAGACTTGAAGCGGCCCTCGATCAAGAGGCACCGTAATCGGAGCAAAAGATTAGAGTTCGCCAAAAGAAGTTTGCAAAGCAACCATGATGGAATCTCCTGCAAAGCACTGCAACAGTCATTCTCCCGGAAAAGGGGAGGCTTCAATCTCAAAACCATGTGACATGGATTTGTTATATTTTTACCCTTTGAGAGGCTCGCTGGGCCGAAAACCCAGAAGGGCGACCCAGGCAAAAGTTAGAGCAAAGAAAAGAATGAAAAAGAAAAGAAACGAAAAAATGCAAAAAAAGAAGATGAAAAGAATAGAGAAAAGAAAGGAAAGAAGAATATAGCTCGCAAGGTCGAAAACCCGCATCGGGCGCCTTGGCAAAAGTAAGAGCCTAAAAATAGTAAAGGTTAAAATACCCGAGAGTACCTTACCCGGAACTACGTAAGGCTTGATTCCCATGATTGGGATACGTAGGCAACTTTATCTTGAAGTCCAGCCCTTAACGCTTTCATAGCGTCTCAGTTCATGTAATGGTTTTGATCACCTGTGCCTTCTTCCGAATCTGATATCTCGGTTACAACGACTGGAGCTACGTGATCAACTTCCTCCTGAAACCCAGCCACCAACGCCTTCAAGGTGACTATGTCCATATATTGTTTGTGGCCGTCTTCGTCCTCTCCGTGCCCGAGAGCCTGGGCGTGATCAATCGTTGACAAGCATGCTGCGGCATTGTCTAAACAAGGGGGCAACTTTCCGTTGCCTCGCATTGCCATAAAGATTGCCCTGAGTTGCCGCCCAAACTAGGGGCAACTTTCCGTTGCCACGCGTCGCCATAAGCTGCCGCCTAAACTAGGGGCAACTTTCCGTTGCCATGCGCCCCTTCAAGCAAGGGGCAATTTTCCCAAATTGTCTCCGATCCGAGGTTCCGTATCTCGAGGGTAGGTTCTATGCTTGTTGAGCATTGACCGTTTGCAAAAATAGTGTTTTTGGAAATTTTTACTAAGGTTGACTATTTTTCTCAAAAACAATTCCATTCTCCAAAATTGGGCCATGTCTAGACCCAAAAGGAAAACTTTCAGTGCTTACAGCCTGGCTTGCATGATTTTCAAAATCAAAAATTGCCCAAGCACGCTAATCTGGCGTTCATTTTGATCAAAACTGTTTTAGAAGGAAAACAAAGAATGGTCAGAGTAATGAACTAGGGGCACAGTCGAGTCAGGTGTTCTGTCTCTCCCTTGTCATCAATGCACTCGCCAGAAAGGCACTCTATCTGCCAGAAGAAATAGCCGCGAGCTAGTCGTAACGGGGTGAACCCGCCGCTTCCTATTCGTCTATCAATCACCCAGGGGAGGGATAAAAAAAATGATGAGAGATTAAAGAATAGAGAGGTGTAAGCCGAGAGAAAAGTGAAAAGAAGGTCTTGTGAGAAAAACCGAGCTCGAGGGCCGAGTGATGCGAGAATCACAAATCAGAGAGGGTGGGAAACCTGCCCGGAAGAATTGGCTCCTCAAGATCTTTTGTTTTCAAACACGTCTGTGTCGTGTCTTTCGGTTTGTTAGTCTCAACTTAGTTTTGAGTCTTTTCCGAGTGTGTCTCGTTATGTCTAGGTTGTGTGCCTTTTACTTTCTGTACTTGAGTTCTCCGGCGGTGTCCAGTTGTAGGCTCGATACCCAAGTTAAAAGCCTCTCTTTACCTCAAGATCGTCTGTGCTCAGAATGCTGTGCCATTCTCTACATCCATGCGAGGTAAGAGAAGAAATGGAAAATTTGGGACATCCGAGTGTGTTTCAATTTCGATTCCGCTTCCGTGATCCGGCTTGTCGATTAATACATTTGTTCAAAGTTTGCCGTGTGCGGAATGGACCAAATGTTGGGTTATGGGCTGTATGCAGATTAATCCCCAACGGAATGTGGGCTGTGTTCAGTTTGAACAGTGGTTTGTATGAGTTGTTTGCTGTTAGTTGGTTGGTTATCCGATTATTATTGCTGTTAGTTGGTTGGTTATCCGATTATTATTGCTATTAGTTGGTTGGTTATCCAGACAGTAAAACAATTTCAGTTACATCGAGATGTAATATGATGCAATGCAGTGCAAAATAGGAGATATGTAAACATAACACTTTTCAGATAAAAAGTTTGTTTTATATAATCTCTTTCAAAGTACAAACCTTTGAAGAAAGCAAAAACCTGCCTGCGGCAGTACATAGTACTCTATCTACCAAAAAAGAGAAAAGTACAAGAAAAGAAATAAAGAAAAGAAGCAGCAAAAATCATCATCATTAGCAGTAGGCCTCATGCCTAAGGGTCAGTCCTCGCCTCTTCCGCGTATAATAAAAGCATCGTCGAGCTGCCACTATCGGAGCCCGAGCCCGAGCTATCCCCGCCTCCTCAAGAAATGACTCCGCCTCGCCCGACTCACCGTCTCCTGGAACTGGAGCTCCTGAGCTGCTCCCCACGTGACCACGTCCCCCTCTAGTACGAGGGAATATCCCGCCATCTCGGTAGAGAGGGGAGGCCAGTGAGCAGCGCCACCCAATCGGAGGGATCGAAAGGAGGTCAAAATATAAAGAACAAACACATCGAAAAGTCTGAGCAGCTATCAAGATAGAATACAAAGGCATGAGTACAGTGTGTGAATGCCGTGAGCAGTTTATCAGTATAGAATGCAGTGTATGAGTACAGTGTGTGAATGCCGTGAGCAGTTTATCAGTGCAAGATGCAGTGTATTAATACAGTGTATGAAAGCCGTGAGCAGTTCATCAGATTCTTGTGCAGTATAGCAGATTGTGCAAAACAGAGTATGATTTGAGACTGTGGTCAGTAGAACATACCGGTAGGCCGTAAACGGCCAAAGCGTCGAGAGTCCGCTGCAGCATCCCCATCAGGGAGGCATTCAGCTCCACAGACTGACGGGTATACTCGGAGGAAGCCTGCAAAAGTATTAAATACATCAGTATTCTGTGGAATGTCTGAATGAACTGAAATGAAATAACAATGCAAGATGCAGAAATAAAGTAATACATACCGGAGGCAAGTCAGGAATACCGGCCAACTCATGACCAGCCGGAGGAGGAGCAAAAGGGATCTGGTAGGTCTCCCCACTCGCCTCAGAGGTCAAGATGGTAGGCAGAGGCCCGTCTCGCCCCTCAGACTTCTCCGCCATGAGCCCGAGCCTCAGGACGACTCCCACTCGCGCCGCCTCGCCGCTGGCGCAGCAGTTCGCCGGATCGGCTCGGAGCCCCGCCAAAGGCCGATCAAGAAGGTCCGGACGCACTCGAGTAGTCGCCTCGCCTCGCCGCATCTACATCCACGCCCACCAAGGGTGTAGTCCTCCATCCGCCGGAAATCAGATTTCTGCCTCCTCATGCGCCGGAGGATGGATCTAACTATTCGCCCGGCAATCCTAGGGTCTGGCGATGAAACGCCACCCAGTACCATGCCCGATGCATCGCCCTCCAGAGAATCCCAGAGCGCGAGGTCTCGGCGGCACCGATACCGATCCCGTGATCACCGGTAGTGGAGCCCACTACCGCCAGTGACTCAAATGAAATACGCTTGATTATCTATCGATGCGTAAATATACGCTTGAAAGCGTTTAAACGGATCAGAAGTAAAACATACCTCGGTGGAGGTAATGGTGTCGAAGAAACGGAAGAAGCTAAAAGTGTCCCGGCCTTCCGGACGACGCCCGTCAGAACGGCGAGAGGGGACGACTGAGGGGTTCTGCTTCCCAGATCGCTCTAGCTCAGGAAAGTAGGCATAGACCCACAACCGCAAGATGATGTCGTAACATTTATCGTAAAAGGTAATACGTAATAAAGCGTAAATAGCAGAGCTGCAGGTTGTGCAAAGTATTGAGCAGTGTACAGCGATGTACAAAGTAAGTATAAAGCAGAGTATGTGTGTGTACAAGATACAAGAATTATAAAGGCATAACAAGGTGTGCAAAGGTATGCATAATACGTAAAGTACGTAATAGAAATGAAAAGCAGAGAAGAAGACATACCTCCTGTGCTCGCCAAGAGCCTCCTAGCAATTGCCCATCGCCACGAGAGATCGAGCTCATATAACCGTAAGGGTGGCCAAAGCCGCCTCCCGATATATCGCACAATCCTCTCGACATCCACCAAAGCGCTGAGCAAGCAGAGGGGCACTGTGTTCGCCCGGCCGGCAAACAGGGTAGTCCCCAGCAAAAACATGAGGAAGCCGCGTGCATATCTCTCGCCGCCTCGGGTCATCGGAGTCTGGTCCACCAAAGATGGTCTGCGACTGAAATCGAACTCGAACCAGAGTACCGGACGAACCTCGATTTAACAAGTGGCGGTGCTCGCCAAGCAAGTGAACTCCGAGCGGCAATCCACTCATCCATGTTCAGATCGAAGGATCGGATCACCTCAACCCCGGCGCCGGTGAGCATCGAGAAGTCATAAGGGGTCACCGTCATGTCCCCGGTTGCTGATAAATGAAATGAATCGGTGGTGTCCCACCACCTCTCTGCCAGGGCGGCAAGAAGAGGTCTACAGGCAGAGAGCCTGGAGAGTCCCCTGCAGAAGGTGCCGAAGCCGGCCCGATCCACAATGCGGCTAACGGCGTCAGGCAGCTCGGCGTACCAATCGCGAGCGGTAACATTCCCATACCCGCGGAGAGTATGGGAGTCTCCCTGTAGTCAAGAAATTGCAAAGCCACATGAAGATATGCAGTCGGCATAAATCTGGTATGCGTGCAGATTTTTAAACAAAAATCGGGTGCCGGTGTGCTTACAGTGAACTACGATACGCGATGCATCAGTATGTTTTAGATGCTCCAGTGTAAACTTGGTGCGTGTGCGCACGTTTTTTTCAGATTCAAACAGAAACCGGGTGCCGGTGTGTTTTCAGTAAATTACAATATGCAATGCATCAGTGTGTTTTTGAGTGGTGCAGTGTAAATATGGTGCACGCATGTACGTGTCTCAGATGCAAGCAAATGTCAGGTTCCAGCATACCAGTGGATGGGCTACGGCCTGTGACATGTCAGTGCTCCTATGAGGATCAGTGTAAATAGCATGTGTGCGTGTTCTTCAAAGTCCAAATAGAAGCCAGGTCTCGGTATGTTTCAGTGAACTACAACGTGTGATGTGTCCGCGTGTTGGTGTAGTTTTGTGCAAATCTAGCATGCATGCGAGTTTTCAAATTCAAATAAGCACCGGGTGTCGGCGAATTGATAGTGCAATGTGTGCCGTATGTTTGAGTACTTGAGGCCAGTGCAGTGTGTGTGCATGTGCGTCGGTCCTAAACAAATGTCAGTTGTGAGTTTGTCTACAATCAACTACAGTACAGTACATCAGAACTAGGCAGTTAACGGGTTCAGTTAACTACGGCAGTTGACAGGAAATCCTACATTGCAGAAAATAAAAGACGAGAATGTTACCTCGGCGGCGCCGAAAGACAAGTGGGAGGCCGGCTCGCGCAGCAGAAGCTCCGGATCCAAAGCCCTGTCGAAGCCGCGGAAATGGCGAAGTCCATCGGGTGGTAGCACGTGGATGGTCGGGCGATAGGTCGCCGGATCGAATGGGCGCTCGCTCAACGGGAGGAGCTCAACCCCGGGGTCCATCTCATGGTCCGGAGGAGTCCCGACATGTGGAACATCGTCTGCCATGGGTAGTGGTGGTGGAAAATGACCGGAAAATGAAAAATGGGCCGGAATGCGAAAAGTCAACTGGCAAAGTCAACCCCGAGAGGGTCGGAAATGGCCGGAAGAGCCGAAATGTGAAAATACACGAAAACGAAGACAAAATCAAGGGGAACAAGTCCCGAAAAAGAGGAACTAGCAAAAAGTGCACCGAAACGAAGATTCGTTCGGTTGAAAATGTCCGAAACGCGAAGAATATCACGAATCTGACGAGAAAACGGGTGTAAAACGCGGAGAAATCGGCGAAAAATCGAGAGGAAAACACTCTAGAGAGAGAGAGGAGGAGTTTTCGGTGGTGGGAAAGTAGGAAAATAGGGTTTAAAACCCTATTTTATAACACCCGTGGCAAAATGGCAGTTCTGCCCCCGATCAGGCATTTTCTGCCGGTCGGCACTTTTTTGTGCCGATTGATGAGTTTAGGCAGCCGGTGGCAGCCGGTGACCATCCCACCCAGCCGGTGATGTTCCCTGGGCCTTGTTTAGGCTAAATAAGGGGTCTTGGGTCTCCATAGATCAAGAAAGTGCCAGAAAATGCATCCCCGATGCTCAACCGGCCTCCGTTTTGACTTCGGACCGTCTCTACTGTGCGTGACGCTCAAATTCAAGCGAAGATTGTATCCTTTTGTATCCTTTTGTCTTTTATAAGATTCAAAAGTTACCCCGTGTGCGTTGCATGCGTCCATCACATTGTCCGGCGCATTGTATCGCGCCATCTTGCACGCCCCTTGGGACTTGAGCTGTCATTGCATTTCGAGGTACGTGTGCCTCGTCCCGCACTTCATTTTCCATCAAATGAGGTACGTGTGCCTCATTTTGCATTTCATTGCATTTCGAGGTACGTGTGCCTCGTTTTGCGCTCCACTTCTCATTTGTATTTGTATACATATCCCATGTGCGTTACCTCTTTGTCACGCACTCTGGTCTGGCGGGACCTTAAACACGCACGGTCTAGGAGACCTTAAATCCTCACGAGGTGCGAAACCTTCGGCACATTTAGATATACACTTCATCGCATTTGGCATGCATTTCGTCGCGCCGTTTGGCGCACCCCCATTGCACTCCATTTTCCATCCTTGAGGCACGCGTACCTCATTGCACTCCATTTTCCATCCTTGAGGCACGCGTACCTCATTGCACTTCATTTTCCATCTTTGAGGCACGCGCACCTCATTGCACGCGCGTCTCATTTGCCCCATTTGCATCCGCATGAGTGTCTCATTCGCATCACACTCACTTAAAGTGTTGTGTAATCGTTGCCCCCCGGTCTGGCGAGACCTTAAACACGCACGGTCTAGGAGACCTTAAATCCTTAGGAGGTGCAAGACCTTCATTCGCGTTGTCTGAACGCATCACGCTGTCTAGTGCACCTCATTGCATTCTACATGCATTCAATTGCACTTTTTGTTGCACATCGCATTGTTCTGTGCATCACGGTCTAGGAGACCTTAAATCCTCTGAAGGTGCAATTCCTTCGGTGTTTGTCGTGCCCGAACGACTTCCGTGTTTGCGGTGAGTTCCTAGAAGACCAACTGGGACGGTGAAAACTAGAGTTTAAACGGCTTATGCCTAGAACGCAAAGGTTCGGAATTTCCGAGACTAAAGTCTGGTTTAAATACCCAGGGGGTGTACCCTCGGCTTGAAATCTGTATGGAAGCCCCATAGGTTGAGGCGGCGTGTTTACGCCTCAATTCTGGATACTGAACCAACCTAGTATATCGCCCTGTTGGTAAGATAGGGAAAGCTGCAATCGTAGCCATTGCATCATCGTGCATCGTCATGCATCATGTAAATACTGCATATGTCATGCATTTAAAAACAAAAAAAAACATGCATGTGTCATGCATTTCATTGTAATATAGTGTATATGTCATACATTTTCTGTAAAACATCCATATTCATTGCATTGTAGCTTGCATGCATCCATTGCATCACCTCCATCTATGGCTTGCACCTTCCTTGTTGAGCTTGGTCTGGTATGTGCCCATATTTTTCGTGTTGAAACACAGTTGTCGAGCTTTTGTGTCCGAGCCTTGAGGGTAGCGGCACCGCTTCTGTGTTAGATACGGCTTGTATGCGTACATGCCTTTCCTAGGCAAAATACGGTTTGGCCCGCGTGCCATATCCAAACATCCATATTCATTGCATTGTAGCTTGCATGCATCCATTGCATCACCTCCATCTATGGCTTGCACCTTCCTTGTTGAGCTTGGTCTGGTATGTGCCCATATTTTTCGTGTTGAAACACAGTTGTCGAGCTTTTGTGTCCGAGCCTTGAGGGTAGCGGCACCGCTTCTGTGTTAGATACGGTTTGTATGCGTACATGCCTTTCCTAGGCAAAATACGGTTTGGCCCGCGTGCCATATCCATTGTATCCATTTCCATTACATTGTAGTGTAGTTATTGCGTCCGGTATTAGGATCACTATTCTCACCCCAGCGGGTCGTTTCCCCACTTATGTCATTCCACCCAATACTTGTTCTTGTGTCCGTGCGAAGTACTCATAGATCAGACATCGTTCTATGGGAGACGGACTTGTCACCTCCATCAATCTATTTGACATTTGTGTGGTTTCGAACCGTTCCGGTTTGAATCATGATTCAATTGCCCTGCATGTAGTCGGCATTGCATATAGTTTCAATTGCACTGCATTATTAGTTGCATTATTGTTGTACATTTTGCATATCATCTTGCATTCATTTTGCATGACATGCATATTGCTAACAATATTATACCTGCTAAGTTTACTTTCTTTGCAGGCACGATATTGTATGTACGGCTCATTTGAGGCCGGCGCGACCGGACGAGCCGCACAGGTATTGTATCCTCCGTGTGAGTTGTTTTGAGAATTGCATAATTCTCTTACATCCTTTCTGCATTGTAGTGTAGATTGGCGTGTGCTAGCTTATAACTGCTGTCTGCGTGCTTCATTACAGCTTCCTTTGCATGATCATAAGTTATGCTCGGCTTCTTGCATTTTCATTTGCATTTTGCCCCTGCCTACGGGCACATATCTTATCCTTGGCATGTGTGCCTCCTGCATGAACTACGCTGGTTTGATTCCCTAAGGGATACGTAGGCAGCTTGCGAGTTCAACCATTTGCGCTTCGTATGATTGTCCAAGTCTTCGGCCTTGTCAAAATGGGTCGTCTCTGGGCTTTGACATTCACTCCCGTCATTGTTATGACTTTCGAGTTCTGTCAAAGAGGGGCAACTGTAGACACCCCATTTTTGACCGTCCTCAAGACTTGGACGTCACCGCTTGAACACTCGGTGATTATCCATGCTTGTGTTTGTTTAGAGTTCCCGGAGTTCTCGGCTACGCGCCCTGCCTCAGGACCTCCGAACTCGACCGTTTGTGTTTGGTTTTGCACCAAACACTTGTGTTTTGCCTTAGAGGGGCAGGGAATGCTTTTTGAGGCATCCCCACACACCACTGGCTGTGGCTAGAGGCCACCGGCTGGCTGTAGTTGCCACCGGCACTATATTGTGCCGGTCGGCACTATTTTGTGCCGGTCGGCACCCTTTTTGGCAAAATGACCATTTTGCCCAAATTGACCACTTCTTTACCGCTTCGAGATATTTTTAGACAGCTGTTTAGCTCTTGTTTCCCCTCCATACACGTGTATGGAGGGATGAACCCTTGAATGACTTAGTTTGTAAGTCTTTATTGCCTATAAAGAGAAGGCTCTTCTCTTGGCTCAAGGGTTAGCAAAAATCAGAGAGTTAGACATTTTAGGAGAAGGTTGAGCTCTGGTTTTAGGTTAGAAATTCTATATCTATCCTATCTCTCTTTTCCTTGCTTATTTAGTACACTAGGTGCTTTAGTTCACACTTTAGCACACAAGCACCTAGTGTTTCACCTTCCTTTGGTTCTTGAGGGTCCAGAGGTTTGTTTTGAAGCTTTGGAGTTGGTTTGGTACTCAAGGAAACCAACACTTCAACCCTTGTGAAGAAAACCTTCGAGGGTAAGAAACTTACTTTATTTACCCCATTCTTGCAATCTGTTTTGCTTGCTTTAAAAACAGTTTTTGAGCTTAGTGTTTGGCACAAAAAGTTCTATTTGTTAACCCTCTTCATTGTATATTAAGAGTGTTTAGTGGTTTGGGTAGGTTTGACCACCCTTAGGCCTTGAAAAGGGCACTTTTTGTGCTATTTTGTGGAGATCCGGGACTGTCATGCTTGGACCTCTCCACCACTGAAATCTTGAGGGATTTCAGTGGTGGAGATGGTGCCTCAAAGTCCTAGGAAGGGGAGGGTCACCCCCTCTCCTTGATGTCCTTGAAAAGGGCATGTTTTGGTCTCTTAAGTGAATCTATGCTTGAGTGTGTGTTGAGCATGTTTGGCTTGTTTTCCATGCTTATATTACTGTGATATAACATGTTTTCAAGTTGGTTTAGGTCCCTCATGCATGCTTAGCATGGTTGCCTTGTAATGCCTTTTGATGCCTTAATATGTCTAGGTAGTGTGCCTTCATTTCTAGCATGTTTTAGGATTAGATCCATGAAACTTGTAAGCTTATTTTACCATGCTTTAGCTCTGTCCATGGTTGCTTTGGTCAATCTTAGCATGTATTTTGTAGCCTCTTTGTATTTGGCTTGTTGGCCTTAAGAGCACGAGTGTGTAGCATGCTTTTCTTCCCTTGTTTTGATGGTTTGGAACCACCTAGCATGCTATTTCAGTCCCCTAGAAGTGCTTGTACGTTTACATTGCATGCCTCTTTGTGACTTCTGCTAATGTTAAATGCTCCATGTTTTGGTCATGTTGCATGCTCTTGATTTCAAGCTTCTTAGATGCCATCTAAGTGGTCCTTTGGGCTTAATTTGATATGCTAAAACTCTGTTTTGGGTTGTTTAATGCATGCCATAATTGCTTTGCATAAGTGTAGTTCAATGCCTCATTGGCTTGTTCCAAGACTTGGACCATTGGCATGCTTTGTTTGGCTTGCTTTGTTGCATGTTTTGGCATCACATTTTGTATGATTTTCAGAACTTTATGTGCATATCAATTATCCATGTTTAACTCATTTCAAGTGTGCTTGAATGTTGTTTGTTATGCCTTGGGTTTGGCACTTTAACATGTGCATGTGTGTGTGTGTTTAGTCCCCAATTGTAGGCATTTTGGTTACTGATTTAGGCCTATTTGGGTTGCCTAGATCATGTATAAGTCCATCCCTCATGTGGTTCGCATGCTTGACTTGTGTGCTTGTTTGAATGATTGCATAAGTGTATCACATTGTCCATCTTGCATCCTAGATAACATGCTTAGGATTGCACCACATTGACATGTATGCCAAGCCTCTCGAAGTGGGTTTGATAGAGGTTTGGTACCCCTTTTGTGCCTATGTGATTTGCATGCATTTGAAAGTAAAGTTGCATCCATGGTTCTTAGGGCCATCACGCATGGAAATGCGCGATTGGTGGTCCGGGAATCGAGGCACATGACCCTTTGAACCAATAACATGATAAGAGGTGTGTGTAGTGCATAAAAACCTTGAATCACACTGCCATGCATTTTGTTGTCCTCTGCTGTCATTGTGGTCCGAGTTCTGCAGAATTTTGTGCCGGCCAAGCCTTTGTTTAGTGACCGGCTGACCAATTGGCACCCGATAGCTTCATTTAGAGCCGGTGGCCATATCCTTTAGCCGGTGGTTCTCTGCTCTAGCCGGTGGTACTCTCCAATGTCCTGAGAGACACTCCTGGGACTTTGACAATTTTCTGAGAAGGATAGCAGAGAAAACAGAGGCACACTTGCATGACAAGGTCTTGATTCATTGATTTCAAGCGCTGCCAGATCCGCCCTCATCCCGCGTTTCTTGCTTTAATTAGATTAATTAATCTGTTTAATTAATTTAGTCAATTTGTAATATTTAATTAGCTTGTGTAGTTAATTTGTATTATTCTTTTGGTCCCTCCGAGCGAGGGCCAAAATGTAATAAGTGTGTGTGAGTGGATGTATGTCTTCCAATCCCCATTTCTTTCTATCCCTTTTATTTACCCGCTTTCGATGGTAGATTAGGGCATACTTATTTTAGCATACCTTATGCAATGCATGTGTGCATTCATGCATTTGTTTACATGCATCGGGCTCGGCACATCATGCAAACTGCATCGTACTTTCAATTCCAAATTGAATACGTGATAGTTGTTGCATCTCATGTGCCATGTTTAGGGTTAGCCGAGCCTACTCTAGATTACATCTCTGCGTGTGATGCATTAGCCACTTAACATGAACTAGGTCATGCATGTTGGCTAACTAGTTTCTTGTTTTGGCACGGAGTACAATGTAAGTTTTTATGGCTTTAGCATATCGCATGCGTGTGAATGTTTACCATGACAGTATGCTTACCATGCGGCTAAGTGCTTACATGATAAAATGTTTGAATGCCTGTGGGTGAAGGTTGGATTGCCTGAGTTGGAACAACTCATTGAAATCCGCATTTTAGCCTACTTGCGAGTAGCAAAATCTAACACGTTTTTCGAGACAAAACGGATATGCAATGTTTATTTCCAAATTAGGCAATCTAGTCTATACTTGTTTGCGCACAAGATAACATAGTAATTCTAGGCTAATAATTGGAATAAGAGCATGTAATGTTTTCAAAAACGGATATCACGGTTAGTAGAGGCGGTCTTGACGGCGAAAGTGCTCATAGTGACCTTCCCCGATCGTACCCAAGCTCCCGAGCCAAGACCACTTTGGTGATAGCGGACATATGTGGCCTTCGCACCGAGTCGTGGTTTCCTAAATTTCCCAATTAAAAATATTTAGGTGGCGACTCAGTGTCCGCAAAGCAGTCCATGTTTGACACTACTTTTCAAAAATCTGTTTTCTCAAACGATTTGCCGGATTTGGACTCTTTGGTTCAGATTTAGAACCGCGACACAAATCGAGTCCGAACTGTAGAGCGAGGTCCCCCGCGGACGTGCTACACCCTCAAGTTATGATAACAAATTTCTGAGCTCACTAAAATTAAGCACATTTTTCAGAATACATATGTGGTCCAGTGGGAGATTGTTAGATAATGTCTCAATGGGACCACATAATTAAATGTGGTATTATCATTTATAAGAAACCTACAATTTAAGTGATTCAATTTAGTTAATAGGCTTAAGGGTATATGTGTTATGGACCTAATGTGTAGATACTAGTTGTATAATTTCTATTTCTATGAGGGGCAGAAATAGAAATTAAAACATATTGGTTAAAGTTGGTTTTCATTCCTTTTGAACTTTCACAACCTTTTAGTTTTGAAAACCAATTACAACCTTTAAAAGGTTATGGTCCCTATTCCTTCCCAAGTGGAAAAAAGAACACTGCCATTTTTCTAAATCCTCTCAAGGAGAAACATAAGGCACCAAAGGGGAAACGATTAGAAGGCAATAACATAATCAATAACAAAGAGTTTATTGATAATCACACTTCCGTTTAACCGTTCATCAATGGATTCAGATATGTCATTTTGTCTTGATTTCTTAATAATACACATGGTAAATAATCCGAAGTGTAAGGTTTATGTTCTGAAATTTATGTTTACAGATAGTGCATTTATGTTATAGGGTGGTTTGAGATTATTTAAATAAGTGTACTTTTTAATTTTTTTATAAAATATGAGTTGAGTATGAATTGGGTTTGAAGTGATGTGATAGAGAGATGATATGATTTAAATAAGATGATATAATTTAAATAAGATAATGATTTTTTAACTTTTTAATTTTTTTTTAGATTATGATAAATGAGATCATAATAACAAAATTGAAGTGCAATCTCGTCTTAGATAAAAACAAAATTAAAAGGCTGCCAAGAGATAAAATAACCTTTCGATTGTGGGATCCAAGTCACCCCACGCACCAAACGTGCAACTAATAAGTTTATTTTTTTATTTGTTATTATTATTTTTGTAAAAGTTATTATATTTAATATTTAAATATGAGGAGTATGTCAGTGGTGTTTGGGAAGTTTGGGACTTTAATTTTTTTTTTTTGGTTTTTTTTACAAAAAAGACAAATTTTTTGCAAAATAATAAAAAAAAACACATCTAAGTAAAATATCACATCTAATTCCATAAATATTTTACTTTTTCTCTCACAAACATCACATCTAATCATAAAAAAACTCAATTATCTTCTCAAACACCAAAAAAATTTTCTCTAATAAAATTCTACAACTAAAAAAAACCTACATAAAATCTCACTTCCCAAACACCCACTATAGGTACTAAGGCCTAGTTTGGGATAATGAAAAAAAGCTAAAAAGTTGCTTAGGGGTTGTTTGGGATGATCTAAATAAGTGCACTTTTTGACTTTTTATGAAACATGGGTTGGGTTTAGGTAGGATTTGAAGTGATGTGTTAGAGAGGTAATGTGACTTAAATAAGATAATGTGACTTAAATATGATAGTGACTTTTTAGATTTTGTAAGAGTTGCCAAACTTAGCCTTACTTTTTGGAAAAATTGCACTGGTTTAGGTGCACAAATAACACTATGTTGTTCGGCCCGTGGGGGCCCATCACAGGTCTCGTTTTAATAATCTGAATCGTTCAATGTGTAGAACTCGTCGAGTGCTATATGCTTGTAAAAATCACGTTGATTGAATATCGATAACTATATGATCAAATAAGTTAAAATTTATAAAATGGATGGTGCTATAGTTAACGGTTAAAAAAAAGCTAATCCGATCAGATAACTATCGATATCAGATCAACGTGATTTTTTTATAAGTATTTAGTACTCGGCGAGTTCTACACATTGAATGATTTTGATTAGCAAAACGGGACCCGTGGTAGACTCCCACGGGCCGAACAATACCTTCAAATCACTGCCTGAAAAAGCAGGGAACCATCTCTCCCCATACTCTGCACATGCTGTCCCACCTTCAATCCCACTGTACATATTCCATCCTAATCTTCTCTTATACACTAATTTATATAATTTTTTAATACATTTTTTTCATAAAAAGTCAAAAAAGTTATCCCAAACAATCATATTTTTTTTCTCAACTTTTAGTCCAAAAAGTCAAAAAGTATACTTATTTAGGACACTCCAAACAACCCCTAAATTTTCTACTAAATAAATGAGACATGTGATAATTTATTTAGTAAAAAATTTATTATTTAGAACACCTCAAACAATCCCTAAATTTCCTACTAAATAAATGAGACATTTAATTATTTATTTAATAAAAAATTTAATATTCCTAACAATATCCATGGCAATAACATATTTTTGCTTCTACACGGGTTAGGGGTGGGCGCGGGTCGGTTGCGGCCACAGAACTTCCAATCCGCCATCCGTCCGTCAGATTGGCAGATTGAAGAAAATCAATCCGCATCCGTCCGCCAATCCGGCGGATATGGATTGAGCGGATTAGCGGTTTGGTGGATGGATGCGAATCGGTTTGGCGGTTTAAAATTTTATAAATTTTCAACATAATTCAACTTGTCCACTTCCTCAAAAAAAAAAAAAAAAAAAGAAAAAGAAAAAGAAAGTATTACAATCACTGTATGCCTTATCCAAAGAAAGAAAGTTTGAAACTTTAGAATACCACAATCACTGCATGCCTCATCCACATATTACAATCACAGCATGATTCATCCACATAAAGTATTACAATCTATGATTCTTAAAATATAATAACAATTCACACCACCAAAACCATAAACAGAGCAGTAGTAGAGATTGTTTGTCTCTATATTGTTATATCTACATATGTTTTTGAAAACAAAAATCAACCAGCATATATCATATTTTCTATTTATTATTTTTAGAGCTAGATTTAAAAACCAAAAAATATAGAAAAATAATACGTTTATTTTTTTCAATTCAAAAAATATATTCAAGTTGAAAACTTTTTTTCAACAGAATATTTAAACTCTTTTTCAATTGACAACACAAATATAATATTTAAACAAATTGAAAATACAAAGCCTTATAAATTACTAGGAGTGCTCGCGATTTGGCGGTTTGGCGGTTCGGTTGCGGCCAAAAAAATCTCAAATCCGCCATCCGTCCGCCAAATTGGCGGATTGAAGAAAATCAATCCGCAACCGTCCGCTCGTCATCATGCATCCGTCCAAAATGCGGCGAATCGGTTCGGTTCGGTCGGGTTTGGCGGATCGGTATATCCGCTGCTCACCCCTAACACGGGTTTTAAAGAACACAGAAAGTAAATTATAGTCATTAGTACTATCTAAAAAGAAATTATAGTCATTAGTAAAGCTTAAAAAATGATACATGTATTGGTGCAATAAATGAATTTTTATTTTTTCAATCACATATATATATATATATATATACATTAAGTAATAAAAAAAATTATTGATAAATCCCATTTAGAAGTGTTTTAACCCAAAAAGTTCATGAAGGAATTTTTTAACCCATTTAGTCCCCATATATGTATAGTTTTATTCCATGAAGTCTTTTTTCTTGATTTACACTATTTTCTTGGACACTTATGTCCTTGTATTTAATTTTGATACCCTTATAAATATTTTTTGAACGATTAGCAATTTTATGATGTGAACATTCATATTTTAAAATTCACATTGGTAAGAATGTAAAATTGGCCCGTGGGCGGCCCAAAACCCGCCCGCGAGCCGGGACGGGCCCGGCCCGTTGACAATGTGAATATTCACATTGACATGTTAATATTCACATTGATAAGAGTATAAAATTGGCCCGCGTCCCGTGGCGGCGCGAAACCCGCCCGCGGCCTGTAGCAAGCCTGGCCCATTGACAATGTAAATATTTACATTGACATGTTAACGTTCACATTGATAGGAGTGTAAAATTAGCCTGCGCCCCGTGGCTGCTCGAAACCCGCCCACGACCCGTGAGCGGCCCAGGGCAGGGCCAGCCCGTCCTGTTAACAATGTGAATATTCACATTAACATGTTAATATTCACATTGATAGCAGTGTAAAATTAGTCCGCACCTCATGGCTGCCCGAAACCCCACGCGGCATGGGTGGCGAAGCCGATCATTTGTTGACAATATGAATATTCACATTGACATGTTAACATTCACATTGATAAGAGTATAAAATTGGCTAGCGGCCCAAGGCGGGCCCGACCCGGCCCGTTGACAATGTGAATATTCACATTGACATGTTAACATTCACATTGATAAGGGTGTAATATTGGCCCGCAACTCGGGGGCGGCCCGAAGCCCAACCACAGCCTGAGGCGAGTTTGGCCCGACCCGTAACAATGTGAATATTCACATTGACATGTTAACATTAACATTGATAGGAGTATAAAATTTGTCCGCTACTCGAAGCTTGCCCGCGGCCCGGGGTAGGCCCGGCCCGGCTCATTGACAATGTGAGTATTCACATTGACATGTTAAAATGCACATTGATAGGAATGTAGAATTGGCCCGCGGCCCGTGGGCTACCCGAAGCCCGCCCACGGCCCGGGACAGACTCATTTGGGTCCGGACCCGAGCATGTCCGAGACCCTAGGTTAGGGCCTAGGTCATCACTTTGAAGCCCGGCCTGGCCCATCGGCCCGCTTAAGGCCCATTCAAGACTTGATCCAAGGCCCAGCCCGCGCCGACGTGCAATGTATTTTTTTATGGAAAATAATAAAATTTTGGTAGAAAAAATTAAAAAAAAATGGCCAGGCCCGCGCAAGCCCGACCTAAGCTCGAGGCTAGGCCTAGGCCCACCTGCCCGACCCGAGGCTCAATCCATCGGCCCATCCAAAACCCGAATACCCTTGTGCCAGGGCTAGGGCCTGGGCTCAATTTTTTGGCCCGTGGACCGGCTCGAGAAAGGCTCGTTTAGGCCCAGGCTCGAGCCTAGTCCGAGACCTTAGACTAGGGCTTGGGCCATCACTTTGAAGTCCGGCCCAGCCCATCGACCCCGTTAAGGCCCATTCAAGACTTGGTTCGAAACCCGGCCGCGCCGAGGCCTAGTGTCTTTTTTTGTGAAAAATAATAAAATTTTGATAGAAAAAATTAAAAAGAATGAAAAAAAAATGGCCAGGCTCGCCCCGGGCCGTGGGTGGGTTTCGGGCAACTATGAGACACGAGCTAATTTTACACTCCTATCAATGTGAATGTTAACATGTCAATATGAATATTCATATTGTCAACGGGTCGGGCCTAGAGCTGAGCAAGGAATCCATGAAATCCATAATCCGATCCAGTCCAGTCCAATCTGATAGGTTTTGATTGATTTTTTGAATCCGTGATTCAGTTCCGGATTGAAGAATTAAAAATTTGTAGTCCGCGGATTGGTTCCGGATTAAATCCCACGGTTCCGGATTGGAACCGATCTGGACCGTATACAAATAGTCTATATTTTTATTATATATCTTCCCCTATAGTATCTTCTCTTATTCTATATAAAACCTAAACTCAAACCTAAACCCGCATCATATCTTCTTTTATTACTTTTGTTTATTAGTTTTTAGTTTTAATTTATAATGGTCTAAATACTTATGGTGAAACCAATTTTCTTATGGTTATTTAAATTCTAGAACAGTATGTCGCTATTATAGAAAGACATGTTACTATTGTGAAACTAATATAGCGCTATGTTTATGTTTTTATGAAATTAAAGTGTTATATATATATATATATTTATTTATTTAATTATGTGAATCCGTGGTCCTAAATCGATCCAATCCGTGTTTAAATGGATTGGTTCCATGATTTAAACAGATTGGATTGGTTCTAATTTTTCAGGAACCGTAAATAACGGATTGGTCTTGGTTTTATCTCAATCCGGTCTAATTCGGACCATGCTCATCCCTAGTTGGGCCGGGCCAGCCCTGGGCCGCTGGCCAATTTTATACTCTTATCAATGTGAATGTTAACATGTCAATGTGAATATTCACATTGTCAACAGGCCGGGCCGGGTCCGCCCCGGGCTGTTTACGGGTCGTTGGCGGGTTTCGGGCAGCCACGAGGCACGGGCTAATTTTACACTCCTATCAATGTGAATGTTAACATGTCAATGTGAATATTCATATTGTTAATGGGCCGAGCCTGCCCCGGGCTGCGGGCCAATTTTATACTCTTATCAATGTGAATGTTAACATGTCAATGTGAATATTCACATTGTCAACGGGCCGGACCGGGCCCACCCCGGGCCGCCCATGGACCGCAGGCGGGTTTCGCGCCGCCACGAGACACGGGTCAATTTTACACTCCTATTAATATGAATGTTAACATGTCAATGTGAATATTCACATTGTCAATGGACCGGGCCCGCCCTAGCCGACTCGAATTTTTTTGAGCACCTACGAGAATCGACATGGGCCAGGCCCCTACACATTAACGATATGAACATTCACATTAGGGGTATTTTAGTAATTATGTCACCCATAGGATTTATTGAAACATAAGAAAATAATGTGAACTAAATGGAACATAAGTAGATGAAAAGGGTATTTTGGTCTTCTTATCTCAAATAGAACCTAATGGAATAGTAAAAAAGAATATAAGTTGGATGGAATAAAACTCATAGAAAGTAAATTTATAAAAAATGCTCTCGTAGTAATACTTATACATATAAAACTTATTATATTTAAAAAAATAATGAGAATATATGATGAAAAAATAATAATTTTTACTATGTTATTTTATTTTGCGAAACAATTGTAATTTAATGGGATTAAGACAAAATAATTATAATTTGATGAAAAGAAGGAAACTAAATTGCCCTACAAATGAAAAGTTACAAAAAATTGCAAATTAGTGGACATTTTTTATAAAATTGCACAACTACCTTTCCCACTGCCCACAGCTTCACTCCTTCGCTTTGCCTGCTTCACCCAATTCTTCCTTACGTTTTCCGATATCAACATAATCATTTCTTGTTTCATTCCTTCATCTTCTTAACATACTTGTGTAAGCCTAGGGTTTGTAAAAAGAAGAACAAGATAGAGGATGAAGAAAAGAAAGAAAGACGATGGTGGCGATGAGAATAGAATGAAGACATTATGGAAAGGAATCTGATAGGGAATTAGTTGTAGATGATAGAGGTTGTGATCATCGGATTCAGATGTTAATATGAAGGTATTAGGGTAATTGGAAAAGTATAGAAAGAAAAATAATGGGAAAAAAAGAGAAGAAATAGAGGTATTATTTGATTAATCGAATTAATAGTGAAATGATTAATAATTTTATAAATTAGTATATAATTAATTATTTAATTAAATTAGTGAGATAATTATTTATTTATTATGTAATTATTATTATTTTTTTCTTTCATACTTAAACATTATGATTCCTAACCTCTCTCAATATTAAAAATTCATCAGTTTTATCGGATTGAATATCCATCATATATGTAATCTAGTTAATAAAATTTACAATTAAATATGAAATTGTGAGTTTATGAACTAATAATTTTAATCTTATATTATAATCCTACTAATCAAACATGTCCAGAAAGAACAGAAGAGAGAAAGGAAAGAGTATTTTTGTAATTTTATAAAAAAAAAAATTGAGTATTTTAGTAATTTTATAAAAAAAATTCTCACTTATATGCAAAGATTTTACTGTATTTCATGCCTAATGTAATTACTTGGTTGCTTCCAATCATATTCCTCCTACTTTTCCTGTATATCTATATATATATAGCTGTAAAAGGGCCGTGCTAGGACCTTTGATTTTAATATTTTATTGAGTTTACTGAATGAAATGGAATGATATGAAATTTTCATAAAATTATTTATTTTATATTTGATTCATTTAAAAAGTAATAAAAAATACATTGTAAAAGAAATAATAATTATTCTATAAAAAAATTAAAAAATAATCATTTCATTCCATTGCACTTCATTCCATTCTACTGCTTGAACTTTTTCTCTGAAAATAAGATTAGTTTCCTACAAAAATGAATAGAATAAATAAAACATATGATAGAAATTTTACTTTCTATTATAAGGTCCAATTATGGAATAAATAGATGAAATAGAATTTTAATTCAAATGAATAAATTTTTGTTATTATTTTTTATTAGGATAGAATAATCGAATGTTGATTTTACTAGTTAATGATCTTATGGTATCACCGTTAAACTTTGTTTTGGTTTCATTTGTAAAAAATTATTTTTAGACCCATGCAAGGCACATGCTATTCTTAAGCGATAAATTTATATTTCTAAAATGTAAATCTTATAACAAATTATTTTGTTTGGTTTGATTTTTTAAAATTATTCTTAGATGAATTTTCATTTGTTTTAATAATTTTTTTCATATTTTATTCAAATTATTATTATTATTTTACAATTTTTTTTGTTTATTCTGTTAAATTAAAGATTCTAACAAGGAATAGTTGTAATTTCTAATATTGTAAAGGCATTTCATATTTTAAACAAATCTCAAGTGTATTTGTAATTTAACTAAAATCAAAATATTTATATTTTATAACTCACTAAGAATTACAAAAAACCCTTCAATCAAATTAGTACCACCAATATTGGTAAATATTACCAAAGAAAAGGGTAAAATGAAAAAGTCAAACTATAGGTTACAATTAGTAAATTATACAAAATAAAAGGTCAAAATAAGAGAGAGAGAGGGGGGGAGAGGAGGGGAACTCAAAGGTGTATTTATAATTTATCCAAAATCAAAATATTTATGTTTAATAATTGACAAAGAATTTTTATGTAATTATGAAAAACTTTCATCCAAATTAGTACCACCAATATTAGTAAACAATACAACATAAAAGGGCAAAATGGAAAAATTAAAGTGCAAGACTGTAGTAGTAAATAATTCCAAACAAAAGGACAAAATCGGGAAAAAAAATACAAGTCTCAAGCAGGTAAACGCTTCTTATAGGGAAATTTTGTTTCCATACACCCTCTTATCTTAATGCTCATCATTTCTCAGTGCGCACTCTTATGAATTTGATTAGGTGTTATTTGCCTCATTCCACACATCACATATTTCAATTATAACTCTTAACTCAAATATTGTACACACACTTTCCATCCAAACACACAATCACACAGCCATTGATTTTGAATTCACTGAAACACACACTCACACAACCACTGATTCTGAATTCACCGATTCTGATCTCATTACAGATTCTGAATTCACTAGTTCGATTAACTCATTGATCTCGTCACTGATTCTGAATTCTACACTTTTTCTTCCATTTCCATTATTGAATTAATAACTGTGATTGAATTCTATTTCTAGGTTTCGCTTTTCTAAGCCATATATGTGCATGTATAATGTATACACACATGGGTGTGTGCTCTGATATGGTTGAACAATAATTTTAGTAAAGTAATTATAGAAAACCTAACCGCTTTTCTTTGTGGTTAATGTAATTGCTGTTGGTCTTGCTTTGAACATTATTCTAGTAAAGTATCTTTATGAAGAAGAAGAAGAAGACGAAGAAGAGAAGCAAAAGCAGAGAGGCAAGGAAGAGGAATAACGAAATCCTGAAAAAGAGATACGCAAGAAGCGGGAAGAGAATATGAACAATTTGTCTCGTCACAATCAGTTGGAGAAATTGCAAGTCTGAGTGATCGTGGTTGACAATGAAAAATGGAAGATTAACAATTCAAAGAAAAAGAAGAAACCTAGGGTAGAGGAAAACCTAACCGGTGGTATCGAACACAAGTCGGAGGAGAAGAAGAAGACTTTGGTGGTTTTGACTAAAACAGACCATGAAAATGAGAGGGTTATGAGCGAGTTCTAGTGGAATGGAAAAAAAATGGTGGTGAATGGTATGGTTTGTGAGAAGAAAGTTCCAGTGGATCAATCAAATAAAATTGTGAAGAAATTGAATGATCTTTCATTGAGTTATGGGAAACGAGGCAATGTGTGTGTGTGAGAGAGAGAGAGAGAAAAGAGAAGAAATGAGATGAGTTGATTAGAGTTTTGATATTCATTATAGTTATTTTACTTTAAAGTATAATTATTATTAAAATAAAATTTTATTAAGTGTGTGTACTGAGGTAAGTTAGTGTATGGAAATTGAAATTTTCCTTTTTTATATATATACTTCATCCGTCTCAAAATATTAGTCTCTTATTTTATTTTTCATCGTCTCAAAAATATTAGCCTCTTTTAAAAAATGAAGGATTAAAATAATATGAATTTTTTATTTTGCCATTTTTTTAAAATTCATTAAGGTCTTGTTTGAGAACAGGTTATTTTATTAATTTTTTGGCTTTTTAACTGAAATATGAGGTAAAATTTTTTTGTATGTTTGGAATGACTTTTTAATTTTTTACGAAAAGATGTGTAAAAAGTAAAGAGAAAAATAAATCTTTAACTTTTTGGTATAAATTATAGACTTTTTAATTTTTTTAGTAAATTTTTTACTTTTAAGCTAAAACCATTACTTCCCAAACAGGATCTAATAATACAAAAAGTACAATTATGACAATTGATATTCTTAAAAAAATATACTATTAAAGGATAATTTAAAAAAAAATTATTTTTAAAGCATAATAATTGTATTATTAAAAAATATTAAATTTTTAAAAAAAATTTATTATTCCCTCTGTCCCAAAATAATGGTTCCTTTTGAGAAATTTAACTTTTTTTAATAGTACAATTATTGTATTTGAAAAAAAGTTGATTTTCAAAAATTATCCTTTTGATAGTACATTTTTTGAGAATATCAATGTGATAATTGTACTTTTTATATTGTTTATTAATTTAAAAGAAAGATAAAATAAGAAATTTATATTATTTTTGCACTTAATTTTTGAAGAGGAACTAATATTTTGGAATAATAAAAAATGAAATAAGAGACTAATATTTTAAAACGGAGAGAGTATTTTAAAATGAAAAGAGTATATATATATATACATATTTGCGTGTTCTATTTGTTTTTGGTGTTAGAAAAAGAAGATAATGGTAAATTTAAAAAGTAATTATCCATCTCTAAGCCATCGCAGGTAGACTGTACTATAGGCCCTTGTATTCGCATTCGTACCAAAACCCAATATCAAAACCGTGTTGACAATTTCACGCGAAGCGTTCAACTCAAACTACTCTACCCCAATCCCACCTCCATCATTGATCATTGTTACTATTTAACAATCCTTTTCTCCCCTTTTTCACCAAAACTAATCACACTTTCTCTCTCTACAGACAAAGCGAGAGAGAGAGAGAGAGAGAGAGAGAGAGAGAGAGAGGAGAGAGAGAGAAAAATGTGCCCTCTGAGACTGATTTTGATCTTCCTGTCGGCTACTCTGGCCGGGTTTCTCGTTCTGAAGAACCTCAAATCTCAGCCCCAAATTCTCGAAGAAGATCACTCCCAAGATTCACTCAACCCTACCTCTTCTGAATCCCCCCCCCAACCACCCCCCACTACTACTTCCTTCAATAATAAGGTATTCTCTTTGATTTCTAGGGTTTCTTCTTCTTCTTCAGCTTTCTTTCCCTCATTCAAATTGAAATCGAAATTGTTTTCTTCATTCCAGGTTTGGGGAGCAATCGGTACTGGGTTCTGGACCTGCGTCGACATGGCTAGCGGCCGCTATCTCTGGAGGAATCTCATTTCTTCTTCTTCATCTTCATCTTCATCTTCCAAGCGAGCCAATTGAATTCTCGATGTGTAATACGTTCTTTCTCTCGCTCCATTTGTTACTATTTTTTACGCTGGATTCCAAGTTTAGGTTTCATTTCGCCATTATTATGCCTCTCAATCCAAACCAACTGTTGTTGTACAGTTTTATGTTGTTTTTTCCCTCTCCCCTTTTATAAAAATCCTTGCTTCTTGCAATGTGTATCGGATTTTCGCTCTGCTCTTCTACGATTTGTTTGTGGTGCTGCTTGCACTTGAATTGGATAAACATTTATGTCTTTGTTTTCACTATAACCCTTTTATGTTATGGCTATGGACTTCTTCTTCTTCCCAAATTCATATGATTTGTGTTTTTGCTCCATCATTAATTAATGCCTGCTCACCTAAACTCCACGCTCCAAAGTAAGAGACTTGTCAAAAAATCGCTCCCATATGAGATAAATATATAAATCTCACAGAAACAAAATAAGAACAATTCAAACTTATTCTATTAGTTTCTGTTTCCGTATGGTGTGTTTGGTTGAGGGATTTGGGGAGGGATTGGGAAAGGAAAAGAGAAAAGGTGTGTGAAATTTGGTAAAATTTATGTATATTTCATTCACATTTCACCTACCTTTTTCATTTCCCTTTCCAAATCCATCTCCAAATCTTCTAACCAAACACAACATTAATGTTTATTTATACATAACAAAGACAATTTATAGTTGACATCAATCTCTAATATTTTCATATTTTAACACATATATTACAACTAAGTAGAAAAATGCATTTATATATTTAATATATAGAATGTGTATACATGTTCTCAATGGCACACCCAACTTAGAAACTTTTATATACTCCCACTCCCATCCCTACCCCTTCAGACTCTGTCACTGTTGAAGAATATTTGACTAATTTCCTCTTCACAAATTCACTCTCTGTGTTCCTTATACAAGCAGTTTTTGGTTGTTCAACAATCGGGTTCTATCAATAACTATCTCACTTAAATATAATTATTTCGCTCTTGAGTTACTCAGAAGTGAAATTTTTCATACTTAAGCTAATTAAACAGAGGCAATAATGAGCTGCATGAGTAATTTCGATGGAATGTTTAGCAGCAGATCTGCTGATTGGAAACTTTTATTTCTTTACTCAATATTTAGCATGAATATTTTGGGATGATGCTTATCTGGTTGGAGCTTCAGATGATTTTATGTTTACTTCCAGATGCGATCAGGCACTGGTATGAATGTTTTTACTTATTGCAACATAAGACTTTTGTTTGTTAGCAAAGTCGTATTTCTGGTGAGGAAACTTTGAGAGGGTACTCCAGTTTATTGTAGTGTGATAAGGCTGTCATCTGCTGTATTTTGCTTCTCTATAGTTTTGAAGCTTTTCTTTTTGTTAGTGCTGAACTGCTTGTTAGGAAGATGTAACAAGGCCTTATGTTAAGCTTTAACTTGCACCCAACAAGCACCTTTATCGAAAAAAAAAAACAAGCACCTAGGTGACGAGGTAGAAGTAAATGACGAACTAAGATATGAGATATGGTTAAAACATGATAGGTACATGATCACACTGAAATTTTTAAAAAAGACACAATTCTTATTTGAAATTTATGTCCGGATGTCAATGCAGCTAGGAGTCTAGTACTTATGATGGATCGGAATGTATGAGACGAACCTATCTCTCTGAGACACGTGGCTTTATTATGGAAGATCCTTTGAACTAATAAATGTGTTGTTAATTATATTGAAGACGCTTTTTCGTATAGGTCTCATTAGTGGGTATCTTAAAGCAGATGCTGTTTCCATATGAAAAGGCACATTTTTTCATAGTTAAGTTAGCCAAGATAGTGAAGTAGTGCATAGAAAAGTTGATTTTTTTTTTTACTCTAGGATGCCATTTCGAAATCTTTACTAGGAGGTGTGTAGCTCAACCGTGCCTTTCATTTTTGAAGATGTAATCTGATTCTGCTTGAGGTGTATCAAAGGATGTAAGGGTGATAAATGGAGGTTTGAGTACTAATATGTGGTTGTTGAAATGCTGTTGGGAAATCTGGCCGTTTGAAGTGACTTGGTTCGCAGAGTCCATCCAAATCTCTGTTTCATTATATTTAAATTTTCTAATATTTTGCTATGTTAAATGAACTAACCATTTGATGTGCTCTACTGGGGGAAAAAAAAAGAATTAAAGATTAGAGAGTGTTTAGAAAGTCTCAGTTGAAGTGTACAGTGTGAGAAACTAGAGTTAGGATTAGATAAGAAAGAGAGAAAGAAGAGAATACTTATTATTGACAATTAGGTATTTGCTTTTATTGATGGGTGGATTATATCAGGGGAATGCTTTGTATTCTAAGTAATTCTTTCTTGCATGACAATTAATTATTCTTACCTTCCATTTTGTGATCAAACTCAGACGGATACAAGCCCACTCACCTATTAGTATTCGACTACTTGCATTATGTCCATACATAATACCAAGGTTTTGGTTTTCTGTGGCTCTATTTTTCTATGTTCAAAGAGCACAATGGCTGCTCTAATATCATATGATACAAATTATTGTGATGTGACAATGATTCTGTGTTCGGTTTAGAAACAGAGATTTATATTCAGGCCAGTCTGATATTCAGCAGGAATGGAGAATTTTGGTGAAATTGGTTTGTTTTTATTATCATTTTTAAGGAAATAGTCAACTCAAAACAAAACATTAAATCCCCCCAATTGGCCACTTTTGGTTATGTGCTTCCATGTTCTCTAGGCAGCTGTATTCAGTGTTATTTTAAATTATATTTAAGGCAATCAAGTTCTTGCCAACAATTGCTAATGTGCTGATAGTTTGACCACTGCTATTTAGAGAGGTGTACCACTACTTAAAGCAGTTTCAACTTGGTGGTGAATGGTAATCTTATTATACACAGAATTTTCATATAGAATATTTTTCAGAATAATATTTTGTAAATAAAAACTCATCAAGATAATTTAGTTTGATTTTAAGGTGATTTAAGTATTAAACTGGTCTTTATGATTTCAGAATTTCATGAACTAAATCGAATGGTAAAATTTTAGAACTAACGCGATGTTTGTTTGGATTGAAAAGACTTAAAAGAGTTGAACCGAACCAAATGTTCATTCTTTATGAAAAAAAAAATTGTATTTTTTATTTATTTACCTAATATATAATATAAAGAATTTGATGCGGCTTAACACATTTTATAAATGTTAATTTGACAATATGATAAACCTTTAAATCTGTTTGTGAATTTTTTGGAATAATTTTATAGGTAAATCAATTTATTTATACCAAACTACGTTGTTGAATGCCATAGTGCTACTAGTTAGTAAGTATGAAATCGTTGTACATTTTTTATAAAATATATATATCATAAACAATATTTAATTATTTTAAATTTTGTTAATCAACATCCTCATGATACACCAAAAAATATAGTAGTATATAAGAACAAGATGTTTGTCATGCTTAATATGTTTAGTTTAATCTGTATCTGTATTAATTTTGCCCTTAGATGAGCCGTGCAAAGCCATATACGATGAAAATAGTTCTCAAATATAAATTTTATATAAAAAATATATCCATATTGATGTGTCAATGATATTTTTGAAGTTATAAAGGCTGGTGATTGTTTTGATAGAAAATAAAAGAATTACAAGAAATCCCGTAATTTTATATGAAAATTTTATATGGAATAATATAATACAAATAGAATTTCATATAGAATAATTTGATTTCTGTGATTTTTTTTTTTTTTCATTTTTAATTAAAACACTCACTATTATCCTTATAATTATATAAATCTCATGGACACATCCAAAGCCCTCCAAAGCCCTATGAACGCGGCCTTGACAATGTCTCAACTCAAACACACAACACTTTGAAGCACCCAATCATCAATTGTCCAACAAATGATAACATATACTCATGCACCACGGAGGGTTCAAGCTATAAAATTGAGGGGGTTTATTGCTATCTATTATTAACCAAAGCAACTAAAATGTTTTCAAAGCTCACAGAAGTACATTTGTATCACATAATATGATACATGGTATTTGTGCATCCCATAAATTGCAACCAAACAAAAAAAAAAAAAGAAGCGCCATTGTAGAATTTGCAAAAGCAAATCAAAAGGCATTGCATTATGTAAGTTTCAAGAATGAAGGGAGGGAAGTCATCAAGCATACCTGCCAGATTACAACAAATAAGGACCCACAAAAGTTGGTGAAATGGCAAATTAAAAAAGAAAAACTTACAAACTTTAGCTAACATAGAAAATTAGCAAGGAATCATGATCAAGGCAACTGCTCCTGCAGCTGCAGCGAGAGCGGTTGGAGTTCCAGTTGCGACTGCTGCCAATGATGATCACCTTTCCAAGCCCAAACAATATCTTGAAGAGCAGGTCTTATGCCCTCATTAAGAATCTTCTGATATTCCAACGTATCTCCATTTGATTTCTTCACCTCCACCAAATGAAACAATGGAGAGACTTCAAAGATCTCTGCGTCAATCGACAAAATTCCCTTCCTACCTTCATTCCCTCAAATTTCAACAAACCTCCATCTTTTTTGCTCACCCTCATCTGCAGATGCTTCGTAATTTCCTCTAGCTTCGAAATGATAACTTTGGCAGGTTGCCGGGATGTAAATCTCACCTTTCTTTAGACACGGCTCCTCAAACAAGCTAGACAGATCAAATCCAGCAGAGAGGGAGATGCTGTCAAAAGCATTTAAGTTTGCTGGTTTCACTAATTCTTGCTTTTCTTCAGAAGTCATACCACTAGACTCACGGGGACCAGAAGCTTGATCAGTATTGGTTTTTGTTGCTTTCGAGTTTAATCCCTTTCTGAACCAAGAATTTTCCTTAATTTTGGCCATGGAGATTCTAGTTTTAGGATTTGGATCCAATATCCTTAACTATAGCTAACGTAATTCTGCTGGAAACCAATTGGGTCATTTATACTCTGCTTTGCCAATCTTCGTATACATCTCCATCAAGTTTGAATCACGAAATGGGAGATAACCCACCAAAAGAACGAATAGGATCACCCCACACGACCAAATATTGGCTTTGGCACCGTCATAGCCTTTCGGGTTGATCACCTCTGGAGCAACATAGGCACGGGTCCCACAAGTGGTGTGTAGAAGCCCATCTTGCCACTTCGACTCTGCGAAGGCACTTAATCCAAAATCGGAAACCTTCAGCTTCTCATTTTCATCTAACTGTAAGTTCTTGGGTTTCAGATCACGGTGATAGACACCCCTACTGTGGCAGAAATCAACAGCTTTGATCAACTGTTGAAAATACTTTTGAGCAACGTCCTCCTTCAGCTTTCCTTTAGCCACCTGGTTAAAAAGCTCACCTCCTTTAGCATATTCAATGACAAAGAAAATCTTGGTTTTGGTGGCCATGACTTCATAAAGCTGCACAATATTAGGGTGCTTGACTAGTCTCATAACAGAAATTTCTCATTTAATCTGATCAACGAGCTCAACACGCAAAACTTTCTCCTTGTCTATCACTTTAATGGCCAGGCTCTCACCCGTTTTGAGACTTCTCGCGTAGTAGACCTTAGCAAATGTTCCTTGGCCTAGTAATCTCCCCAATTCATATCTTTCCATCAACACACTTCCTCTTGTATCCATTCAAGAGCTGCAAAAACTAATATAGCAATATAGAGAACTCTTTGTCCTGCTAATTTGTGGACGAAACATACCTACTCAACCGTCTTCGGAAACATTGTGCATTAACATGAGTTGAATTTTGTAGCTGTCTCATTTTGCATTAAGGCATGTCGAATGAAGATCTAAAGGTCCGGTCACATCAAAGATGAAGAAAAGTGGCTCTTGTAAGGCCAAAACCTTGTCGACTTCAGAGAAAGGATTCTGAATTCTCAAGAACATATCTCAGCATTTCATGGTTCTCTCTTTCAAAGATCAACTAGTAAATGCTGAAAAGGTATCCGTACGAGCAACTGAAGATCCCTTGACAGATACGTCAAAGATCAGGCAGAGAAATGTCAAGACTTAACTTCAATTTCGAAGCCTGAACACCAAGGAAAAAAGGGTACATGTGTATGTTTCCACAGGAAATTTTTTTTTTTAAAAAAAAAAAGAAGGAAAAATTGAACGAAAGAAGTCTATCACAATTTACATAGATGCTCATTCAAACGAATGGTAATTGCAAACTTATAAGAACTACTACACAACATTTTTGGTTGCGATTATCAGATTCCATCAGCTACAATTTCTAAACAAAATTATCTTAGCATGTGGGCACAGAGGAAATGGACCACAAGACTGCAAGATGTCACTGTAGGCAATTCAGCTCGAATAGAAATCTCAAAACAAATAGAAATCTTTCACATCTTACACATTAACCAATCAATTTTTTCTCTCTCCTTTCTTTTTCTCTCAAATTTTACACATCAATAAATCAATTTTACACATTAACCAATCATTCCATTCAGAAATAGTTACCTTCTCTTATTTGATACTAAAATATGGTGAGATTTTCTTTGAGACAATTACAATAAAACAGTATAAACTCAAAATAATTTCAAAGAGATGAAAGTATAAGATTTAACTGCACAATCTAATACATAAATTATTTGTACTTTCATAACATTACAATTATTTTGTGTTAATTGTCATTTTTTTGCAATTCTCCCTTTTTCTTTGGTCCTTAAACTATTAGTTTTGCCTGTTTTATTCGTGTGGTTTAATTGAAGAATATTACACAAACCAATAACCGTTGAAACCTAACCTAATTTAACGAGGAAAAATAAGTTTTTTTAAAATTTAGATAATTTAAATCATATAACAAAACACTCATTTTTCTTATAATATTGAAAAATTACACTTCACGATCAATTTAATGAGTATTTATTTGTATAATTTAAGTTTTTTAAATAGTAAAATTATCCCCTTTTTTTTTCATTAAATTAACATTTGACAATTATTCATTTGTACAATCATTTTCAATCGGAATACTTGGACAAAAACCAAAAACTTTAGAAACTAAATAGATCAAATTAATAATTTATAAATATTAAAAAAAAACTAATAATGGTTTAGAAAGTCCGATTCTGTTCATACACGGTGTACATTGCACATTTTTTGATGGGTAAAAAACAGTAAAATTTACACTTTTAGATAAGATTAATACACTTTTTAAAAATGGGGTGTACTATTTTAGATTATTCAGAATTTATGTACACACTCACTTGGGGTGTGTGAACAAATTCATATTATAGTTCAATGAATAAAAGTGAAATACAAACCTTAAAAATAAATAAGAAAAATTACACACAAAAAAAATAAAATAAAAATAAAAATCCGGCTAGTTAGTTTTTTCAATTTAAATTCTAGTTTTTAAAATTATTTTTAATATAAATCATTCACATATTTTCGTTAAAATAAAGTGTAAAAAAGGTGTATTTTAGTTGTTAAACTAAATGAAAATGAATATTTTACACATTTTTTGTACACCTAGATTTAATTTGTCTTCTGTATATTTATATTCAATTTAATGACTTAAATATATTTTTTAACACAGTTTTACTTAACAAAAATATGTAAATAATTTATATTGAAAATAAATTAAAAGATTAAAATTTAAATTGATAAAATTAAGCTTATGGTTTATTTTGTTAAAAGAATCCACACAGTTTTTATTTTATTTTATTTTTTTAACCAAAAAAAAAAAAAAACAAGAAATTTACGCTCCATTTGTTTGGGTCCATATTTTTTGATATTTGGTACCATAAAAAAATAAAAAAAGCCAACTGAAAACATTTTTCATAGCTAATGAAAAACAAGCATATTTATCCTGAAAATATTTCACACTTTTAACAGTCAAAACATATTTTGTGAACTAAAATTTTACTAATATCAACGTACTCTATTATTACTACAGCCACTACCATCATCACTGTTGCCTCGTCACCATGCCACCACCTCTATCTTCATTCGACCGCCACTAAAAATAAAATAATATTTTTTCCCGAAAAATATTTTCTAAATGTAAAAAATTTTCCATTAGATGATGATTTTCGTTCAAACAACGGAGCTTTATGTATCTTGGTCTGGTGAAACAAAACCAAGGTGGAGAAGATAGATATGTGAACATTTAGCATAAGGACCCCAACGGTAACCTATTTTATTGGCGGGAACTACATTGGATTGGAAGAGCATATAAACCAACTACCGAAATTCAGTTGTGAAGATGGTCCCCTGAAACTGAACTATTTGATGCATTCGATTCCCAGAGCTCTACCATCACTTGCTGATCATATAACGATCATATTATCGAGTAACAATCTCTTCAGACTCAAGCAATTACACCAAATCCACACTCAACTACTCATCAATGGATGTGTCACTTCTACTTCCCTCCTCACCGACTTTCTCACTTCCTGTTACCGTTCTCAGAAGCATCAGCAGTACCCGTTGCTTTTCTTGCAGAATCTACCAAAGCCTGACCCCTTTTTATGGAATTCCATGGTTCGAGTTTCGATTGAATCCGAAAATTTGCAAGATTTTCTGGGATTCTACAATGGGTTGCGAGAAAATAATTTGGTTCCCAATAAAAGTACTATTTCTTTAATACTCCGCTCATTTGCAAGCCTATGTGCGACCCATCTTGGAGAATCGTTTCATTGTCAGATACTGAAGATGGGTTTTGTTTCTGAGATGGTTTTGCAAACTGGCTTGCTTGATTTCTATGCGAAAGTTGGGGATTTGGCGTCTGCAAAGATGGTGTTTGATGAAATGCCTGAAAGAGATGTTGTAGCAAACAATGCGATGATATCGGCACTGGGTAAGCATGGGTGTATTGAGGAGGCGCAGAGTTTGTTTGATAGTATGCTGGAGCGGAACTCGTGTTCTTGGAATTCCATGATCACTTGCTACTGTAAGTTGGGTCGAATTGATTCTGCTCGTCAGATCTTTGATTGCAATCCAGTCAGAGATGTGGTGTCATGGAATGCAATAATTGATGGATACTGTAAGTTGGAGCAGCTAATGAATGCTGAGGAATTGTTTTTTCGGATGGGTTCAGCTAAAAATTCTGTCACGTGGAACACCATGATTGCAGGGTATGTTCAATCTAAGGAATTTGGCAGAGCAATTTGTGCTTTCCAACAAATGCAGTCTGAGAGTGTGAAGCCAACTGAGGTAACAATGGTTAGCTTGCTATCTGCATGTGCTCATCTTGGTGCTTTAGATATGGGTGAGTGGATACATGCTTATATAAGAAGGAAAAAGTTCAGAGTCGATGTTGTTTTAGGTAATGCTCTTATAGACATGTACTGCAAGTGTGGGAGTATAGAAGCTGCTCTAGATGTATTTTATGGCCTTCGTGTGAAGAACATCTTTTGCTGGAATTCTATTATCGTAGGTTTGGGAATGTATGGTTATGGAAAGGAAGCTATAGATGTTTTCATTTCAATGGAGAAGGAAAGCATAAAACCAGATGGGGTCACCTTTGTGGGGCTCTTGTCTGGGTGTAGCCATTCAGGTTTAATGTCTGCAGGTAGGAGATATTTCTCTCAAATGAGTAGCCTTTATGGGGTTGTACCTGGAATTGAACACTATGGTTGCATGGTTGACCTTTTAGGTAGAGCAGGTTTTCTTGAAGAAGCTTTGGAACTCATAAAGACCATGCCCATGAAGCCAAATTCAGTTGTCTGGGGAAGCCTACTTCGAGCTTGTCAGGTCCACAAAGATACCAAAGTTAGCGAGCAAGTAACCCGGTATCTGTTGGAGTTGGACCCATGTGATGGAGGAAATTATGTGTTTTTGTCTAATCTGTATGCATCATTAAATCGATGGGATGATGTGAAAATTTGCCGGAGGTTAATGATTGAGAGGGGAGTGCGTAAAACACCTGGATGTAGTTCAATTGAGGTGGACAATATAGTACACGAGTTTGTGGCAGGTGACGCATCACATCCTGATTTCACACAAATTAATGTATTTTTGGATGAGATAGAAAAGAAACTGAAAGGGCATGGGCATAAGCCAGATACAGCTTCTGTGCTCCATGACATAGATGATGAGGAGAAAGAGATTATAATTCGATACCACAGTGAGAGAATTGCTGTTGCTTTTGGACTTATGAACACGCCACCTGGGAAGGCAATTCGGGTGGTGAAAAACCTCCGGACATGTAATGATTGCCATTCTGCGTTGAAGCTTATCTCGAAAGTATTTAAGAGAGAGATAATTGTGAGGGATCGGAATCGTTTTCATCAATTCAGCAATGGGTCTTGCTCTTGTAAGGATTACTGGTGACCGAGATATGTTCTAAGATTTATGCCATGTTCTTATGTTTACAATGGTAATTTATAGCAGACATTCCTATTGGACAAATTTGTGTTGCACTTAGTTGCAGTTTGCAAATGGTAGTGACAATGCATTTTCTTTTGTCTTTTTAGGTTTCCATCAATGTCTTAGCTGTAATTCAATTGGGATGCAAAAACAGAGTCTGTTTCTTCATTTTTGTCTCTTGACTCTGTTCTATACACATAATTCAATTATTTTAATTCTTACTTTTATAGCATGATCATTTTTTTCCCCTTGTCTCTGCTGAAACATGGAGTGTAATAGGGTTACAATTAATGTGACCGGTGGAGTCAATGTCCTATACGTTTTATTGGGTCTTATCACAGGTTTTTAGCTATCAAATACTGTATAAAGGAACATATGCAATATCTTTTTACATATTCTCAGTTACTATTTTGAAAGCAAGAAGCATTTTATTCCCGAGTACTTCTCCAATTCAAGAGTAATAGATCAATTCCCTTTTCGTTTTCTTTCATTATTGTCATCCTGAATTTGTTCATTAATCCATGTTGGAATTTGTAATGCGAGTATAGTTAGAATTAAAGTGTCCAACTATTGGCCATCTTGTGAATTTACCATAAAGGTTGCTTGTCTCCTGCTACTTTCTTTGGCTGGTAATACCTGCTGGCATTTAATGGTCCATCCATGATCCGTAAGGGTTGCCTCATCTTGGATGGATACCATTCACCATTGTGGTTCATTTTATGAGCTTATGGAAAATAAAAGAAAAGAAAAGAAAAGAAACTGCCAGGAATCTTCGTATGAGACGATCTTGTTCTTTCTTTCTTTATTGCATGTTGTATAATGAGAACTATCTTTTGAAGTTATTGGAGAAAGACTTTTTGTTAGACCTTTCAGATATCCTAATCTTTAGGCAACTTGTTCAAGTATCTCTGAAATACTTAAGTTATCTTGCCACTATTCCGCAATCCTTCGTATTATTTTGTTTCCTGAGTCTTGCAAGTTGCAATAAAGTCTATTTTATTATTAATTAGTGTTCAACAATCTCAGTCAATCTCATATCTAATATTTAAAATGTTTGGAACTTTTAGAATGCTTTTGGAGGCTCTTTTATAATTTATCTCATGAATGTTGACAGAAACTAAAGAGAGGCACTATTCCATTTCTTTTCCCCTTGTCTTTCTTATATCAGGCTGATTCACGGCACAAGGAGTGTCTTGTCGAACAATTTGACTATTTGTTTGTGCCTCTTTGCTTGGTTAGACTTCTGATTTTATTTCTTGGTTATAGTCTAATTTTTGAAGTGAATAGAGTTGGTAGACTTTCATTGATTTATTCTTCAGCAATTACATTGCAGATCGCATCACTAAACAATTTATTTCTCTAGCAGTGATTTATTTTAATTATTTTACAGCATTTTAAAGTCCTAATGTTGTACAACATCAATTCACAATAGAGTTGGATAATTCTGACTATGGAGTTGTCAATTCACTCAGAGGTTTAGAGCGGAAGTTTTTCCAATTGGATGTGCGGTTTAAGTCAACCAACCTATCAAAATCAAACAAGCTTGTTAATAATTTTTCATTTCACTCATAATTTTGAGTTATTTATACATGTTCTTGTTTCCATTAGTTTAATTATTTTTCTACACAAATGCTTTGGCAGGTTGATACCTGTGCAGCCTCCTACTATCACTTCAAGCTGGACAAAATTTGGTCCCAAGGTATTTTCTTAATGACATGAAATTTGTGACGTTGACGAGCAGTGGGTGCATGGTGTGTCTGTTACAGTGGAACTTTAGGCTTGTTTGGTGCAATTTTTCTCAAGTTAGAAGTTTGATTATCAGAAAATAGAATCTAAAAGCACTGATTTCCCAACTTTCAGATGATTAGCCTTTTCTAGCTTATTTATGCTCTGTTTGTATAGACGGAAAATATTTTTTGGAAAATATTTTTTGTATTTTCTGGCGTTTGGTACAATGGAAATCAAAAGTCAACGGAAAATATTTTTCATAGTCAACAGAAAACAAGCCTATTTGGACAGAAAATGTTTTCCACTTTTATAAGGCAGAAAATGTTTTACGGACTAAAGTCTTACCAATGTCACCACACTACCACTGCTACTCACCTCTACCACCACACAACCATCACCACAGCCACTGCCACCATCATTGTTGCTATCACCACCGCTGTCGTCCCACCACCACGTCACCACATCTACTTCCACCTTTAACTTTGTCCCACCACCGAACATAGAAAAATATTTTCCACCTAAAACAAATGGAGTGTTAAGGTATTTCTATCTTATAACTCCCAAAATAAAAAATAAAAAAAATTAAAAAAAGAAGCTATAAACAGCCTCTGTAAGTTGCACCAAACAGCTCTTTCAAATTAAATCTGCTGTGGCAATGGCCATTTTGTTAGAGGTAGTGCTGTGCAGACATAGCGTGTGTTAAGTTATGGCTTTGGGGGCAGTTTATAAGTGTCTTTCCCTATATGTCAAAGCATAGGCACGGTAAGCTAGAATATTCTAATCCATTGGAACAACATGTTCACTCTTTAGTTTCAGAATTTTGTGACCCATAAAAGATGCAAGTCCCACATGTGTTTCCTCTTAAACATGTATACGCACATGTGCATGTATGTATATATGGTGAGGAGTAAAGATTTCACATGCGACATCCATGACAGTGCTCTCAAATTTCTTAATCATCTCAGTCTGACTTGTGAAATTAATTTACCAGTGGAAGTTTTCAGGAGACTGATTGATTTCATCCCCATTTTGTATGATACTTATATGATAGTGAGAGTTGTGGGGTTTAAAGCTTCTTAAGAGCTGGAACATTTTTTTTTACCCACCAACAGTTTTCAAGGAAAAAAAACAAGAAGATGATTACAAGAAGCTCAGATCTTCCCAAGAAATCCATCAAATTGAAGCAAGATAATAAATTCTCTTCTAGGCCCCCATCTAGAGAGATCTCGGTGACCACCTCTGTGGAAGTCTACTATGGAGGAGCTTCTGTTGGTGTACCATTTACGTGGGAATCTCAACCGGGGACGCCTAAAGTCAAGTTCAACGAAAACCCGCTTCCTCCTCTTACGCCTCCACCTTCCTTCCATTTTAATTCCACAAAAAACTGCATAAAAAAACACTCAAAGCGCAATCTTTTCCACACTATTCTCCCTATGTTCTATCTGAGGAAAGCCAGTCACCCACAATCTCCTGCATCATCATTATCATCATCATCATGGTCATCGTCACGTTCTTTGCCTTCTTCTCCGTTTACTCCTCCAAATATATGGGGAAAGTTCCATGAGGAAGACGAACATGGATCACCTGTTTCAACATTGTGCTTTGGGATTGGTCGTGGTACAACAGCTAGGCCCCGAGGTTGCTCTTCAAACATAATCAAGGTACTGCTCAGAGAATTTGCATGAACTACTGTCATTTTTGGCTTCAATATGCTTTTCTAAAGATTCTATGATATCATGTAATGGAAGGATATTGATGATGTTAGCTGTTGTTAACCTTATAAGAAATAAGTAGTTTTTGAAAAGAATTAGTTTCATGCTGAAGTGGATGCTAATAATGTTTACTGATGCTATTATCATCTTCTCTTCTTTATGCATGAAACCGGGGCTTCAGATTAGGCACTCCTTTCCTTTTTTGTTTTTGTTTGTGCAATTGTTAGTTGCTAGGTCTGATCAGGTGAACATGGTGCTTAATCTCATGGGAAGAATTTCAAGTCTCTGGTACGCTCTTTATTAGACTAACAATTAATCATTTAGGCTATGACATAGCCTTGAGATCGGATTAAGAATCTAACAAAATACATAATCTCACGTTTGTTTGGCTAGGAAAATTGTGGTCCAGACAATCTTAGAATCACTCCTTGGATTAAGAATCTAACAAAATACATTATCAGTCTTCTATGCCTTCCATGCCACAAGGATGAGTGTGGATTTTTAGACTACTTGAAATAGACTTGTACCAACAAAACTAAAAACGTTGATATGTATTTCCGTATTCTACAAACGGCAATAGTTATGAGATGGGTCGAGTTGAATTGACTCCCCTAATCGGTTAGATGAAAAGCAAGTCTGTCAATCCATCCTTTTTGTGTGGCCTCAATGGCCATGTACACATGTAGACTACTGAATAATTTTTGTGGTAAACTAGACTATATGATGATGTATTTTGTATAGTTGGCTGCATTGTTTACGATGACGATGAAAATGTCTTCTCTGTTTTGTTAAAGTAAGGAGAGTACATATGGGTACAGAGTACAGATTCGTCTTAATTAGGGCATGTGAAATGTGAATGTGAAAGACTGAGAAGAACAACTGAACAGGTCAGAGAGTGGAAGCTTCGGATGGGAATTATTAATTAGGTCAAGATTTATTAATAAATAGGTTGTCAGATAGTTATTAAAGTGTGTACAAATGAGATCTGTTCCTCTTCATTAATTATGATCCTAAACTTAGGATGGAATCACGCGAGAGCCACATGAGTTGGCTATTTTTTTTAGTTATTTACACCTAGGGCTGCAAATGAACTAAATTGTTCATGAACAACTCGAGTTTGGGTCGTTTAAAGTTTGTTTGATTTTGGTTAGTAATCAAGCCGATCTAGAGTGGACTTCGAGTAGACTCAAGCTCTAAAAGGCTCGAGTAGAAAATGAATTAATATTTATTTTTAATAATATATTAAATAGTTTGTTATTAATTTATCAGCAATGCTAGGTATTATGAAAAATCTTTCATGAAAATAATCATGAAAGTTTTGTGATCATTGGATTACACTTAAAATAAAACACCGCACACTAATCTAGGTAATCCAAGGATCATAAATTTTTCATGATAATTTTCATAAAATTTTTGTCATGATCCTTAACTTTTCCCTTAATTTATTTAATTTTTCTATTTGTGTTTGGTATTTGTGTGAATTTACATATTTAATTTATGAAATTTAATTTAAAGTTTAATTTTTTTTTCAAGTTTAAGCTTCAGCTTCAGCTTGAGCTCAGCACATTTATGCAATCAAGTTGATTCGAGTCGAGTTAGAGTTTCTCAAATACTTTGTTAATATAGTAATTATATATTCTGTCTATCATACATATCATATTATATTCATTACCATACTTGGGATTACCATAATTAGATTTCTCTTCTCTTATATAAAGGAGCCTTGTATACATTGTTACATAATTATTTAACACAATATTGAATATACATATCATATAATATTCTCTTTCTCTCTCTCTTAGATATTGTAACATGATATCAGAATTATAAGTTAAGCTCTTGGTGTTATTTACTTTACCAATAGGGCTGCCTGCAAGACCTCAGCCCATTTCACTGCTATATTTTCCTTTTAGTATCGTTTCATGATAATCTATTTCTCTGTCCGCTGGTTTATTCTTACCCGAAATATCTCTATCATATTTTTTTTATTCGCAATCTTTCTTCTTCTTTTTTTTTTTTTTTTTGGTGCTTCTGCTTCACTCTATCTTTTCCTCTGTTTCAACCTCAAATAGATTTCTACCTTCAAACCTATTTAAGTTTGAGGGGGAGGGGGATAAGCATAGCTATATGCCATGCTAACCACCTAAGCCGCCCCTTTGGTGCACAACCTAAGCCGCCCTCTTGGCACACTTCCTAATCCGCCTCCCTTGGTGCACTCTCTAATTCGCCTCCTTGGCGCACTTCCTAAGCCGCCTCCCTTGGCGCGCTCTTTAAGCCACTCTCTAAGCCGTCTTCTTGGTGCATTTTGTCCCTTTCCAAGACGCCCTCTAGCACAAATGGTTCATTTGTCGCCATCATTGTTCAGCACCACATCATGAGTTACATATGTGTCACATTTGTTGGTTCAACACCCGTTATTCTTCTATAACGGTCTGACACGATCATAAATTGTCTCCCTGCATTAGCTCTATTAGCTCCGGCCCTATTTCTACAACAGTTCGACATAATCATAAATTGTCTCTTGGCATTAGCTCCGGCCTTTGATCTATCCTCAGGCACCTATGTGCTACCATCTGGACTTTACGATCTATTTACTCAGATCTATCTATATTTTATTTTATTTTTAGTTTATTTCATGTTTTAGGTTCTCTTTCCAAACTCAAGTTGGTGTCCCTACTTAAGTTTGAGGGGGGTGTTAAATATAGTAACTATATATTCTGTCTATTATACATATCATATTATGTTCATTACCATATTTAAGATTACCATACTTAGGTTTCTTTCCTCCTATATAAAAGAACTAGCGTATGCCCGTGCCTGAAGGCACGATGTAAATAATGTTAGGATTATAATATAATTGTAATCTCAACACTATTTAAATTTATTTTTTAATTTGATAAAATCACAAATTTATTATAAAATTTTGGAGTTTTGACAAATCTCCTCATGAAAACTCGTTTTTGCTTATATAATATATAGCTAGATAGGACCAAAATAATTTGAATAGATCTAAGCCATCTAAATATCCTAATAGGACAAAAATATGTTGAAGATTAAAAAACCGTCCTGCTTTAATAAAATATGTTGAAGATTCATATGAGGTCTAAATTTATGAAGTCTATCAGGTATTCAATATATTTAAAACTAATAATTAATTGTTCAAATTCATTTAATTTCTGGACTATAAAATTCGTTAATTTAATCTCCACTACATACAGTAATATTTGGCTTCTAATTATGGAATCGCAAACGTTTCCATAAATATAATTAAAAAATAAGTGAACAAAAAGAAAAAAATATATATATATATATATATATACAAATAGAGAGAAAAACAAAAATGGGAGAAAATAAAAAAAAATAAAAAGAAAAGAGAGAGGAAGGTGGGATCATAGAAAGATAGGTGAGAAATGGAAAAAGTAAAAGAGAAAAACGAGAAAATAGAAAATGTACATGTAGGATATTTTTTGAAAAATATATCTCAACTGTTATTTTATAATTTAAATAGATTTGAGTCATCCAAATGTCCTAGTAGGACAAATGTATGTAGGACAAATTCAAAAATCATCTTGTTTTATTATATAGATGTTGAAGATTCATATGAGATCTAAATTTATGAAGTCTATCATGTATACAATATATTTAAAAATAATAATTAATTGTTTAAATTCATTTAATTTGTGGACTAAAAAATTAATTAATCTAATCTCTACTACATATAGTAAAATCTAGCTCCTGATTTTGAGATCGCAGATTTTTCCATATAATATGAATAAAAAATAAGTGAACAAAAAGAAGAAAATAAAAAAAATAAAAAAATAGAGACAAAAATAAAAATGGGAGAAAATAAAAAAATAAGGGCAAATTACAAACACCCCCCTCGAGGTTTGGTGAAAATACAGATTCCTCCCTGAGGTTTGAGAAATTACATCCCGCCCCCTGAGGTTTACATTTTCATAACAAATTGCCCCCTAGGGTTTTTATTTTCATGCATTCCCTAATTTTTCCTAATTTATTATGAAAATTTGACCCTCAGGGGGGAATTTGTAATTTCTCAAACCTCAGGGGGAAATCTGTATTTTTACTAAACCTCGAGGGGGTGTTTGTAATTTACCCAAAAAATAAAAAGTAAAGAGAAAGGAAGGTGGGATCATAGAATAATGGGTGAAAAAATGAAAAAGTAAGAGAGAGAAGTGAGAAAATAGAAAATGTACATGTAGAAATTTTTTTGAAAAATATAGCTCAATCGTTGTTTTATAATTTGAATAGATCTGAGCCGTCCAAATGTCCTAGTAGGACAAATTTGTGTAGAATAAATTCAAAAACAATCTTACTTTATTATATAGATGTTGAAAATTCATATGATATCTAAATTTATGAAGTCTATCATGTATTCAATATATTTAAAAATAATAATTGATTGTTTAAATTCATTTAATTTGTGGGCTAAAAAATTAATTAATCTAATCTCCACTACATACAGTAAAATTTGACTCATAATTTTAGGATCGTAGATTTTTTCATATAATATGTATAAAAAATAAGTAAACAAAAATGAGAAAATAAAAAAAAAACAAATAGAGACAAAAATAAAAATGGAAGAAAATAAAAAAATAAAAATAAAAGAGAAAGGAAGGTGGGATCATGGAATTGTAGAAGGATGGGTGCGAAAAGGAAAAAGTAAGAGAGAGAGAAGCGGGAAAATAAAAAATGTATATGTAGGATATTTTTTGAAAATATATTTCAACCGTTGTTTTATAATTTGAATAGATCTGAGCCGTTTAAATATTCTAGTAAGACAAATGTGTATAGGATAAATTGAAAAACTATCCTGTGTTATTATATAGATGTTGAGGATTCATATAAAGTCTAAATTTATGAAATCTATCACGTATTCAATATATTTAAAAATAATAATTAATTGTTCAAATTCATTTAATTTGTGGACTATAAAATTCATTAATTTAATCTCCACTACACACAGTAAAATTTGGCTCCTAATTCTGGGATAGCAGATTTTTTCATATAATATGAATAAAAATAAGTGAACAAAAAGGAGGAAAAAAATAAATAAATAGAGAGACAAATAAAAATGAGAGAGAGAGAGAGAGAGAGAGAGAGAGAGTGGGATCTTGAGATCATAAAAGGATGGGTGAAAAACGGAAAAAGTAAAAGAGAGAAGCGGAAAAATAGAAAACGAATATGTAAGATATTTTTTGAAAAATATATCTTAGCCGTTGATTTATAATTTGAATAGATCTGAGTTGTCCAAATGTCCTAGTAGGACAAATTAAAAAACCATCCTATTTTATTATATAGATCTTATATACATTGTTACATAATTATTCAACACAATATTGAATATACACATAATATAATATTTTCTCTCTCTCTATCTCTCTCTCTCTTAAATATTGTAATATTAGGAGTGTAAAAATGGCCCGTGGCTCATGGGTGGACTTCGCCTGAGCTCGAGAACTTGGGCCAAGGCTATCATTTTGAAGCCTGGCTCGGCCCGCCTAGTCTGGCTTGTGGCTTGGTCCATCGGCTCACTTAAGGCCCACTTAAGGCCCGGTCCGCCCAGGGCCTAGTGTCTTTTTTGATGAAAAATAATAAAATTTTGGTAGAAAAAAAAAAAAAAAAAAAAATTTGTTTAGGCCCACCTAAGCCCGCCCCAAGCCTAGCGGCCTAGTCTGCCTAAGGCCTGAATACCCCCTGGGCCTAATTTTTTTGGTCCGTGGCCCAACTTGGCCTGGTCCAAATTTTGGTAGGAGCTTGCGAGGCCCAATATAGGTCAAGCCGGACCAAATTTACACCCTATGTAACATATTTGATGAGTATATCTTGAACTCAAGCTCGATTATTTAGACTCGACTTGAGCCTAGTGAATGACCTTACAGCCAAAAGTTCGGCTTTGCTCATTTACAAATTGCACCCCTTGAATCAAATGCACTTCAATTATGCTTTGAGGTTTTTGAAGCCCTTCATTGGAGTGTGAGGCCGAAAATAATCCAAATTAAAATTTTGAGTTGCGTTTAAATTTTGGATTAAGGAAGGGCTAGTGTTTCACCCGTGCTATGCATGGGTTGTGTTTATAATTATTTGTATATATGTGAATTGCGATTTTTAAATATACATATATTTTTTTTGGCATACAGAAAAAGGAATATAATAAATGCAACATATCTTTAATTAATTATTTTATATTTGCTTTTTTTTTTCAAAATTTAAAAGATAAATGCTATGGTGCCGTTTGGTAACACTATGTATCTCAAATATTTTACCAAACCTCTCACATGGGGTGGGACTCACACAAATCCACATGTGTACCCATATGAGAGGTTTGGTAGAATATTTGGGGTTCCTAGGATAACTCAATTTAAAAATAATGTATAGGCAAAATTTATAACTAAATTAATGAAAAATTTATTCCTAATGACAATTTTTTACTTCTATATAAATACTTTAAAAAATAAACTTGAAAAAGGTAGTCAATATAATATTATACATTAAGTAAAAAAATGTGATTAACAATTATGCTTACATAAATTTACTATAGTTTTAATTTCAATTTTTTTTTAAAAGAAAAAAGAACTATTTTAAAAACATTTTATTTAGCTAGTACAAAATAGAATTTTCTTAGCAAAAAGAAAAGTTATAAAATTTTGTTGCAAATTTTCAAATGTATATTGATAAACATTCTATTATACTTGCTTGTTTTGAGAGTTTTGATCTTTGATTTTTACTCCACATTCATTGTATTATTTTATTTATTTATTTCTTCTTCTTACATGATTTTCACATGATATTTCTTTCATAATGCATCTTCGAGTGTATTAGTGAAAATATCGTATACTTAAAATGCACAAAATTACAATATATAGAAGAAGAAGAAAAAAAAAGAAGTAAGTAATAGCTCAAAATTAAAACTACTTTAAGAAAAAATAAAAAATAAAAAATAAAAGAAAAAATAAAATTATTTGAAATAGAAAATGATTTACTTATTTATTTATTAATTTTTAAAAATAAACTTTTAAAGGAAACAAAGAAAACTATATAAAAAAAAATACATAAATCAAATATAAAATATAATACAAAAACTAAATGAATTATAGGATTTTCAAAAAATGAGACTCACAAATAAATTTTGTAAAATCTTACCTATTCATATACTTTTTGTGTATATTTTTTGTACTTCTAATTTTGAAAAAGACATTGAAATAGTTTACACTTCTTGCATTAGATCCATCTAATAGCTTTAGCAAATACAGATGTAATAATTTCATAATACAAAACACAAACAATTGTGAAACAAAGTATCTAAAAAAAAAAAATAAAAACAATGTTCAATGATGATGTAGAAGCACACTTGGCGTTTTAATTGGAGGTATAACCAGATAAATCGCTATAGAAGGGGAAGACAATATTTATTTTTTACAACAATTAGATAACTCAATATATAATTTTAATATCTCTCACTCTTTCACACGTCCAATTCTCTATCAATATTAAAGTAAATGCATGAACCAAAAAACAAAAACATTTGAGAAGACAAAGAGAGACTTTTAAATTGCTGAATTCTATTAATTAATAGTTATTAGGCTTTAATGGTCGCGTTTTTAATATTTGTTAACCATTAAAGCTGAGTTCTTTAATTTCATCTATATTCACTTGATAATTTGAAAGTGAGCATGTGTGAAGATTTTACACAAACATTTAGCACATTTTTTGAGCACTATTAATGAAATGCACAATGTAATTTTTTTCTTTTTTCTTTTTTTTGTAACTTGTTATTTTTTAATAAGAATTTATATTTGTTTTAGATTTTTTTTAATATACAAATTATTTTTTTTAGATTTTTTTATAAATATAATTTAACAATCTCATCACTAACCATAGTGTATACTATGGAAGAAGTTGAAAATAGTGCAACAGTAGGTAGGAGAGAAGTCAAATATGTAAAATTTAGTCAAAACCCCTCTATTGGACCCTTGTTTAGTGAAAAAGAACAAACCAATTTATTTTGCTTCATAAACCCTCTAAGGAGAAAACACATAATTGAATAAAGACAAAGTAAAATATGTTTTTTTTTTTTCTTAGACAATATTGCCAGAGTAACATGTTACTGTGAACCTGAGTAACATGTTACTGTTAGACAAAGCAACATATTACTGTGAAACAAAATAATATGTTGCTGTCAAATAGAGTAACGTGTTACTGTTACTGTTTACATCAATTTGAATGGTAATATTATTATTATTATTTAAGAATTTCATAGTCAACATGGATCTTATTTGATAGATCTTGATGAGAGAATTCTAAAAATACTCCTTTTATTAGAAACCGACATCAAAAGTTATATTATTTTAAAGTTTAATATTTTGATAATAATGATATGTGTTGGACGTTTTAAGAATTTTTTTTTTATACCTGTCCTTAATGCATTAAAAGTTTTATTATGTTAAAGTTTTGACCAAATCTCCCAAGACTTGTGGGTTGAGAGAAATTAATAAATGTTGAGATTTTTTTTAAATCAAAAAATTAGAAAATTAATATTACAATATTGAAACTCATACAAAATTTATGAGTTAAAATCCTTATATATATATATATATAATATATAGATTTGTGGGTTGAGAGAAATTAATAAATATTAAGATTTTTTTTTAAATCAAAAAATTAAAAAATTAATATTAAGATATTAAAACTCACATAAAATTTATGAGTTAAAATTCTTTTATTTATAGATTTATGAATAAATAAATAAATAAATTCAAACAATTTACAATGTAAGCAATATTGTCTAGTCAACTCTTTTGCACGAGTATTGAGATGGCCTAATAATTGGGCTTTAACCTATTACTTTTTTATTTCCTTTCCCTTTCATCGCTAGGTTTTATTAATCCCTAGGTTTTATTAATCCCAATCCCTAGTCCCCTACTTTCTTTAAAGGCCAAGTTTTTTTATTTTTATTTTTTAATAAATAAAGCTCTCTCACATAATCTCTCTTTCTATCGAGTCTCAACTTTAATTAAAAAAGTGCAATTATAAAATGAAGAATTGAGGTGAGGATGTGGATGTGGATGTGGAATGTTATTTCTTCTTGTGATAATTCATTATTCTATGAAAGGCTATTACTTTAGAATGTATCAAAAATTAGTATTATTTTATGATCCGATGTTATGTATCTACACATTTGTTGAACTCAAATGCATATTGCATGTTTGAAATTGTTGGAGATCTAATTTTCATTTTATGCATATATGATATATAATACATTTTGGTTGAGCTAAAATGGGTAGGGTTTGTGTGTTTGAACTTCTAACTCAATTTATTTGGCTCTAGTTGAGGTTGTTGGGATGGTTCACCCATGTAAGATAAAAGACTATCAAGTTCTACACTGCCTAATGAATAACAATGTATCAAGTGACTTGTAATTTTGAATTTGTTGACTCTCTTTGTACAAGTAAACGCATTTTTAAACTATCCATGTACAATATAAAGTTTTGACAGAACTAAATGATATCAAAGATTTTTGGCGAACAATGTTGTAGAAAGTTTGCATTCATTACTAGTACTACAATTTGCAGTCATCCCAAAACTTAGGAGTAGCACAACCCTCGACATGGCCTTACATTTAAATAATAACTACTCTATCACCTGTATTATGCACGAGATAATTATAGATATTTTATATTTGTTTTAGATTTTTTTAATATATAAATTATGTTTTTTAAGATTTTTTATAAAAATAATTTAACAATCTTATCACTAACCATAGCGTATGGGAGAAGTTGAAAAGAGTACTGCAGTAACTATACATGGATTGTATCTATAATTATTTGTATGATTGAATTTTAAATGTTGATTAGGGGATTTTGACCAAATTAATAAATGCAGGCATGTAGAAAGACATGTGGATTGAAGAAATTTAATAAATACTGATAAGGAGATTTTGACCAAATCAATAAATGCTGAGATTTTTTTTAAATAAAAAATAAAAAATTTAAAAAATTCAGATTGGGATATTGAAACTCTCACAAGCCTTGGGGGTTAAAAACTCTCATTTGCTTAATATATAGTATAGATAGATAATATATAATATCTATACTATATATTAAGCAAAAGGGGGTTTTTAACCCCAACCTTTGTGAGAGCTCCAATCTCTCAATTTTAATTTTTTAATTTTTTGATTTAAAAAAAAAATCTCAGCATTTATTGATTTGGTCAAAATTTTCTTATCAACATTTATTAACTTTTTCCAATCTACATGTCTTTCTACATGCTTACCATTATTGATTTGGTCAACATCTCCTTATCAGCATTTAAAATCTCCTCATACAAATAATTTCTTAATCAACATTTCCTAATCACCATTATTGATTTGGTCAAAATTTTCTAATCAACATTTATTAACTTTTTCCAATCTACATGTCTTTCTACATGCTTGTCATTATTGATTTGGTCAACATCCTCTTATCAACATTTAAAATCTCCTCATACAGATAATTATAGATACAACTCGCGCATAATTACTGCAGTACCTTTTACAACTTATCCTATACACTATGATTAGTGATAAGAATGTTAAATTATTTTTATAAAAAATCTTAAAAAAACATCTATCTATCTATACTTATTATATATTAAGCAAAAAGGGATTTTTAAACCCCAAGGCCTATAGGAGCTCTAATATTCCAATCTAAATTTTCTAAATTTTTTATTTAAAAAAAAAAACTCAACATGTATTAATTTGGTCAAATCACTTGATCAGTATTTATTAACTTTTTTCAATCCACATGTTTTTCCACTTGCTTGTATTTATTGATTTGGTTAAAATTCCCCGATCAGCATTTAAAATTCCATACAAATAATTATAGATACAACCCGCGCATAGTTACTGCAGTACCCTTTATAACTTCTCCTATACACTATGGTTAGTGATAAGATTGTTAAATTATTTTTATAAAAAATCTTTAAAAAGCATCTATCTATCTATCTATCTATCTATCTATCTATACTATATATTAAGCAAAAGGGGATTTTTAACCCCAAACCTTGTGGGAGCTCCAATCTCCCAATCTAAATTTCCTGATTTTTTTATTTAAAAAAAAAAAAAAACCTTAGCATTTATTAACTTCTCCCAATCCCCAAGTCTTACCATCATAATAACACTTTAATGCATTAAGAACAAGCATAAAAAAAATTATTTGAAATCTAACACATATGAATTCCTCGAAAAGTCCCAACACATATAATTATTATCCCTCATAATAACACTTTAATGTATTAAGAACAAGCATAAAAAAAATTCTTAAAAAGTCCAACACATATGATTATTATCAAAATATTAAAATTTAATATAATATAATAATAATAAAAAAAGACATTTAATTCCTTGAAAAGTCCAACACATATGATTATTATCAAAATATTAAACTTTAATATAATATAAAAAAAGAAAAAAAGAAGACATTTAAAAAAAAAAGATATTTAAAAATCGCAATTCACATATATAGATAACTAGCCTATCATCCGTGCTATACACGAGATAATTATAGATATTTGTATTTGTTTTAAATTTTTTTTAATATATAAATTATATTTTTTAAGATTTTTTATAAAAATAATTTAACAATCTTATCACTAATCATAGTGTATGGGAAAAGTTAAAAATGGTATTGCACTAACTATACACGGATTATATTTATAATTATTTATATGAGGGGATTTTAAACGCTAATTAGGAGATTTTGATCAAATCAATAAATATAGGCATATCAAAAGATATGTGGATTGAAAAAAGTTAATAAATGCTAATAATGAGATTTTGACCAAATCAATAAATACTGAGTTGTTTTTTTTTTAAATAAAAAATTTAGAAAATTCAAGTTGGGATATTGAAACTTCCACAGGTCTTGGGGGTTAAAAATCCTATTTTGCTTAATATATAGTATAGATTGTAAATATATTAAGAAAAAGGTGGTTTCTAAACCCTAGTCTTGTGGGAGTTCCAATCTCTCAATCTTAATTTTCTAAATTTTTGACTAAAAAAAAAAAAAAAAAAACTCAGCATTTATTGATTTAGTCAAAATCCTCTATACACTATGGTTGGTGATAAGATTGTTAAATTATTTTTATAAAAAATCTTAAAAAAACATCTATCTATCTATCTATCTATCTATCTATATTATCTATACTATATATTAAGCAAAATGGAGTTTTTAACCCCAACCCTTGTGGAAGCTCCAATCTCCCAATCTAAATTTTTTGATTTTTTGATTTAAAAAAAAAAAAACTTTAGCATTTATTAATTTCTCCCAACCCCCAAGTCTTACCCTCATAATAACACTTTAATGTATTAAGAACAAGCATAAAAAAAATTCTTTGAAATCCAACACATATGAATTTCTTGAAAAGTCCCAACACATATGATTATTATCCCTCATAATAACACTTTAATACATTAATAACAAGCATAAAAAAAATTTATTGAAAAATCCAACACATATGATTATTATCAAAATATTAAATTTTAATATAATATAATAAAAAAAAGAAGACATTTAATTTCTTGAAAAGTCCAACACATATGATTATTATCAAAATATTAAATTTTAATATAATATAATAAAAAAAGAAGATATTTAATTCCTTGAAAAGTCTAACACATATGATTATTATCAAAATATTAAACTTTAATATAATATAAAAAAGGAAAAAAAGAAGATATTTAAAAAAAAAAAAGACACTTAAAAATCACAATTCACATATATGGATAATTGTAAATATATTAAGGAAAATGAGGTTTCTAAACCCCAAGCCTTGTGGGAGTTCCAATCTCTCAATCTTAATTTTCTAAATTTTTTATTTAAAAAAAAAATCTCAACATTTATTGATTCGGTCAAAATCTCCTGATCAACATTTATTAACTTTTTCCAATCCACATGTTTGCATTTATTGATTTGGTCAAAATCTCTGATTAGCATTTAAATCACATCATACAAATAATTATAGATACAGCCCATGCATAGTTACTGCAGTAGCTTTTTTAATTTCTCCTGTACACTATGATTAGTGATAAAATTGTTAAATTATTTTTATAAAAAATCTTAAAAAACATAATTTATATATTAAAAAAAATTAAAACAAATTAAATATCTATAATTATTCTGTGCATAGCACGGATGATAGGCTAGTCTATACTATATATTTAGCAAAAGGGAGTTTTTAACCCCAAGCCTTGTGGGAGTTCCAATCTCCCAATCTAAATTTTTTGATTTAAAAAAAAAAAAATCTTTGCATTTATTGACTTCTCCCAACTCTCAAGTCTTACCATCATAATAACACTTTAATGCATTAACAACCAGCATAAAAATAATTTTTTGAAATCCAACACCTGAATTCCTTGAAAAGTCTCAACACATATGATTATTATCCCTCATAATAAGATTTTAATGCATTAAGAACAAGCATAAAAAAAATTTCTTGAAAAGTCCAACACATATGATTATTGTCAAAATATTAAACTTTAAATATAATATAATAAAAAAAAAGACATTTAATTCTTTGAAAAGTCCAACACATATGATTATTATCAAAATATTAAATTTTAATATAATATAAAAAATGAAAAAAATAAGACATTTAAAAAAAAATTAAAAAATCACAATTTACATATATAGATAATTGTAAACATAATCCGTGCATAGCACGGATAATATGCTAGTATATATATATATATATATTATAAGATGAGAGAAATAAAGTGCTATCTTATTATAATGGAGGAGATCTTATAAAAAAAAACGTGTAGACATGAATGCCCTCCTATTTTATTGTGTTTACAATTATCTATATATGTGAATTGTGATTTTTAAATATATATTTTTATAAAATGTCTTGTTTTTTTCCTTTTTTATATTATATTAAAGTTTAATATTTTGATAATAATCATATGTGCTGGACCTTTTAAGAAATTAAATGTCTATTTTTATTATATTATATTAAAGTTTAATATTTTGATAATAATCATATGTGTTGGACTTTTCAAGATATTTTTTTTTATGTTTGTTCTTAATGCATTAAAGTGTTATTATGAGAGATAATAATCATATGTGTTTGGACTTTTCAAGGAATTCATATGTGTTGAATTTCAAAGAATTTTTTTTTATGCTTGTTCTTAATACATTAAAGTGTTATTATGAGGGTAAGACTTGAGAGTTGGGAGATGTTAATAAATGCTAAGATTTTTTTTTAAATCAAAAAATAAAGAAATTTAGATTGGGAGATTGGAGCTCCCACAAGACTTGGGGTTAAAAATTTCCTGTTGCTTAATATATAGTATAGATTTTAACATGTATAGCATTCATTTTTTTTTTAATCTTATATTTAAAATTTAAGGTAAATTATAAATATATCATTTGAGATTTGCTTAAAATATGAATTGTTCCCTATGATTTGAAAAATTACAAATATCTCTTATCAGATTTTTTATTTAACAAAATTAATTAAAAAAATAAAATTCTTAACTGTTCTTTTATATGATAATAAAATTACTTGTATTATCAATTGAAATAAATTTATGATATTATTAAAAATTGTTAATTGATTTAATGATTTATTAATAAAATAAGCCATTTGTTATGAGATTAAAATTTTTAAGGTTAAATTACAAACACATTTCCTGAGATTTACTTAAATTACAAATTACCCCCAGTGATTCTAGAAATTAGGGGTGGGCGCGGGTCGGTTGCGGCCATGAAACCTCCAATCTTTCATCTGTCTGCTAGATTGGTGGATTGGAGAAAATCAATCCGCATCCGTCTGCCAATCCGGCAGATGTGGATTGAGCGGTTTGGCAGTTTGGCGGTTTGACGGATGGATGCGAATCGATTTGGTGGTTTCAAATTTTATAAATTTTCAACATAATTCAACTTGTACACTTTCTCAAAAAAAGAAGAAGAAAGTATTACAGTCAATGACTTAAAAAAATATTACCATCACTTCATGCCTCATCTAAAGTAAGAAAGTTTGAAACTTTAGAATATCACAATCATTGCATGCCTTATACACATCCTACAATCACAGTATGTTTCATCCACATAAAGCATTACAATCTGTGGTTCTTAAAATATAAAAACAATTCAAACTACCAAAACTATGAACAGAGCAGTAGTAGAGATTGTATGTCTCTGTATTGTTGCATCTATATTTATTTTTGAAAACAAAAACCAACCAGTATATATTATATTTTCTATTTATTATTTTTAGAGATAGATTTAAAAACCAAAAAATATAGATAAATAACACGTTTATTTTTTTCAATTCAAAAAAGATATTCAAGTTGAAATTTTTTTTTAACAGAATATTTAAACTCTTTTTTAATTGAAAACATAAACAAAATATTTAAACAAACTGAAAACACAAAGTCTTATAAATTACTAGAGATGATCGCGGTTTGGCGGTTCGGTTGTGGTCAAAGGAATCTCAAATCTGCCATCCGTCTGCCAGATTGGCGGATTGGAGGAAATCAATCCACAACCGTCCGCTCGTCATCACGCATCCGTCCAAAATGTGGCGGATCGGTTCAGTTTGGTTGGTTTTGACGGATCGGTATATCCGCTGCTCACCCCTACTAGAAATTACATTATGTCCCTATGGTTTCTAATTTTATAATAAATATGTCATTTTATTAATAAATCATCAAGTTAATTAACAATTTTTAATAATGTTAAAATTTTATTTCAATTAATAATTCTGATAATTTTATTATTGTAAATGTAAACAGTTAAAAATTTCACTTTTTTAATTAATTCTATTAAGTAAAATCTCAGGAGGTGTATATGTAATTTACCCAAATTTTAAAGAGCGAGATGTAATTTCTAAAATTATATGGAGCAATTCATATTTTAATCAAATCTCAGAGAATGCATTGTAATTCACCCTAAATTTAATATGTGAATGAGGTTTTTTTAAATAAGGTAAATTACACTTACACTCCTAAGGTTTGGGTTTAATATATATCACCCTTGACGTTTGAGAAATTACACTAACCCCCCCCCCCCCCCGTCATTGTAATTATTTAGACGAAATGAAAATATTGAATTCGTACACTTTCTATTTTCTTGCTTTGCTTTTCTTCCTTCCTTTTTTTTTTTTTTTCCTTTGCTTTACGTTTTGTTTTTCAATGTAATTTTTTTTGTTTTTTCATTAGGAGTTGGTACCGTTTATATAAGTAAGAGGGTTTGTAAAATGAGAATCATAGGAGTGAGAATGTAATTTCCAAAACGTCAAAAAATGAAATTTAATAGGACCAAACCTTAAGCGGTGTCAGTGTAATTTACCTTTTTAAATATAAGTCTCACCGTCCAAAAGTCAAATATAGATCATATATAGACTTATTTTGGCAACTAGGAAAAAAAAATTGGGAGGTTTATTAGAAAATCTTTTTTTAAGTGTTCGTATCTCAATTAGTCCATAAGATATTCTTGTATTCTAATAAGTCTTATTATTTGAATATTTGATCTATCAAATCATAATTATCATATTTAAAGTATTTTATGGATATTTCTACCCTTATAAATATTTTTTGAATGGTTAGCAATTTAGTACTGTGAACATTCATATTTTACAATGTGAATGTTCATATGAATGTTCACATTGACAGTGTGAACATTCACATCACGGAACATTCATGCTGTAAATGTGAATATTATTAAGGGTATTTTGATAACTATGTCACTCATAAGACTTATCGGAATATAAGAAAATAGAGTGGATTAAATGAAACATAAATAGATGAAAAGAGATTTATAAAAAGTGTCCCAAAAAAATTAGCTTATTTCCTTATTTGGGTCACATCATCGCTCTATTTTTTTGTAACAGAAGTGATTGGTAGCTCGAATCTGCCTTCCCATAATCCCTCCGAAACGACGAAATGACGTCGTTTTGTTGTTCTGATTTTTTTTTTTTTTTTTTTAATTTTTTTCAGAAAAAGAAGAAAATTAAAAGAAGAAAGAAGAAGAAGAAGAGAAGAAAGAAGAAGGAAGAAGAAGAAGGAGGAGGAGGGAAGAAGAAGGACTGGAGAGGGCCAACAAAATCGGGTTGGAGGCGGAGACGGGGGCGCGGAGGTGGAGGCGAGGCAGGTGCGGCGAGGCAGAGGCAGAGGCGGCGGAGGTGAGGCGACGATGGGCAGAGCTCCTCCTCTTCCCCTCTCTTCTCTCTCTCTCTCTCTCTCTCTCTCTGTCTCTTCTAAATTTCGGGAAAAAAAACATTTCTCCTTTTGTAAATTTTTAAAAAAAATAAAAAAAGCTAAAAAAATCAACTTTTTTTTTTTACTCCCAAAAAAGGTCATACTTTTTAGAAAAAATTCTGAATTTTGATTGAGTCCATAGTTTTTTGTGAAAAAAAAAATTCAACTCGAACAACTTTTTGGCAACAGCAGGGCCTTGAAAAGGTAGTGATACAGTTTCTTTCCATCCATCTATCTCCTTTAACTACCCTGGTGTACCAAAGAGAGGAGGAAGAACTTTTTACTCCCCAGCTTGCCTGGGTTCAAAACCCTCTGAACAATTAAACAAAATTTTTTTATTTATTGTTTAATGATGAAACGATGTCATTTCAACTCACAGTAGTAACTGCTGTGAGTTGCTCGTAGCAGTATCCTAGATCCGTGTTTAGATGTATGGATTTAAAGTAGTAGAGTTTGACACTATTTATTCATATTTAATAATTTAGATATGGAATTTAAAATTGAATTTGAGCTGTTTGTAGTGATGAATTTAAAATAATACACAAACTTATATTAGAGTGATATGATGCGGTTTGACAAGTGGGCTGAAGGAAAGTTGGGATTAAAAAAATATAAAAAAATAAAATAAGTTAAATAAGTCAATAAAATAAAATATTACATTCAAATTATAATCATTTTATATTTTTTCTCATACAAAAATCAAAAATTCCAAACAAAACTAATTTAGTCAAATTAAATTAGCCAAAATACTAAACAATCAAATTAAAAAAAGAATAATCCTTCAAACTCCTCCATCACCCCCCACTATTTTTTGATTGATGCAGAATTTTTTTTTTATTTTAAGGCATGTACTCACAGCCCCACGTGGAGGTTGGGGGGTGCTTGTGCTGCTAAATTTTTTTTTTCACAAACCAACATGTGTTTTCTAATCATTATAGTAAAAGTTGCGGATTTGTGAGGGGCGTTGGGGGTGATTCCCAAAAGAGAATTGATTGGGAGCCCGAATTTGGGCTCCCCCGAATGCCCCTAATTTATTTATTTTTTTATTTTTTATTTATTATTTTATTTTTTCAACAGAAGGAAGAAGAAGACGGGGGAGGAAGGAGGAGGAGGAGGAGGAGGAGGATGAGGAGGAAGGACTGGAGGGGGCCTACTCACAGGGGGAGGAGAGACGGAGGCGGGGCCGGAGGCGACGGTCGAAGGCTGCGACGAGCTCGGCGGGGCTACGAGCTCGGAGGCGACAAGCTCGGAGGCGGTGGTCGAAGGCTGTGACGACCTCGGCTGGCGACCTCTCTTCTCTTTCTCTCTTTCTCTCTTTCTTCTTTTCTCTCCCTCTCCCCTTTGGTTCAGTCCAAAAATGAAGGAAGAAGAAGAAAGAAAAAAAAAAAAAAAAACTAATGCCCAAAACGACATCGTTTTGGGCATTAGGGGCATTCGGGGCATTCAGATTCGGGCACCAAATCATTTTTCTTCCCAAAAATAATGTAAAAGTAATTATATAAAATCATTTGTACTAAGTGCTCTAGTTATTCAGCCAAAATATTAACAAAAAAAAAAAAAAAACCGAAAGAGCTCTAGTTCTTCTAAAATATTTATATAATACTTCCCTTCCAACTCCAATTTATTTTCTTTTTTTGTCAATCTATATATAATAGTTATAGTGTTTTTGGGCAAATTTTACTTAATCTCCTGTGATTTTACTATATACACGGTTTATTTTATTATCATTTAAAAATAATCACATAACTTTCATTTAGTTTGTAGAAACTAAAATGCCATGTCAATTGATTTTGTCGAAACTAACTACAGATGTTCTAGTAATAAGAGGGTTACATACTCATTTTTAAATTTTAAAGAGTAAACTACACATGAAATAAAATATATAAGGTTAAAGTGAATTTTTTTCACTCAAAAAATGGAGAAAATAGATGTAGTTTGCTCTAACGAGATTACTTATATACAAATATATTTTAGTCGTTTCACTTAAATCGTTAACGAGTTTGACGATATATTTTAATTCACAAAACAAAGAAAAGTTGCGCACTTATTTTCAAATGACAGAAGATTATGCGGACATGGACTAAGGGCTAAACCACAAGAAATAAAAGTGAAATTTATTCTTCTTTATTTTTTTTTATTCATAAAGTTCAACTTTTTTCATTTGAAATTCATTCATTTATTGAATTACTATTACTAACTGCATTACACAATGTATTGCGAAATTATAGTCTCATTAGGGACAAATAAAAACTAGCAAATGCATGAATAATTTATTCATTAGCAAAAAAAATAAAATTTCTAACTACTCTCTTATGCAAGAGTAAAATTATTAGAATTGTTGATTGGAATATATTTTTGACATAATTAAAAAAGAATTTTTTTAAGGTGCCTAATATTAAAATTTTATAAAATAAAAGGACATATAATATTTTCATAGTAGTTGGGATCCCTCAACATTTTTACAGAGAAAATTCAACTTAGAGAAATTCGTGCCTGACTCAGAGAAATTTCGACTTAACCTTGAGAAATTTCGGTCTCGACATAGAGAAATTTCAATTTTTACAGAAAAATTTCTCTAATTTTACTTTCAAAATTTCTCTGATATTTTGAAATTTCTCTAATATGTGGTCACGGGGAAATGTCAAAATTTATCTAGTATGATTACAGAAAAATTTCATCGAGTAACCATAGCTAATAAAAAAAAAAAAAATCTTGGACCTCTTCTGTTACACAAAGTTGGAGAGAGATGTTTCACTAATTTTTCTATTAAAAATCTGTTAATTGACTTAATAATTTATGAACAAAATGGGTCATTTGATATGCGATTAAAAATGCAAAGAAGCACAATATAATTTTTAAAATTACAGAGTTCATTTATATTTTAAGTAAATCTCAAAAATGTATTTTATAATTTATGTGCTTTTTTTTTTTTGAAACTCCCCACTTTCTTAAAACGACCACGACTTTCATATGAGAAAGATGAGATGTCTATTTCTTTCAACTTCCTTGATATGGTATCTTGCTTGGATGAGGGGCCAAGAGCAGCTTAGGTTGTGCTTTTGGTGGGATTTATGTTTATCTCAAGATTAATTTTATTATTTAAATCGTTTCTTTTGTATTTTTGTTAGATAAATTATTTAGGAGAAAGTATTAATAGGGTTTATGTTTATCTCAAGTTTAATTTTATTATTTAAATTGTTTATTTTGTATTTTTATTAGATAAATTATTTAGGAGAAAGTATTAATAAATTTCATTTTCATATCTGTGTAACTAGTAAGTCCTTCAAATTTATTAAACCTAACAATATTCTCATCTATATGTAGAAATGACAGAACAACTTTACGTTTTATACTCAGCATATTGATTAATACCAATAAATGACTAAAATGTCTATATATTGAAATTACACATTTGTTCTAACTTTATTTTAAAAAAAAATTGTACTCTTTTATAGAATGTTTAGAGAATCTCACAAATTAAACCATTCCAAACAAAAATATTTTCATATCAGCTTCTCCCATTTTAAATACTCAAACGCCATCCCAATTTCTTCTCATTTACAGCGTGATTTTTAAAGTGTGGGTTATATTTTTGGGAAAATTAGTCTAAGGTCCCTTTTCCACTTTTCGTAATAGAAGAGATCCACAAAATTATTTTTTGATGTCTAAGGTCCCTAAACATATATCAGAGAAATTTGACTCTTTGTCTCTCCTCCTCTACTGCAGAGCAGCACTCTCTCTCTCTCTCTCCCCGAAACCCTAGAGAGAAGAGATGGGCAAAGCAGCACAAGGAGCTGAGGCTGTAGAGTTGGATAGGCTCGTCTTCAGAATCGAAAGCATATCGAAAACTCGGATTGATTCTATCAAGAAAACGAACGAGGTTCTCATCCTGATAGCATGTACTGACTGTGGTTTCAAGTTTCAGGTCATTTACAGCAATTTTTTTCGCAGCAAGAATTTTGATCCTAGCCTCTCTTAAGGCACTTAAAGCCACCTTAAAACTATACTCTGATGCCATGCCTTCCTCCACACAGTTAATCTATCTACACGTATTACTTTTCTTCATGGGCACAGCTTTGTACGTTTGACATTTCCTCATTCATGATAGACATGGATGTCTCTCCTCCAGATTACAATAGCAATGGCAAACCAACCTGCACCCAGATCTTCCTAGCCTCTTCCATCGGCCTCATCATCGCTGCCGCAATGCATTACCATCTCAAGAAGCTAAGAGATCAAAAGATCCTTCTGAGGATTAAAGTCTTCGGTAATAGCCTCGTTCGGAAGGTCGAGAGGTTCTCCCATTATGTAAGTAAATCATGTGATCCATTTCTTTCTTTCTTTTCTATTCCCATTTGGATCTTTTCGGCCTTTCTATAATCTATCTATCTTGTTTTCATCTCTCTCTCCTCAATGGGTGCAACAAGGCAAATGGGATTTGCAGACAGAAGAGCATGTCCATATCTCTGCAAGTTAGCTTCTGAATACATCAAGAAATCTGAAGATTGTGAAGACAACATATATTCGTTCTTTGCAGATGATCCAAATATGGATTCCTGAATTTTCTTTGGGTTAAAGAGAATTTCTTTGGAAATGTTTCTTTAGGAGTTTCATTGATTTTGAGAGAATTTCTCTGACTTAAAGTGATCCAGAGAAATTCTTCATTCATTTTCTCTGGAAAAAAATTTCTATCCAGAGAAATTTGAATTTTCTCTGGGTTGAACCCAGAGAAATTCATAGCATTAAGTTTAAAGAAAATCTATCACAAACTCATAGAAGAACTATTAAACATGGGAATTGTTTATATATATTATGTATATTTCCAAGATTTCACACTCACATATACCTGTACCCATGTATGTATGTTTAATTTCATTCCTTCAATGGTTGAGCTTCTTAGTTTGCAAATCCTACTGATGTTATTGCTTCTTCCTTTTTTTTTTGGTAATCAGCTCGATGTTGTATGCACTTTCTGTCCTCCATCAACCACTCCTCCACCATCTCTTTCCCCAACGAGTGCAACCTCTTCTTTTCCAACTTTCTCTGGATTTCCAGCAAGAGTAAAGGTTGCTTGAAGAAAGGGTTGCTACGTTGTCTGGAGAAATTTTCAGAATTTCTCTGGAAAGTCCAGAGAAATTCTTCCCAGAATTTCTTTGGACCAATTTTCTCTATGACGTGAATTTTCTCTGGACCAATTTTCTTTGGACTAATTTTCTCTAGACCAATTTTCTCTGGATCAACTTGAGGGACCTTAGACATTATGAAAATATTAGATGTCCTTTATGTTATAAAATCTTAATACGAGGGACCTTAAAAAAAACACCCCTATATTTTTTTGGGTAAGTAGTGTGGGTTATATTTGTGTACATTTATAAAAAATGTTATACACTTGTCATTTAGATGTGAGAGCTTTCAATACCCATTTGGCCATGTGTCCGCATTGATGTTATCGGACTCCCGATTGAGCAATGCAACCAGAGGAGACTTTTGGGATGGACTTCACAACCGTTGGATCATAACAGAGCTCTTAATGACAGAGTTAAAACTACAGAAGCAAGGAGGGGAAGAATCATTAGGATCAAAGAGATGATAGGAGAATTTATTGGTTGGTTCAGTAGTAACGCCATACGAAGTTTTATATGTATTGTGCTTAGTGAAAGAGATAAAATTTATAATTTTATATTTGGTAATTGGAAAATATAAAAGAGGCATGGGGGTCTGTGATTGGTCTGGAGTATGGTCATGTGGTGCCCAGGACTAACTAATAATTTTTCAAGATGAAGAGTTATGTTACAGCCATCAAACCGGAGAAGTTATTGGTTGGTCTTGGAATACCATCACGTGATGTCCCATTGGTGTTGTAATTGGTGGAAGGGATGGGATACACGAATTTGTATTAGATCATTGAAAAACAAAAAAGAGCATGAAAGTTTGTGATTAGTGAGAGACATAACCACGTGATGTCCCCAGAACACTAAATAATTTTTTATCAAACCACCACGCTGATGATGTAATTAATTATTATAATTGTGTATGCTTTTAAAATAGGAGAAATATCACATTAATTGCGTGTGGAAAAAATAATTACAAAATAATTAGAAATTTTATAAATATTAATAATTAAATTTATATACATTTTCATGAGTTTGTATTTTTTTCCTTGACACCACTGTCAGGTAATAACCCCTTTAAAATATGGTGTAATAAGATTATTTACAAATCAAAAAAAATTATTGTCATAATTTATTTATTGGAAAATATTCTGAATCCCAAATGATTTTGGATGTTGGAAGACACATTAACTGAGGTTGATTATCTCCTAAATTATGTTCCATCAATATAGTGGATTTTTGTGCTTACAAGTTATGCTCAATGTAAGCCAATGTGAATATATACAATGTTACATCCCACACTAGTTGAATGAGATCCCTAACAACAACATGGATTATGATTATGATACGAAGATGTCCAAAAAAATTGTACCACCAGAAAATCCACATTACTACAATAGTTTCACTCCCTTATACTGTGTTTGGTTGGGGAATTTGAGGAGAAATTTGGAAAAGAAAATGGAAAGTGTAGGTAAAATAAGAATAAAACATACCTATATTTCACCTAGTTTTACACACATTTTTCCTTTCTCTTTCCAAATCCCTCTCTAAATCTCCCAACCAAATACAGCATTAATGTATATTCACATTTGACCCTCCAAAACGGAACCCACTTCAATCAATCTCTTGATTCCCTCGACAAAATCCTAAAAAATATCACTTAAAGAATATATTAAATTCACCTTATCAAAATTAATGGGACTAATCAGTTAATAAAAAATCTGATGAGACTATTTGGATCATAGTTTTTCAAGATGAGATTTATGCATAATTTTTTAAATTATTTATATAAAAAATTAAATTAACTAGATATTAGTAATGATATGAATGGATCATATTTGTTTAAGACTTAATGATTTATTCTAAAAAAAAAAAAATGTTATATATGTCACTTCACAATCATATATATATGCTACATATGTCACTTGTTTTTTCATCACCCTGTTATTTATAAACAACCATTAAATTAACAACCAAGACAAAATAATATATGAGAAATTTATTAAAAATACTCTTTCAATTACTTGTATCATAATTAATTTATAAGATATTCTTATATCTCAATAAGATTTATTATTTTAGATATTTGATCCATCAAATCATAATTTTCATATTTAAAGTATTTTATGGACAATTTTATCCTTTCAAATATTTTTTGAACCCTTAGCAACTTGGTGTGTACTATTTTGGACTACTTCAAATGTTCCATAATATAAACATTCACATTAAAAAAATTTGACAATGTAAATGTTCACATTATATAATATAAGTAAAAACATTATTGGTTCATTGAACCTTAAAATTCCAACTCTATTTTCATAAATTTTTGAATTAAAAAATTATAAACACATGACACATAGTCATTGGTTTTTCTATTTTAATTAAATCCTTTATTAATATGAAAAATCTTTTAAAATTGTTAATTTATAAACTATTTAATGTTATCTATTATCATTACTATCTATATCCATATTCTATATCTCTAGTTTTAAATTTCAAAATTACTTACATAGAAAGTCAAAAAATGAATTTTAGCCATATCTTTTATCAAAATCTAAGTCACTTCTAATTTGAAATAAAAAAATAAAAAATAAAATAACATTTCAAATATAATTTTATCCTTACAAAATTTGAACATATTTGTATTTTTTTGAAAAATAAAATATAAATGTGGCATGAAACACGTGTAAATAGAATTTCAAAACCAAAATTTAATCATACTTAACCCTACAACTAATTTAAAATTTAGAAGAAAAATCGAAATAAACTTTTAATAATAATTTATAAAGGGTTATAAAATTCAAGTATACATGTCCTAATCCTATTAAGAAAATATGAAACTAAAACTTCAAATTTTAAATATAAGATTTAAATTAATAATTAATACTTCGCTTTTCTTAAGCAAGTTCTAGGCAAAAGTATAGCACATGTCCCGTCTAATATTAGATAATGTTTTCAAATGTAAATATACCTTAATATTTATAAAATAAACATTAGTTATATTTTAAGAATAAATATATAAATTTCATAATTAAAATTTTAAAATGCCAATAAATATGCAAAAAAAATTATATACATATCTCTTATTTTGATATTATATATATATATATATATATGTATTTATAACAATTTAATACAAATAAATAAATAAGTAGACAAGTAACTCATGGATTGATCATCAAGTAACAAATTTTCAATAACTGGATTTAGGGCAATAACAATATAAAAGTTAACTCGAAATTGATTTTTAGGCTATGTTTAGTGTCTAATCCAGTTGTAGCACTCTTAAGCTAATACATACTCATTACAATCTACAAAATTATTATATAATTTTAACTTATCATTTACTGAATGTTTACTCATTGATAGATAAATTTTCTTAACTAAGTCCAGGTGTAGGATTATCACATGACTCATGGTATATCTAACTCAAGTTGGTCTTGAATTATATTTTTTCACAGAGAAATATATCTAAATAATAATTTAATAATTTTGAATATTAATAAATAAAATTTTATCGAAGTTTATATATTTTTTTAATAAACATGCATAAATATGTACATATTTGTTATTTTCATTATTAAAGATATGTATTTACCAATTTAAAATATATTTATATAAATATATTGGTCAAATAGCCGTTAAATTTGTATTGGTTGACTTAATCCTAACTTTGCTCGTGACAATTCAATTATCCCATAGAATTCTAGAAATTGCTCTTACACTTTAAGGTCAACTTATATTTATCCTACCACATCGATTAGTTATTTTTTTTTAAACCATAACGTGGCACACAATAACTCAAGTAATATTTTTAATATAGTTATTGAAATAAATATAAAATTTAAATCTTTCACTTCATTTCTTTTTTGAAGCCACATTGCGTTAACTCCTAAAATCCAAACCTACATTCTGTCATGAAACTCATCCACAAGAAGTTTTTTCTACAGCCAAAAACCAACACAACAAGCAAAACTGCGTAATATATATATATATATATATATTTTAATAAAATATAAAAAATAAGAAAAATAGAGAACATATGGAAGAGAGAGCTAGCGATACATATTAAAAAAAATAGTATTATTATGTTATCTAGTAAACTTTGATATGACAAATTATAATTAAAAAAATTTAATAGATATAATACAATTATGCTCAACAGAAACGATTTTTGTAATTTATGCAAATTAATTTGTTTTTAATTTACCAATTGAATTATGATATATGTATTTTATTATAGAACAAAATACGAACAGAAAGCTTAAATAATTATTGAAACTTACTTAGTCTCACTACAGGAAATCGCACTTTTGCCGACAAAAAATTTAGTCGGCAAAAGTCCATTTTTAGGTGGTAAAAGTTATCCGCGACTAATTTTTTTGGTCGCCACTTTGTCGCCAATTGAGAGTCGGCAAAAGTAATTAGTGACTAAAACTTTTGTTAGTTGGGAAAAATTTGGATTTGCCGACTACATTTTTGGTCGCTAAATATATCATTAGTGCGACTAATCCATTTAGTAGCTAAAACACTTTGATCGCGAAAAGTGATATTTTCCCGACTAAACATGTTAGTCGCCAATTGTAACATTCCATGACCAAACATATTAATTGCCAATTGTCACATTCCACGACCAAAAAGTTTGGTCGCTAATTGTCACATTCCACGCCCAAACATGGAAGTCACCAAAAGGAATGTTTGCGCAACTAGAACTTTAGTCGCCAATAGACCTATTAGCGACCAAATCCTTTGGTTGCCAATATTAATAATTTTAACAACTAATTATTTAGTCGCCATCTTTCCCGACTAATCACTTGGTTGCCAAAATAGGAAAAACAAAACCAAAATTTTGTCACCAACATCCAACAAAATAAACCTGTAATTCATAATAATCCATCCAATCCATTCAATACAATCTGTAATTTGCAAGAATCATTCAAACCAACAATTTAACTGAATCATGAACATTCAACAAAATATATAAATCATCTAATCCTGAACCTGTTTAATGAAAGTCAACAACTATTATAAGTTTTCATCCACAAGTCATTCCAAACTACATATTCCTCCAATTAAAAATCCACTTGTAATCTATATAATCATCTAATTCATATCCATGTAGCATAAAAATTTAAAACATAACAAGTACTTGTTATTATGTTTTAAATTTTTATCAATGTGCATCTTTCAAAAAATATAACCAGTAGTCTATCCAAATATTTTTCATACACACCCATCCAAAAATATAACTACTACTCTATCCAAAAATATAACTACTAGTCTACCTAAATCTTTTCCATACACATTTATCTAAAAATACATAATCCTTCCAAAAATGCTTATAATGCCAATTACTCCTGTACAATTTAACTTCCTGCACGAGTTCATCTATCTGTACCAAACAAAAAGAAAAATAATGTCAGGTAATATTTTCATGAAAATATTTACACATCACTTTATTGTAAAATTGGACAAAAAAATGAAAAATGTTCATGGAAAGTAAAGGTAACATGAATACATTAAATGACTATCAATACCATTTTCTAAAGAGAACAACAACATTTATATGTATATATCCAATAAGCATTACAATTTTAACTATTGGTCCACAATTTGCCAATATTGACCTATGCTTCAACAATGGAAACTAAGTTAAAATAGGCTTTCTAATTCTGAATTCAAAATGCTTTGGTTGAACTTTTACTTGGAGGAGGATAAATGTGAGAAGGGAATGGAAGACACGAGGTTGGGATTATCACATTTGGTGGTCTAAATATGTAACCATGCGTTCTATTGACACGCCGCTTGCTCTCACAAGTTTATGTAATGTAGGTCTAGGTGACCGTTATGATATAAGGGCTGATTCGAGGCTGTTTCAAATTGTTGTCCCCAAACGGCCTGTTTTTGCCTTTTTTATCACATTTTTTTTTGTCTACATATCTAACCGTGTGTCCTATCAATGCGCTACTTGCTATCACAAGTTTGTTTAAGCTAGGCCGAGGTGACTGTTATGATATCAGCGTTGTTTCGAGGTTGTTTCCAATTGTTTCCCTCCAAACGGCCCGTTTTCACCTTTTTCATCACATTCTTTTGTCTAAATATCTAACCGTACATTCTATTGATGCGCCACTTGCTCTCACAAATCGTTATGATCTCGGGGTTGTTTCGAGCCTGTTTCCAATTTTTGCCCCCAAACGCCTCATTTTTGTCTTGTTTATCACATTTTTTTGGTCTAAATATCCAATCGTGCGTCCTATCGACGCGTCGCTTACTCACACAAATTTGTTTAATCTAAGCCGAGGTGACTGTTATGATATGGGGGCTGATTCGAGGCTATTTCCAATTGTTACCCCCAAATAGCCCGTTTTTGCCTTTCTTATCATTTTTTTATCACTTTTTTATTTATTTTATATATGATATGGGGGCTGTTTTGCGACTGTTTCAAACTTGATAGCTAAAGAAAATGGTTTGCTAAAAAAGGCAAACATGGAAACTAAAAGACATGAAGAATTCCATAAATTAACTTCACCTGAGAAAAAGACAAGAACATAATTTAGATTCCAAAACTTACTCAAAGGTCCAAAGATGACCCAAAATAACTACACTCAACTGCAGGATCATATATAAAAGAAGTTAAGTAATTAAATATAAGGATGCAGGAAACCTTGACATAATGGGGGTGTTTGACAAGTTAGAAAATAACCCTTTTTATTATGAAAGTCAGGAAAAGACAAAATAGGCTAACATAGCTAATAAGACAAAATGTCATAGCAAATCCATAATAATTTCACTTTTTCTCTCACAAACATCACATCCAACTACTAAAAAAATCCACTCATCCACCCAACTTGAATGTAAATAAACAAAATACAATATGATATGTAAATGCAATTCGCAAGCTTCAATCACCAAGAAACATTGTTAAACCTTTAAAAACCACCACAGCTCAGGGACTTTTCACATCAATAGAACATACAATTAATGCTATGGTTTAACCATTTAACTACAACATTAAAAAAACATAAAATCGTTGCAAGATCTTCCATATAGAAAGCCTTGCATTTTATTAAAGTGTACCCAATTCAACTCAATCCATAGAATCCTTGCAAGTTTTGGATAGAGACATATAAATGTAGGGAGCAGACAACTATAGAATTGATAATAGACAAATTGTATGAAACTAGAATCATAACAATCAAATATGAATTTCTCTAATGACAGATTCAACAAAAAATCAGACAAATAATCCACATGCTAACAGAATCAATTTGATTCTGTAATGCAGTCACAACAATTAGCAAATAATTAAACCTCAAATCCAATCAATTTGATTATTTAATGCACATGTTAACAGAACATTTTGCATGATTGATACAGATCATGCACTAATGGGATGAGAGGAAAACACACTGGAGGAAGCTTACTGTAAGACTTTTGACATAGAAGATCAGTTGGTCCAGTAGCTTTGGTTGCCTGCAGGGGTAGCATTGCCCCCAAACGACCCGTTCTTGCCTTTTTAATCACATTTTTTGGTCTAAATATCCAATCGTGCATCCTATCGATGAGCTGCTTGCTCACACAAGTTTGTTTAATCTAGGCTGAGGTGACCATTATGATATGGGGGCTGATTCGAGGTTCTTTTTAATTATTAGCCCGAAATGGCCCATTTTTGCATTTTTTATCACATTTTTTGATGTACATATCTAACTTTGCGTTCTATTGATGCACTGCTTACTATCACAAGTTTGTTTAATCTAGGTCGAGGTGACCATTATGATATTGAGGTTGTTTCCAAATTTTTGCCCCCAAATGGGTTGTTTTCCCTTTTTGCCTCACAATTTTTTCTCTAATATTCTCATAACACATTTATTTACCTTTACTTTTAACATAAATATAATGCAATTTGGTTTAACACACTTACCCATTACCATGATAAGCTGTGGTGGGGACTTTGGTGGATTGAGATTTTCCATAACTTGCGAAAACATGCTCTGAAGTTCAAAGATGTGTCTCTGTATCTCCTCACGTTGTTTTGCATTCTTGGCCTCTTTTATTTGTTACTCATTTTCTTTTTTCTTTTGCTGTTTCTCACGGTTTCTTTGCTGCTCCGCACGCAGTATATCCAACTTGGATGTAAGGCTTTTCAATTGCTCCTCACGTGCTTGTGATGTCGCATTCGACTCAGAATCACAGGACGACGACTTTGGTCCTGTAACGCCCCTAAAAAATATTGACATCTGATATATCTAGATTAACTCATAGACATAATCGAGATCTCATTACTTCTCATTATTACGTACAAGAACATTGAATAATATTGTTATCCATATCTTGTTTTCCCTCATTTGTCTTTGGGTTTGAGTATTGGAATGTCTTAGGCATGTTCGGAGCAGGTTAGTTGCTAATTGTTTAAGTTGTTGTTGTCCAGAAAATTGCTTCTTCGCTCAAGCGAGGTTTCTTGCGCTCGAGCAAGATTTAAGAGTTCTCAGTGTTTTTCTTAGACGCAGAATTTCTGGAAAGGTGAAGTTCTTCACTCGAGCGAGGGTGTGCGTCTGTAAAATACCTGAAGGTATGTATTCTGCGCTCGAGTGACGCTTCTTGAGCTTAAGTGAGGTCACTTGTTGTGTCTGGTCGCTCTAGCGACAACTCCTTCGCTCGAGCGAGCCTCGCGTATATCAGTTCGCAGCAGCTTATTTTTACATAAAAATTTTGTATCTTTTCATCCCAAAACCCTAAATAGACCCTCTCTCTCTCTCTCTCTCTCTCTCTCTAAAATACTCACTCGCTCTATAAAAACTCCAAGATCTAAGCATCTCTACCCTACTTCCTTTGAGAAAAAGGTGGAGCATCCCGTAGGCTTCCATTTGATCCGAGTAAAAACAAGTTTGGGCAATATTTGAAGTTCTTCCTTTTCTTCTTTGGGCTTCTACTCTTGAGATAAGGATATTCTACACTTTGTTATGATCTTTAACCTAGTTATTTGTTGCTATGTATAAATGATGAGTTTTGGGTGTGATTTGGGTAAAGTTAGGGTTTGGACTCAAATTGAAAGAGGGATTTCTATGTTGGGTTCTATGAATGGATTTGGGGCTTTGAATATGAGGTTACCTTGGGTTAAAATAGTGAAATTTGGCATTGGGGTTGATATTTGAAAAAAAGGAAAGATTTGCCCTAATTTGTGTTGAATGATTATTTTGTATATATGATGGAATTGTTATGGAAAATGTGAAATTGGGAGGATGTATGAATGAATGGTGTAGTTGGATTTTTTAAATCACTCACCTATGAAAATTTGATAAAATATCAATTATATAGATTGTATATCTGTTTAGAAATATCTGTTTTGGGCTATCGGTGGAGGATAGCTATGATTATTGTAGAAATTACATGAGGATTAGCTGAATTGAAACTAATCATTTGAATTATGTCATTGAATACGACAGTATGATTAAATCATTGAATATGCGTTATGGATAGTTATTGTATATGACGATGTTTTGGATACATTGTATATGTATAATTGTTTGGGAGAAGATAGGGGATGGACTCCATTTAAAATTAAGTTGGCTGGAGTATCCAGGGTGAAAGTCCTGAAATCTTGTATATATATATGGGTGTCGATTCCCTCGAATGAAAATTCTGTAAAATGGCATGTTAAAGTGTTTTGAATAATAGATGTTATTGAATTACCAATGAGTTGTAGTCTCATTTGGGTTGTTTATATAACAATGAACTAGATTCATGAATTGACTTAAAATGAATGAACGGAAATAGATTGAGATGTGAATATCAATATTGAATGGTCATGAAAAGATGTAAGTTGGTTATGTATATTGAGCATTTATCTGACACGTATATCTTAGTTAAACCTCATATATTGTGTTAGTCTATCTCTACTGGGCTTTGGCTCACCCTACTTGGGAAACTATTTTCAGGTATAGGTGATATGCTTCTTCCAAGAACGTAGCTTGGGAGGACTTAGGAGCTGGAGGCTCTATTTTTGTTATTTTTGTATTTAACTGTTTATTCAAGCCGATGGCTTTAAATGTATAGAGCTTATGACTTTTTTTTGTTGTAACCAAGCTATGTCTTGGAAAGATGCAAGCCCGTAGGGCGTTTATTTTGTTGTTATTAATTAGTGTTACACGTTGTAGTTTCAAAATGAACATTTATAAAAGTATAATGCATGTAATATCTTTTGTAATATAAACTCTGATATATGAAAGTGTGTGAGTGAATTTTTTACCACACTGCCAAACTAGTATTCAACTGGAGAGCACTGGCAGAATAGATTAAGCCCGAACAACCTGTCAACAAAAAGAAGAGTTTCCGGTGGTGGTTCGTCCACCCGGGGGCACTCTGACGATCAAGTCAGTTATCTCTCAAAGATAGCAAAATTGCTTAACTCACTATTCGGAATACAAAAAGCGTACCTTAGACCCATGAGGGTGCCTCTCTTTTATAGCCAACAAAACCCAGTCCCAATGGACTCTGATTACTGCTAATCTTGGACTCCTAGTAGGATTGAGATAAAACTCTCTAAGTCTTATCTTTATCCAAACTGTAGTCTTCTCTCATTCTAAGACTCTTGTCCCTTATCCACTTATCTCGGATTTTGATATCTTCGGAGATAACCTCGGACTATCCGAGATCACCTCGACGTCATGACCAGGACACATGGCACCTCAGCTGATACTTCGGCGTCACCTTGGCCACGTGTTGGTACTCGAAAAATATGTCCCCACAATTGCCCTTTAGGTTCTATTACCTCGGCATCCTGAGGTGATGGAACCTATCTCTGCAAACCGTCTAGAATGTTGACTAAGCTGGCTCTATCTTTCATTACCGAGGTCATAATTCGTCGTCTTCACAAGACCAGGACCTATATTCTGTCTCATCAAGGCCTTAGAGCCAATAACCTAGTTTGTTCAAGTTTAGCCGAGATATTCTTACCAGCTGAGGTCATTGCTTCATTAGATCAAGAACTCCAAGAGTTTTATTACACGCATGAGTTGTTATGCACAACATTTCAACCGTTTCTACCACGCGTCTGTCCCCCACTGGATCGTGTCTGATACGCGCCATTAAGTCGCCTCATGCCTGCGTGCATCGTCTGACAAATACGTCGTTCTAGGCACATCAATTGCATTTTGCCACCTCTCCGCATTTTTGACAAAACTTGTTCCATCTCTCTTCGTCTTTTCACTTCACATCATCGTCTTTGTTCAAACTCTCTCTCTCTTACCTTCTTAATTTCCCCATTGTTGCTTCTGTCAAGTTTTTTTCTGTAACCAGTCTCACTCTTCCCTCCGACAAGGCTTCTGTTGCATTTCCTTGCTTTCGGCCACCGTTTGATCCCGACGAACTTTATTTCAGCTTCATTTCTCTTCGGTGAGTCACTGTTCCTTTCTTTGATTCAATTTCTTGTTTCATTTTATACCGTTACGTTTGTATATTGCCACTGTGATTGTATTCATGTTCTTGGATCTTCATTTGTGTTTGTAATTTCGACCCACGTATTGAGTATATTTGTTCCATGGTTCTATTTTGCTCAATCCGCTCTAAAATATATACATATTGCTCACACATTTGTTGATTTTTGCCACTGTTCTTGGCCTTACACACCTGTGCAAACTTTTGTCTTGTGTTTCTTGATGGTTTTATCGCCATTCTCGATTCTGAAGCACGTTCTTTGTTTTCTGTTTTCTGTGTCTTTTCCAGATTCTTGCCTTCAACCTTTGTTTCCATAGATCTAGGTTTGGGACTTGTTCGTAGAACCCACGATTTTTAGGAAAAACTGAAACAAATTCCCCTTAGATCCCCACAAATTCTTACCCCAACACTTATTTAGGTTTTAGCCGAGGTCCTTCAAAACCTTTTCAAAAACACTTCTTTCTGAAATCCTACACCCTTCCCGAAGCCGACATCATGGGTATGTGGAAGCATAGGGTAGACATCCCAACCAGGCTAGAATACTTTAGGCAGGAATTTTCCATCCCAGTCGACGTTCATCTTAGGTTGGCTGGGGAGGACGACTCCATTATGCCCACAGTCGACTCCATGCCCTTCCCAGTCGTCGCCTTTATTGAGTGCGGACTTCGGCTTCCACTAGACATCTTTTTCCGAGAAGTCCTCAATTATTACAAATTAAACCCGATGCAGCTTGCCATTAACTCTTATCGAGTTATTAATGGTATAATTGCCTTAGCACGCTAAGAAAAAGCTAGGGTAACCTTGGCCGACATTCAATACTACTACACCATGTGTGGCCTCAAGTTAGAAAAAGGCTACATCTGCTATCTCAAACTGAGGTCCACCGAGTACAAACTTGTTACCGACCTCCCAGACTCCAACAAGGGAGCTGGGGATGATTACTTCATTGTCTGGGGCAACTGGGAGTTTGCTCCAGATGACGACCTTCACCTCTACCCTCTCAGCCGAACAGTATTCATAGAGGGTAATGGTAAGAGCCAAGTGTAGTATTTTTTCCGAGTCTTTTCATTCTTTGTTCTTTCCATATGTTCTAATGTCTGTTTTTCTTGCAGCTCTACGACAACCACCAAAAGACTTTCGTAAGTCCTTCTTCCCCAGCAAGGATCTTAAGAAGTTGCTGGATCTGCCAGTCCACAAGCGGAGAGCTCCTTTACTGCTCAACTTCATCCCGACCTATAAGTCAGTGCTTCCCGACGTCCCAAGGAAGCAGAAAAGCAAGTCTCTTCCTTCCGCCACAACTCCACCAGTAACTTCATCATCTCGGCTAGATCAGGGGTCAACTTCAGATCCAGCAGAACAGCCATCTACCTCGGCTCCACAGCTGATCCCTCCATCCCAACGCCGACGCCAAACTATAATTCCTACCGAGATGGGTTGTAAGAAGGCAGTTGCAGAAGATCTCCTAGCCAATATCCCTGGCACTGTCACAGCTCAACCAGTACAATCCCAGCCTCAACCAAAGCCAAAACCCAAAAGAATGAAGAAGGCCCAGCCTAAGGCAACAGTGACTCAGATTGACACTGAGGACACCTTGCCAATTTCGAAATTGGCCGAGAGCAAGAAGACTGCCTCCGTCCCCGAGAAGAGGCCTGCCGAGGCTGAACCATCTCAATCAACTCGGTCTAAGAGGCCGAGGTCAGAGTCGGTGACAGCTTCGGGCTCTTTGAAGTCTGACTCCCCCCTAGGCTCCCCCAATCACAATAGAGGACAGGCCGGTCAGAGTAAGCGACAGCGCCGTCGACATTAACGTCGGCATTGCCCTTACAACAGCCTTGCTCCTTCCTGAAGATCTCGATCGTAGTGCCGAGATGAGTGAGTATGAAAACTTCGCTTTGACGCTGCAACATTCCATTCAAGTAAGTTCCTTACACTTGGTATCTTTCTTTCTCTATTCTTCCATACTTTTAGAACTTTTACTAACTTTTGTTCTGTTCATTTTCTTTCAGGTGATCCAGCACACCCACTCCTTCTCAATGCAAGCTTTTGAAATAAAGAATGAGTTGGCCAACAAGATCAGGGAGGTTACTGGTTTACAGAAGACCCTCAAAAAGACTGAGGAAAAAATGAAGACCTTGTCAGATCATGCTGAGGCAGCCATCAAGGCTAAAGATGAGGCCGAAGAGAAGGCTGATACTGCCGAGGCCATTGCCAAGGTCCATACTACCGAAAAGAAAGAGGCCAAAGAAAAGATGGCCGAGGCCCAAAAGGAGCTTTAAGATACCTTGGCCACAAAAGAGGCTGAGATTAAGACCGCCGATGAGAAAGCTTATGCAGAGGGGGCGGCCGATGTTAAGGAGGATTACAAAAAGTAGGTGAAGTAGGTATGCAAAAAGGGTTTCACCCTTGGTTGGATGGCCGCCTAGAAAAAGTTGGACGTCCCCGAGGACTCCCCTCTTAAGAACGCCGACGACCTCCCCCTGCCATTCCCATTTACTCCAAGCCAATCCGAAGACAATTCTGAGTCCGAAGAGGAAGCTTTGGTTAGGATGAAGAAGGACGCTGTTGGGGCCAAGTCCCCTACTTTGAATGAGCAAGTCGTGGGCTTGTCTCAGGATGAAGAGGATGAGGTCTCCAAAGACGCTACTCCTGAGAAGGCAACCTCGGATGCGCCTATTGCCGACAAGAGCCTCGACCAAACTCTTCAAGAAATCGATGCCAAGCTTTTAGCTGAGAGAGCTGCCGAGATGTCTTCTCAACTGTCTTCTGAACTCCAGACCTAACCAACCAGAGATGCCGAAGAGTCTTAGTTTTGATGATTTTTCTCATTTTTTTTGTTCCTTGTACTTTGTTTATGTTTAAGCTTTCAACTGGCTGACGTTCCTTCTTTTGAATGTAAATACAACTTCCTTTCTTTTGAATGCTTGTATGTTCTTCTTCTTTTAATGCCTCTATATTTAGAATAATTTGTATGTCTTCTACATACACCTTAATTGTGCAATCTTCTTGGGGTCATATACATCGGCTAAACAAACCAACGCTTTCATCTCGGCAAGTACGCAAGTACTTTTTTTGTTACAACCTTGGTTTAACTTGTAAATTTTTCTCAAAAATTTTAACAAGTGTTTAACCATGACCTCGGTTTAACTTCAACTTGTAAATTTTTCTTAAATTTCAACGAGTGTTTAAACATGACCTTGGTTTAACTTCAACTTGTAAAGTTTTCTTAAATTTCAACGAGTGTTTAAACATGACCTCGGTTTAACTTCAACTTGTAAATTTTTCTTAAATTTCAACAAGTGTTAAACATGATTTTCCAGCCCTCTGCCCCCCAATGTGAACCTAAGTTCCACTTGGGTTCTCATTTAAGCCTGGGGCTTTGACCTTGTTGTAGAGGTCAGGTTCAAACAAAGATTGGTCGAGGTAACCAACCTCGGCCTCTTTGTTAATCTGACTGATACATACTTAGTTCCAATCTAAGTTTGATTCTATCAATATGACAAGTCCAGGTTATTCCAACTTAATTCAACTCTATTATATGCAAGTAAAAGTTCTACTCTGCCATATAATAAGTCTAAGTTATTCGTCATGTTTCACTTAGAAACATTGCTAACTTAGTTCAACTCTATTATATGCAAGTAAAAGTTCTATTCTGCCATATAATAAGTCTAAGTTATTCGCCATGTTTTGCTTAGAAACATCGCCAACTTAGTTTAACTCTATTATATGCAAATAAAAGTTCTACTCTGCCATATAATAAGTCTAAGTTATTCGTCATGTTTCGCTTAGAAACATTGCCAACTTAGTTCAACTCTATTATATGCAAGTAAAAGTTCTACTCTGCTATATAATAAGTCTAAGTTATTCGTCATGTTTCGCTTAGAAACATTGTCAAGTATCTGGTCAATCACATTACACAAGTTTAAAGATCAAGCTAAAACTTTATTACTTCTGCTAATAACAAGACAAAAAGAAAACTTAGAAAACAAGAAAATCTAGTGATAAAAAAACTTCAGATTACAAGTATTCCAGGGTCTTGGCAATTCTTTGCCGTCACAGTCCACAAGCCGATATGCCCCATTGCTCAAGACCGAGATGACTCTATAGGGTCCCTCCCAATTCGGGCCAAGCTTGCCCTCTCTGAGATCCTTCCTGTTGCCGACGACCTTTCTCAGGATGAGGTCACCAACTTGGAACTCTCGTGGGTTCACCTTCTTATTATAAGCCCTGGCAAGCTGCTGCTGTTATGCCCCTAGCTGAATTGCTATTTTCTCCCTTCTCTCTTCTAGCAGATCCAGATCTCGGGTTATAAATATATCATTAGTTCCATTCTCCACTCCCTGGGTTCTAATCCCTGGGATGCCGACCTCCAAAGGAATGATTGCTTCTGTGACATAAGCCATGGCAAATGGGGATTCCCCAGTTGATCTTCTCGGCATAGTCCGATATGCCTAGAGTACACTGGGCAATTCATCCACCCATTTTCCTTTTGCTGCTTGCAGCCTCTTTTTAATTCCGTCCAAGATAACTTTGTTGGATGCTTCTTCTTGTCCATTTCTTTGAGGAAAACTTGGGGTGGACAAATAATTCTTGATTTTGAATTTTGCACAGAAGCTCTTGATTAGCTTACTGTCAAACTGTGTGCCATTGTCAGCTATTATTGCTCTTGGGATTCTAAACCTGGTGATGATGTTCTTCTATATGAAGTTCATCACATCAACGTCCCGAATCTTGGCAAGGGGTTCAGCTTCTACCCACTTGGTGAAGTAATCTGTTGCTACCAACAGGTACTTCCTTTATCCAGTTGCTTGAGGCAGTTTTCCAATAAGATCCATGCCCCATTGGGAAAATGGCCAAGGACTGGACACTGGGTTCAAGTCTGCTGCTGGTTGATGTATTAACAGTGCAAACCTCTGGCACTTCTCTCATTTCTTGACATAGGCTTCGACATCCTTCTGCATGTAGGGCCACCAGTACCCTTGAGTAATGGCCCTATGAGCAAGTGACCTACCCCCATCGTGGCTTCTATATACTCCTTCATGTATTTCGTACAGAAAGTCTTCAACCTGTGTAGGATGCACACAGCTCAGAAGTGGTCCAGTAAAAGATCTTCTCTAGAGATGTCTTTCTTCAGTTAAATTGAATCTTGCCGACTTAAGTCTGATCTTGTGCGCTTCTTTACGGTCATCTGGCAATTTTCCTTCTTTGAGGAATACTACTATTGTATCCATCCAACTTGGTTCCATCTCCACACACATTGCTTCACGCTTTGTGCTCAGTGGTTCTATGCTTGGACCTGACAAGTAGTCAACCATTATTGTTCTTGCCTCTCCAAGTTTCATTGCACTAGCTAGGTTGGCCAGAGCATCGGCATGGCTGTTGTCATCTTGGCTTACCTGCTGTAGTCGGCAATTGTGACAACCCTCACCTCTGATTAGTGTTAAATTGTGATTGAGCATGATAAGTAACTGATTAGAATGATATCCTGAATCGATTGTATGAGTGTATTGTTTTGAATGCATTTGTATCTGTTTGATTTCTGAATGAATCTGTTTTCGTGTTTTAATTTCGAATTGCGAATTGAAGGCCGTATCGGCAACTGAATCTGAAATTGATTAGTGTTATATGCTACTTAGGATTTATGTGATTTTATGATAGGTTTAATTAAAATTTGATTTGGAATGATTAAATTAGATTAAATAAAATTAAATTACATTAGTTTGCATTTACTACCATTTTGCCATTGAGTAGATTATGCTAGGCCACTACTTCTCTCACCCTTTGCATTGTTTAGCATCTTCATTTCAACTTCTTGATACCAAAACCGAGTGAGAGAGGGAGGCTTAGAAGAGAAAATTGATTCAACAAGAGTTAGCTTGGAGACTTAGAGGAATTGAAGGAGATTGCAAAAATTGAGCTTCCATACCTAGAATTCAAGACCTAAGGTAGGAGATTTACCCTCTTGAACATGAATTTCAGTGGTTTCTTGCATGGTTTAAGAGTGATTTCATGCATGCATGTTTATATCATAGCATTTTAAGGTTGTTTTCATGAAAATTCTTACATGCATGTTCATATTTTGGTTGTAGTCCATGAATTCGTCATGTCTTGAGCTCAATCTTGCATTTGATCATGTTTTAGAGCATTAGAGTTCATGAGAACTCATGCATGTTATGTTCTTGCATAATTCATGAAAGTTTCCTTGAAGTTGTGTTCAATTGTCTCTCATTTGGGCTTGATTTTACAAATTGATCTTCAAAATATGTTATAGTATGAGTTTTCAAGTGCTTTCTAGAAAATGGGCCCAAAAGATTGAGTTTTGATGTGTTGAATGCTTGGTTTAAGCTTTGGAGGCAAATCTGGAAATTCCAGATTTTGGCTTCCACGCTCGAGCGACCATCCTTTTGTTCAGAGCTCCGCTCGAGCGAAGGAATGCTAGCTCGAGCGTAGATTGCAAGCTCTCAAGTTTTTGTACACACAGACGCACGCTCGAGCGATGAGACCTACGCTCGAGCGAAGAGCTGTGTCTCACGCTCAAGCAAGCGTCGAGCGGGGATTTGCAACATCCAATACTTTTGCATTTTTTACAGACCGCTCAAGCAAGGAAGTCTATGCTTGAGCGAGCTTTCTGTTTTGGTAAGCTCGCTCGAGCGTAGAAAGCCACGCTCGAGTGACACCCCTATTTTCAGCAAATTTTGAAAAGTGTTTTAAAGTGTAATTTTTGCATCCTCATTCCATCCTAGGCATTCCTAGGCCATGTTTAAGGCATCTTAATGAGGATAATGTTATAGAACCACACCAAGTCAAGTTAAGGGGCTAAGTCATTAATCCCAAGTGTGTAATTTAGTGTGTGTTCATTCTGTAACTGTAGGATTGGCATCCGAGGACGCTCATTAGCTTGCCTATAACCCAACACTCTGTGAGTAACAATGTTGTAACGATATGTTCAATTATAACTATTTTTGAACGACTGATTATACTGCTTTCTGAAATGACATTACTTACTGAATGAATGTTTGTCCTATTTGTAAACTGTATTCGTGGCATCCTTAGCAACTTCATCTTTATCGCATTTATCGCCATCGTCACAGAGATCTCTGTCAGTTCCAACGTTTGGAACTACTATCATTCTTGTTTGATGGCCATCAATCGATCGATCTGTTAGGACCCTTGTCTTTTTTGCTATTGGATGTACCACATATGACTATTATGGTTTCTAAATAACCGTTATGGCCTGAAATATGAGCCACTGATTGAATAACTGGTTTTACTGATACGAACAACTGTTTTAAATGCTGAAAGGACATTCATTCTTAACCCTTTTACGCATTTGTTATTCACTGGACTTTAGCTCACTGTTTATATTTATATGTAGGTGTCCAGGCACCGAACCGAAGCTAGGAGCGTTAAGTTAAGCTCTTGTTTTGTCAAGCCAACCATAGCGCCTCACTTCGAGGTTCCAAGTTCGTTCAAGCTAAGGCTGTTTTGGGGTGTTTCAGATTCACCCTTTGTCTCTGTTTTGTATTGACTGAATAAGACTTGACTGTACAGTTATAGTTAGGGATTTGGTCCCTAACCTGGATGTTTGTGTATATGACATCTGTATATATGTTTTGTTTATCAATGTGGCTCGTGCATAAAGTCTTTTTGCATTCAGGTTTTCACAGCTCATTGGACATCTTTTAATTACTGTTTGGCTTCCGCCAGCCCCTTTACTCTGTATTACTGTCTTTACTGTTAAGCAGGCCTTTGGTAATCACGGATTACTGGTCGGTTGCGATACTAAACCCATAGGGGCGGGTTTAGGTCGTGACAGCAATTTTGAAATAAGGCTACCAATCTGCCCACTTCTTTTGCGTAGGCCGACATCCTTTCATCTTGGGTTGCAAATTCCCTTGTTGCTTGATTGACTATAAACTGGGAGTCACAAAAGACTATTACCTCGTCGGCTTCTATGGTTGCTGCCAGCTTTAATCCTATGATTAGTGTTTCATACTCTGCCTCATTGTTTGAGGCTTTAAACCCCACACGAATAGATTGTTCCAGTATCTGCCCATCTGGTGATACTAGCACTACTCCTGCCCCCGCTCCTTGTCGATTTGAACTCCCATCAACAAACAACCGGAAGGAGTCGCCGATGTAAATGCTGTAGGGTCTAAGTTTCTCTTCTTTTCTTTCTTCCGTTGTCCCCTGTTGGGTACTTCTTTGCTCATTTGGACGTTGCATACCTTGGCTCAACGGAGCCCGATGTATGGCGGCGTCTGGTGTGAATTCGGCCATGAAGTCGGCTAAGACTTGGCCCTTGATTGCTGTCTTGGGTCTGAATTCCAGGTCATATTGTCCCAAGGCCACTGCCCATCTGGCTATTCTACCTGTCAGATCTCCCTGCTGCAGCAGGGACCTCAAAGGATATTCAGTTAATACCACAATTTTGTGGGCTAGAAAGTAATGGTTCAGCTTCTTGGAAGCCATTACTAACGCTAGTGTTGACTTCTCCAAGGGTAAGTACCTGGTCTCTGCATCTGCCAGGGTTTTATTTACATAGTAAACTGCCTTTTGCTCTCATTTTTCTTCTCTGACTATTGCTGTACTCACTGCGTGCTCTGAAACTGCCAAGTATAAGAACAGCTCCTCTCCAGGTATTAGATTTGAGAGAACTAGAAGTCAAATACTTCTTCAAGTCGGCCAAGGCAGCTTCACACTCTTCTATCCACAAGAAGTCTGTGGTTTTCTTCACTAGGCTGAAGAAAGGTTTGCACTTGTCAGAGCTTCTATTTATGAATTTATTTAGGGCTGCAGCCCTTCCAGTCAACATCTGTACTTGTTTTGCTAACGTTGGGCTCTTCAGCTCTAAGATGGCTTTGATCTGATCTGGGCTTGCCTCAATGCCCCTTTTAGTTACCAAGTATCCTAAGAACTTACCAGACCCAACTCCAAATGCACACTTCGATGCATTGAGTCGGAGCCGATATGTTCTAAAGATGTCAAAGACTGCTTTTAGTTCTTTCAGATGACCCTCAGGTTCTTTGGTCTTCATGACTATGTCATCTATGTATACTTCCATTGTTTTGCCTATCAGATGTCTGAACATCTTAGTCACCAATCTCTGGTAGGTTGCTCTTGCATTTTTCAATCTAAAAGGCATCACTCTGTAGCAGTATAGCCCTTTTGGGGGTGATAAATGCAGTCTTTTCCTCATCTGGGGGGTATATGGCTATTTGATGGTACCCCTTGTAGGCATCTAGGAAACTCATCCTTCCATGCCCTGAAGTGGCATCCACTAATTGGTCTATCTTGGGTAATGGGAAACTGTTTTTGGGACAAGCCTTGTTTAGGCTGGTAAAGTCCACGCAGACCCTCCACTTACCATTCTTTTTCTTCACCACCACTGTGTTTGATAGCCGTGTCAGGTAATTAACCTCTCTAATGGCTCTGGCTTCCAGAAGTTTATTTACTTCCTTTTCCACTGCCTCAACATGCATTAATGTCGGCCTCTTGGCTCGCTAGATGACAGGTTTGGCCGACCTGTCTATATTCAGCCTATGGCAGGTGACCTCGGGGTCAATGCCAAGCATCTCGTAGGGTGTCCATGCAAATACCTCCAGATTTGCTCTCACGAATGCCTCTAGTTCTCTTTTCTCTTCCTTGGCTAAGCCTGAGCTGAGAAGGAAAAAGCGTTCTTCATCTCCTTGTTGGACAAGGATTTTCTTCAATGCTTCTTCACTCTTCTCGACTGGTTCTTTGCCGACGTCCTCCAGGACTTCCGCGTCCTCGTCCTTGATCTTTGCTGTTTCTGGTTCTCGTATGCTGCAGGTGGATTTCATTGCTGCCATGGAGCAATTCTTTGCCTGCAGCTGATCCCTTCTGACTTCTTCTATTCCATATTCTATTGGGAACCGTAATAGCTGATGCAATGTTGAGGGAACAACCCCCATTGTATGTAGCCATGGCCTTCCTAGGATAGCATTGTAAGGGGAGGGGGTGTCGATTATGGTGAACTATGTTTTTATCCTCTTGGTACCAGCCTGTACCTCCAAACTTGCTGCTCCTAGTGGCCACGTCGGCGTTCCATTGAACCTAACCATTGGGCCATTGGACTGCTCCAGGTCATCTTGGTGAAGGCCGAGCTCCTTGTAACACCTGACATACATGATGTCACAAGAGCTGCCCTAGTCAACTAAGATGCGCTTCACTTGGCACTCTTCAATCTGGAGGGATTTTACCAAGGCATCGTTGTGTGGATATTGCACCATCTCCAGGTCTTCCTCAGTAAAAGACACCACTAGTCCTTGGCTCTCGCCTGCCCTAGGTCTCTTTTTCCCGACTTGATATACATGCTGTAGGTGTTTTACCTTTTGGGTTTCCTCCCTTATCTCATTCTGATTTACCTTTGAGTGGATCACATTGATCACTCGAGGTCTGCCTTCCTATGGTTGTGATGCTGGTGGGGGTGGTGCTGTTGGTGCCTAGGATAGTCTTGCCTGCCCTTCTCTTGTCCTGGCTTCATCTACCATGTCCCTTAAATGGCCCTGTTTTACTAGGTCTTCCAGATGTGTCTTCAGGGCTCTGCACTCCTGAGTTAGATGTCCAGCTTCATTATGGTAAGCACAGTGCTTGTCAAGGCTTCTTCCCATAAACTCGCCTGGTACCCTTGTTGGTGCTCTGTAGTAGGGTTGATTGCGGATTTTCTCCAAGACTTTGTAAACCGGAATTCGGAATACGGTTGTGACTGCTTGAGCAGCCCTTAATCCTATTTCTGGTTTATTGTAGCCACCATCACCTCGGCCTCGCTTCGATGAGCTGTTTTTCTTCTTTGGTTTCAGCGCCTTTGTCCCCGGCATATCTTCCTCGACCCTAGCATACTTTTCTATCCTGGCCATAAGCTTCTCCATGCTTTTTGGCAATGTCTTTGCCAATGATTTCCAAAGCAGGCAGTCATCCTTCAGGTCGTTTTTAAACGACACAACCGCCACCTCTTGGTTGCATCCTGGTATTCGGTTGAATACCTCATAATACCTTTTGGCATAGGCCCTAAGGCTTTCGTCCTCGCTAATTCTCAGGGCCATCAGGGCGTCCACCCTTAATGGCTGCAGCTTGTTTGTCACAAACCTGGCTACAAACATCTCGGCTAGGCCTTCCCAGGTTTTCACAGTTCCTTTTGACAACTTGTGAAACCAGTCCGATGTAATTTCTCCGAAAGATAAGGGGAATACCTTGCAAAGCAACGGCTCGTTCCCGGTGTATAGCGCCATCGAGTTCAGGTACAAGCCGACGTGAACGTTGGGGTTCGACTTACCGTCGTAGATCTGGAATCTCGACATGCTAAACCTCTTCGGGGCTTCGAATTTGTCCAATTCTACCGAGAACGGCGTTCTCGGCTTGACCGGGGAGGTTACCTTGGCGTTTTGTTGTCTCCTCTATAGGTAATCCCTTAGATCCTCCTTGGTCCGTCCAGGAGCTCGGCTATCTCCTGACTTCAGCCTTTTCAGTGCACTACTCTCGGCTTCATTGTGAGCCCTCTTCTACCTTTCTCCATTAGTTGTGTCGAAGCACAACTCCTACCTTTGAACATGCCGATGTTCTTTGGGGTCTGCTTCCTTGGTGCGATGTGTCCTTCTAGATTCTTCCTTTCTTGACTCTCCTCGCCTGACCTCCCTTAAAGGCCGGTGAGAGTGTTTTTCGCTCCTGGTGTGCTGGGGAACTGTAGGGATTGTTTTCTGCTCATCTTTTCGGGCATCTTTCTTGGCCGCTGGAATCAGCGTATCTTGCAGCGGGAATGATGGCTGCATGATGTTGTCCTGCATCATGAAATTGACCACTGTTTGTAGGTCTGCCAATTTTTTTCCATACCTGAAGGTCGTCTTTGTTGTAATACCCGCTTTGGTTCGTTTTCTTTGGCACGTCGCCCTTCTGGCCGATGTCCTTTGCACCATGACTCACATCATGAGTCTCTTCGTTGCAGTTGTATTCTTCGTCGTCAAGGTTAACAGGTTTCCCACTTCCAATAAGAGTGTCGTCCCCAACCTTCTCATTCTGTCCGTTGTTGGCCATCTATTCTCCTTTCTTTCCCACAAACGGCGCCAAATTGTGTGAGTGAATTTCTGACCACACTGCCAAACTAGTATTCAACTGGAGAACACTGGCAAAATAGATTAAGTCCGAACAACCTGTCAACAAAAAGAAGAGTTTCCGGGGGTGGTTCGTCCACCGGGGGCACTCCGACGATCAAGTCAGTTATCTCTCAAAGATAGCAAAATTGCTTAACTCACTATTCGGAATACAAAAAGCGTACCTTAGACCCATGAGGGTGCCTCTCTTTTATAGCCAGCAAAACCTAGTCCCAATGGACTCTGATTACTGCTAATCTTGGACTCCCAGTAGGATTGGGATAAAACTCTCTAAGTCTTATCTTTATCCAAACTGTGGTCATCTCTCATTCTAGGACTTTTGTCCCTTATCCGTTTATCTCGGATTCCGATATCTTCGGAGATAACCTCGGATTATCCAAGATCACCTCGGCGTCATGACCAGGACACGTGGCACTTCGACTGACACTTCGGCGTCACTTTGGCCACGTGTTGGTACTCAAAAAATATGTCCCCACAGAAAGTATACTAATTGCGTTTATATTCTCTTGCCTATGAGTTGGATCATTTGTATTATTTTTTGGGGCGTGACACTAGAAATCCCTAGGCTGGTGTCTACAAGTAGGCATAATTAGCACAACCAATCTCCACTTTATCGGCTCTTAATCAGAAGGCATGTGGCACCTACTTCGCGCGTGTTTTCAGTCTTTCACCCTAGACACTCAGGCCAACTTAAACGATACCAATCTACACCCCCTATCTGGATTTACCAAACGTATTTACCTCATAACTCAAACACATTTCAAATATTCTTAATGAATCAATTTGAAAATCAAATTTTCAAATCCAATGCAAGAATTAAATCATGAGATTATACAATGTTTGATGCCGTGCATGAATTTACAAATATTTCATTTTACCTATTACACATGCAATTTCTACCCAACTCAATCAAGAATCATAATAATCTTTAAAAAAAATCATCAATCTCTCATTTTTATACAAACTCAAGAATTCATCAAGAATTTTCATAATGCCAAAAATAACATACTTTCTTTCAACAATTCTCAATACCTCAACGTGACAAATATTCTCATCTTTCTCAAAAGTTCAATATTTTCAAATTTAACAATTTTCCAAAGAAACCTCAATGGTTGTCAATATTCCCAATAACATTCTCATCAATCTCATCCCTATAAACATTTACTTTCAAATTTTCATTTGTTCAAATAAACATATATTTTTAACTCTTGTAAGCTTTTCAGAAACTCGTCCCAAAATCTAAATCTTAACATATAAATTTCTAGGTTTTATTAAAATTCAGGGATTTCTCAAAAATAAAATAAAATACATTCCTCAACATCCATGAGTCATACAAAAACCAAACTCAACTAGTGTTGGCTACATATTTTGTACAAGCCAATTACAATTCGACGCGTGGTAGAATAAGAGTAATACAAGAAAGCTAGTCAAGTCCTCGATCCTGATCGTACACGTGGCAATTAGTATTGGTTATTACAAGATCTGAGTAGTGGTGGATCAACAAAGAGAGGCAAGGTGATGTGGCTTCAACGGTTACTCACATTTAAATTCAAATTTAGGAGGGAAGTCTAACTGCAAGTGATGGCATAGTGGGCTAATTACAAGGCAACATGATCAGCGATCATGGAGGAGCAGTTCGACGGTTGGAAACGCAGTTCGATGGTCATCCTTGAGAAGTATAAATAGCAGAGAAGGTCCCAGAAAAAAGGTCCAGACTCAGATCTAAAAAAGCAGTCTTATTATACTTATTTTCTTTTCCAGTCTTAGATTTTCTGTAATTTAAATTCCTGCACTACACTTCGTTCATAAGAGTAGTTTCAAGTAAATTGTTGCTGTAAACCTTTACGAGGCTGAGTTTGGATCATTGTAAGTTTTCATTTTAATGAAATACTTCAACTGTTCTTCATTTGATTGTTATATTGCTTAATTGTCCTAAATCAAGCTACCAGTAAAAGTCCTCTTCATTGAGGCTGAAAGAACTAAAACACAATCGTTTGATAATTAGTTGGCAATTAATTTTCTGTAAGGACTGATTGATCCTTGCTGGCACGCTCGCAATTACAATAATAACCTTCTAAAGCCAAAAAGCTAACATATATTTTTGGCATGCCCAGTGGGACTCTATTTAAATGGCTAGACGTAGAAGGCAAGGAGAAAATGAACGCTTGGAAGAAGGCATGGAAGGAGAGGTAGAGATACCTAATTCGGAGGATAATGTGATAACACATCCCGTGAAAACTCCTATTTTATCAGAACTTATGGTCGAACAGACCAGCACTTCAGAACAAGTACCACGTGTTCATAATATTAAACGAGACCAAGGAATTGGACCATCCACTATTCCATCTACTCAGCCAATAAATCCATGGGGTGGCCTAGTAGATGCTATGAGACAGCAATTAATGAACACGATGGAAAGGTGGGCAACGTCTTTTTTGGATCGAATGAATAACCACTAACTAACAAACGTGAGACACATGGAGGAAGTTTCGAATGTCCCTCAGCAAAGATTGGCTAGAGATAAACAGCCTATGCAAGTTAGTGGACATTCTAATGGTCAAAATAATAATCTGAACTATAAAAGACCATCACCTCAGTCTTGGTACGAACCTATTCCGAGACCTATAGCAGGTCAAAATGCCTCAGTACTTAACAGTAAAGCCATGCAATTTGGTGGATCTGGCCCAGTACAAGAAAATGGCATAAGAATGGTTCCAAATCCCATGTTCGAAGCCATACCTGGCACAAGGGGGTTCATTAATCCTTTATTCGAATTTACACCCGGGGGGTTGGAAGGTTTTTCTACAAATGGAAGAGACACAACACCAGTTCCAGCACCTTTCGCAGGACAAGCTCAAAGGGGTTACCTACACCCCCAACAGGACAGCAACCTGCACTACAAGGACAACCAGTCCCAAATATACCACCTTATGGTCCAAGAGGACCACAGGCACAAGTTTGCCCACCAAATCCTATGTTTGCCCCTCCAGTAGTGGTTCAACAGACACAAAATATGGTCTTTATGGACCAAATTGCAGATATTGTTAGAGAGATGTGTGGACCGATGGCTCGGGGGGTCCAGACTCCTGTGTACAGGAAACCATATCCAGAATGGGTAGACATGGTACATGAATACCCAAGAGGTTTTAGGATACTAGATTTTGCCCTTTTTTATGAGAATGGAAACCAATCAACAGTAGAGCATATTGCTAGGTTTGCTGCTCAATGCGGCAAATTTACCAACAATGACTATATGAAGTTAAGGTTATTCCCAAATTCCCTAACCGGAGGAGCATTTGTATGGTATATTAACCTTACACCTGGCTCTATCCAGACTTGACAACAGATGGAAGAGGCATTTCACGCCCAATTCTTTCAATCAGAGCCAGAGCTTTCCATGGCAGACTTGGCAAGATTGAGTCAAAGGCTTGATGAGAAGGCTACTCAGTTTATTACCAGATTTAAAAGGGCTCGAAATAAATGTAGAGTCATCTTACCAGAGCCAGAATTCGTGAGATTGGCTCAAAATGGTTTAGAGTTTAGGCTTCGAAAGAAGTTTGACTCGACTGAGTTCAGAGATTTAGTGGAACTCACTTATAAGGTGTCTAGGTACGAAGCATTACTAGAGGAGGAACAAGACCGAAATAATGCATCGTACAAGACATATTATAGAGATCCAAATTATGAGATCGATGCAGCAGAGATTGTGGGGAAAAAACCTGTGATCTGTGAAGCATTAATTCATAAGGATACAACAATTGATCAGCAATTTAAAAAGAAAGACCTTGATAGGAAATACTCTTTCGATTTAACTAAGGCAGATGACATTTTTGATCATTTGCTTACAGCCAACTTCCTTAAGTTACCAAAAGGAGTCAAAATTCCATCTCTTGATGAACTTAAAGGAAAAGTATATTGTAAATGGCATAATTCTTGGTCTCACTCGACTAAGAACTGTATTGTTTTTTGAGACAGGATCCAAGAACAAATTCGGAAAGGAAGTTTGAAATTCCCAGCCAAAGCAGAAAAGGCCATGGGGATTGACAGTAATCCATTTCTAGAAATTGGAGAGGTGGCAGCCAATGTCATAATGCCAAACTTTCAAAGCTTGTCCTTGAAAGAATTGGGAGAAGTCAATGTGCAGATGCATGTTGCCAACCAGACAACTATCAAGAAGGACACAGGAAATCTACTAGCTATTGGACAAGGTTTCTCACACCAGAGGGAAGACTCTGATGAAGAAGCACTGGATGACGACTTCTTAGAAGCAGCTGTAATGCAAAGGATGTGTCCCAGGTGCAGACTAAGCTACAAATGGTTGAAAGGGCTTCCAATTGATGGGAAGCAATATTACAGGGATGTGCAGAGACGTCCCAAACAAACTAATACCTATAATAAAAGGCCATATCTATTTGGTGTTAGGTAACAGCCATTGATGGTTGAACCAACAGCTGATAGAATGCATTCTAAAGGCAAGAGGCCTTTATATGAGTCCAGGCCACCTAATTATTACATAATGGAGAGCAGTCATTCTGAGAGGAGACTGGAGAGAGGTTCAGTTTACGGGATCAAAGCTAGAGATTGGCCCCTTAGACCAGCCTCACGCAGGACAGAAAGTGGACACCTTCATCAAAGGCCTGAGTTAGGTCCAAAGCATGAAGTCAGGGCCAAATAGTGGCCTCCACAGCCAGCTTCGAAGGTAACTTCGAAGGAAGAAAAAAGCAGTTCAACAGCCGGGTCAGTAAGTTCGTGGGTACCTGGGGTCCCAGATTGGTTTGTGATGCAGAACAAACCTGGGGAAGTGTTTTCCCAAAGAGATGTAATTGGAAACCAAGGCAGGATGGTCAAGTTTCCTTTGGTGGCTCCAAACAATTGGGTATTGCTTAAGCACCCAAAAACTAAGGAACCAGATATGGTCTCCATAATTTCTAGATCACAAAGGAGGAAAATTCAACGTAGGTACACTTAGTACCAGCAAGACCTAAAAGGGAGTGGAGAGAGTTCTTCATTGGTACAAACAGAAGGAAAGAATAATCCAAAGTCAGACCATACTCCAAAACCAACTCTACAAGGCAAGATGCATTGCAGCAGTGAACAGTTGGCCAAAGTTCACTCTGAACTAAAAGCCAGAGAGAAGTCCAATTTAGCAAGATTGGAGAAGGCGTTGATAGAGAGTGACAGCGAGGCAAAGAAAGAAGTTGGCTTAGGCCAAAAGAAAGAAATGGTTGAAGAAGAAATGTTTGAAGCCTTCATGGCTGAACAAACATTTTTGGTTGAAAAACTAGTCAGAAAAGACCATTTGAAAGAGCTTGTTAGTAAGGAAGTACCAGAATGTAGTATGGAGAATACTTCAGAAGTAACTGAACAAAGTGGCCAAGAGGAGAAACAAACACAGCCAGCCATCCAATTTGGTTCAGTATCAGTGAATATGGTACACATATTACCGCATGAATTCCAAACTGGAGATGAGAACCAAGAGGGGCAAGAAATGGACCCAATTCCAGTCTCTAGTGAAGACTCACAAGTGAGTATGGTGCAATATGATTCCGGAATGGCTACCCTAATGGAAACTGAATATGAGAGTGAAGACGAGGTGAGCATTAACCTCTCATATCCTTTTGAGTATCCCTCGAACTCTATGACACAGCATGTCAAGCCTCTGTATATCAAGGCCTTTTTCGATGGGATACAATTAAACCGAGTCTTAATAAATAATGGGGCAGTGGTGAACTTACTACCGAAATCTTCCTTGAAGAAACTAGGGAAAAGGAACCCCAAGTTAATCCCAACTAGCACAACCATTGCTGGTTTCGCAGGAGACAAATAGATGGCTCAGGGAATTCTGTCTATCAACCTGAGTGTGGGAACCAGGGACTGCATGGCAGCATTTTTCATTATCGACAGTAATGCTAAGTACAATGATTTACTTGACAGAGATTAGATTCACACTAACAAGTGTGTGCCTTTCTCTTTGCATCAGAAAATAATGATGGCCTTGGGCAATGGGGAGACAGAGGAAATTGATGCAGATCCTCAACCCTTCATAGACTGTGCAGACTTCGCAGAGGCCAAATTGTATATTGAGGAAGTGACACCACTCAGTATACTGAGGAAACCTGATGGCTCAGCCAAAGTAACGGCTGATGAGGAAGTGACACACCTAAAGCACTTAGTCCAGGAGAGTGCTAATGAAAAGGTTGTCGTTAAGGATGACAATGATACCTGGTTGTAGGCAAAGAAATGAAGTCCAAGAAGCCAAGTCTTTGGCTCTAATTAAGTTCTCAATATTGGATGTAAAATCAATAGTCTAGAGAGTACAAGAGCAAGAGAAAGAAGCCATGATAATTGGTTGCAAGCAGAAGTAACAACAGGCCAGAGTTTTGGTCCTTGACAAATACTGTGCATTGGATATTGAAACAAAAGTCCAGGAGATACAGGAGGAAGAAGCCTTATGGACAGACTTTGTCTATGAGGAGGAGGGTAAAGATGTTGAATTAAAGAACCTGGGAGCAGAACAAAGCAAGAAAATTGCTTCGAAGGCAGAAAGGATCAAAGAAGAAGCTTCAGTAAGTTCTCAGACACAAGACCCCTTAGAAGAAGTAAATTTAGGGGAAGGTTCTATACAACAGCCCACCTATATAAGTGCTTGTTTGAATGCTCGACAGGACCAGCTTGTTGGTTGTTACGAAAAATATAAAGATTGTTTTGCATGGTCTTATAATGAACTACCAGGATTGGATAGGTCATTAGTGGAACATAGGCTCCCTATGAGGCCTAATTTCAAGTCATACAAGCAAAAGCCAAGAAGAATGAGTCCAGAAGTGATTCAGAAAGTTAAGGAAGAAATTCTTAGACTACTCAAGGTAGGCTTTATCAGGATAGCCAGGTATGTTGAATAGCTATCCAATATTGTGCCTGTAGTTAAGAAGAATGGTAAAATGAGGGTATGCATTGATTTCAGAAACTTAAATCTAGCAACTCCAAAAGATGAATATCCTATGCCTATAGTAGACTTGTTGGTAGACGCTCAAATAGGCATCAGATTTTATTAATGATGGATGGGCACTCGTTATAACCAAATCAGATTATAGAGGAGGATGTTCACAAGACAAAGATTCAGATGTCACAGGAGTATTGGGACCTTGAATGGGTTAAAATGCCATTTGGCACGAAGAATCCGGGCTACATATCAGAGGGCTATGAACACTATCTTTCATGACCTCATTAGAGGGTATTTAGAGTGTTATATTGATGACATTGTAGTTAAATCCCAATCCATGGAGGAGCATCTGTTTCACTTAGAAGCAGCCTTTGAAAGAATGAGAAAGTTCAAGTTGAAACTCAATCCTCTTAAGTGTGCTTTTGGCGTATCATCTGGAAACTTCTTGGGCTATGTAGTACACAAGAGAGGAATACAGATTGACCAGAATAAAGCCAAAGCCATCATTGAAGTTGGACCTCCATCAAGTGAGAAAGAATTACAAAAATCCTTGGATAGGTTAATTTTCTTCGAAGATTCATTTCTAATGCTGCAGGAAAAACTAAATTATTTTCTTCCTTATTAAGGCTAAAAGATGAAGAGGAATTTGTGTGGACAACAGAGCATCAAATTGTTTTTCAAGGTATCAAAGCCTACTTGGCCAACCCTCTAGTGCTGATGCCACCAAAGGGTGATAAGCCCTTGAAGTTGCACATAGCTGCAGCAGAAGATTCATTGGAAGCTTTCTTAGTCCAAGACAATGAAGAAGACAAGGAGCAAGCTGTTTATTACCTTAGTAGGTTTTTAAATTCTTGTGAATGTAAATACTTAGCTGTAGAAAAGCTGTGCCTTGCATTGTATTTTGCTGCAATGAAATTAAGATACTATCTTTTGCCTACAATTGTCTTGGTAATTGCAACCACAGATTTGGTTAAGTAGATGTTATCTAGACCTATGTTGAGGGGAAGAATTGGCAAATGGATATTAGCCTTATCAGAATTTCATTTAGAATATGTTCCCCAAAAAGCAGTAAAAGGACAAGTTTTAGCCAATTTTTTGGCAGACCATCCATCTCAAACAGAAAGCCAAGAGATAATGGAACTTGGCATGGCTAGTGTTAAGCCATGGCAAATGTGGTTCGATGGATCGAAAGCCAATGGCCTAATTGGAATTAGTATAGTGATTAAGTCACCACAAGGAATAGAAACCACACATGGTTTCAGAATGGATGAAATTACTTGTTCTAATAATCAAGCTGAATATGAAGCCTTAATAGTGGAATTGGAAATTCTTATTGGACTACAAGTTTATGAAGTTGACATATTTGGAGATTCTCAATTGGTGGTTAACCAAGTGAAAGGGATTTTCAAATGTCAAAGTATAAGCATGTTGCCATACTATGTTGTTGCATTACATCTGCTTTCTCAATTTCAAATAGCAAATGTAACTCATATCCTAAGATTCTTGAATAATAGAGCTAATGATGTGGCTCAGAAAGTTTCGAATTTCAAGAGGAGGGATAATGCTTAAAGGGACATAAGCCAAACAACATATCAGAAATTAATACCACCCTTGAATAAAAGGAATGTGGTCCTGGAAGTCAATCATAATGACTTGCAGGAACAAGATTGGAGGCATCCAATAATGCAGTACTTGGCTGGCCCACCCTCGAAGGCCAACAGAAAAATTAAATTGCAATCTATGCAATACATCATATACGGTAATGCTTTCTACAAAAGGGGGGGAGATGGTTTATTGCTGGAATGTTTAGGCCCAAAAGAAGCGTTGACAGCTATCGCTAAGGTTCATGAAGGCATCTGTGGTGCTCATCAGCCTGGTGTGAAGATGAGGTGGTTGCTTCGAAGGCATTCCTACTATTGGCCAACTATCCTTAAAGACTGCATAGAATATGCAAGGGGTTGCCAGGCATGTCAAAAGCATGGCATGATCAGGCATGTGCCCATAACTGACCAAGATGCAGAGGTAAAGCCTTGGCCATTTAGAGGATGGGCCATGGATATGATGGGGAAAATACACCCACCTTTTCAAGCATCATTGTTTCATTTTAGTGGCCACGATTACTTCACTAAATGGGTCGGGTTAAGCTATACAAGGTCAGAGACCAAACTGAGGTTATTGGATTCATTAAGGATTTAATCCACAGATTTGGTATCCCACAAGCTATAACTGTTGATAATGGGACTGTGTTTGATGGGAAAATGGTAAAGTCTTTTGTAGCAAAGTTTGGAATTAGCCTTGTTAATTCCACCCCTATTATGCACAAGCCAATGGTCAAGCTGAATCATCCAATAAGTCCTTGAAAAAAGGAATACAAAAAGTTGTGGAGGACAATCCTAGGGATTGGCATAACTTGTTGTTGGATGTATTGTGGGCTTCTAGAACTTCTCCAAGATCGAGCACAGGAGTCACTCCTTATGCCTTAGTATATAGGCATGATGCAGTGTTACCTGTGGAAATTAATGTTAAGTCCTTGAAGGTAAAATGTCAAGACCAGTTAAATCCTGAGCAATACCATCAGAGTATGTGCTTGGAATTAGAAAGCATAGATGAAGCTAGAATTCTGGCATTAAATAGCATTCTTTTTCAAAAGAAGAAAGCAGCCAAAAATTATAATAAGAAAGTCAAACACATTGGCTTTGATGAAGGTGATTTGGTTTGGAAGACAATACTCCCAATAGGAATTAAAAGCCATAAGCTTGGCAAATGGTCACCTACCTGGGAAGGACCATATCGAATTCATAGAGTCTTGCCTTTTGGAGCATACTATTTGAGAAATTTGAATGCATATGTACATCCCAAAAAGATTAATGGCAGATATTTGAAGCCTTATTTTTCAACAATTTGGGAAACACAAGGAATAAAATAAATACTAAGTACAAGAACATAAGAATACTCAAATGATAAAACAAGAGTTTGTTTTTTCATAAAGAATTAAATACATTTCGCCATAAGTTGGCCCAGAAATCATTACAATGCCTTAATTGTTCTTTTACAACAGATGTTCTAGTTTCAAAGGATGAAAACAACTGAATGGCTGTAGTCATTTCTTACTTTCGATCGGCCAGTCCTTGGTTGGTGATCAGCAACTTGGTATCAGTTCGGGCTAAGGCCTAGTTGACTACAGATAACTCCTTCTCAAGTTAAGCCTTCCAATCCAGTAGTTGAGTACGAAATTGAGAGACAGAGGAATGTTGTTCCTTTAGCTCTGATATCTCAGCATGTACTGTTGAAACAAAGTCCTGATCTCTGACCAATTTCTCCTCTGCAGCCTTGGCAACACAGCGAATATTGATGTAGAAGTCAATAGTAGCTGCTGCCTGAGATAGATGACTTGAGACAGTCATGCCGGATTGCTCAACAATTTTGCAGTACTGAAGGAAGCCATTCCTTATTATAGGTCTCTCTAGAGCCTCGAAAGGAATCCTTGAAAAGGATGTCAATAGTTCCAGGCAGTTGTCTAAGTCTATCAGAGGTGTAGAAGGCTTACTACTGGAAGAAGACTCTGAAAAATTTCTAGTAAAAAGTTAGCCAAAACTAATGGCTCAGCTTCATCATTGGCTATTGGAGAAGTAGAGAGCATGTCAAGGAGACTGGCAAGTCTTGCTTCGAAGATATCTACCTCATCCACGGACATGAGGGGCGCAGAAAGAGTTATAGTGGAAGGCACAGAGGACTGCATAGGGATAGGAGAGATGGGAGGAGCATCTTCAGCAGTCTCTATGGTCCTAGCTACCAATTGGTCAAGGGAAGAGGGGCTGGAAGTAGGTAAAGATAATAAACCATGGGTTGAAGAGCTACCAGCACCCTCTGTAGGGGAATCAACTACCATCAGAGATGGAGTATCAGTTGGAATTTCCTTAGGAGGAAGGGGAAGAGCAAGGCTCGAAAGAGAACTGAATTGAGGTCGATCCAAAGATAAGTAACGAAGATACGGATTTAATCCAAAGGAAAGAGATGTAGGAATGCTTGGTCTTAACGAGGGTACATTGAATGTAGGCCTAGGAAGTGGGAGTATTATCTGAATAGTCCTCACATTTTGCATCTGATCAACTTCAATTAAAACTGAGAGAGTCCTTATTGGAAGAATAGGCTCAGTAGTTGTTGCTGCAAAAGAAGAGATGTAAAGTAATGTCAAGTTTCAATACCAAAAATTTGATAAGGGAGAAACAGTAGAAGCATGAAAGAAATTACTTGTTTCAAAAGTGATAGCAGCAATAGGAGAGCTTTGAAGAGAATAGTGCTCAGCAATATGTTGTCTTCTTGCAGTTTCCCTTTGGATTGCATCAGCAGCAGCTGTTTCATCTCTTAAGAATTGCTGCTGCTGTCTCTTTTCAGCTCTCTCAAAGACAATGATGGCCTTAGAATGCTCTTGTTCTATTGCCTTAGCAGCTACTTCATGAATAGGGTTTTCGACCAAATCAAAAGGAGAGACAGTCATCTTCTTTCTCTTTTTTCTATGTATTGGTCATGCATGTTCCTTCTCAATTTCTCTCTCTTCGATCTGGGATTCAGGTTCTTCAGAAGTAAATTCCTCTTCTACTACTCTAGCAGCTGTCTCATGAGTGGGATCTTCAATCGAAGGAAAGACAGTCATCTGTTCCCTCTTTCTTCTCTGTAATGGTACTTCCTGTTCTTTCTCAATCTTTTCTTCTTCAATCTGAGATTCGGATTCCTCAGGAGTGAGTATCAGCTTCCTTTTCTTTTTCTGCTTTTGTTTGTCCTTAAGAGTAGCTAGGGTTTCAGCCCTCTTAGGAGATTCTTCTTGTGGAGACCCTGCATCAAGAGGTATGAATGTAAAGGAAACAAACAAAAGAGTCTAAGGAGAAACCTGAAAAATACTTACCCCTCTTTGAAGCAGCTCTAGTAACTCTAGTAGGAGAGGATGAGGTTACAAGAGCAGTTTTGGCAGCCGTGGAAAGAGATGGGATGCTCTCAACTGTGGTTGATTTGGCCTTTGAAGGCACTCCTAACCTTACCAGTAAGTCATGAGGGTGTACGGATAGGCGCACTTCCATATTGGTTGTCCACAAGTTTTGCTTTTCAGAACCAGACCAGAAGGAAGGAAGGGGACAAATTTGAACTCGCTCAATTCATTCAACAGTTTGAATGTTGCTTCTTCCAGTTTTGATTTGGGTATTCTCAGGTCTCTGGTTGTAAGATGGACATTCGAGAGACTGCAGAGTGGAATGGGAATCCCTTGAGTTAATCCAAATTGCCTAGCAAATTGAGAAGGACAATACACCTCATCTATACATTTATAAGCTCGAGGGTTTAAAGTGCCAATGAATAGCTCCCTTGGCAGCAAAATAGAAGCCCACATGCCTTTGTGAGGTGGGGTAGAGCACTCTTTATCAGCTAAGAATGTTCGAAGCGAAGCAGGTCCTTTGTTGGCATCAAAAGGGCAGAAGAAGGTAGCAGGTGGAGAAATGGGAAGTTGGTAAAAAAAGGTGAAGTAGTAGGCAAAGGAAGCATGATAAAGAACGACTCTGGCATATTTTTCCTCGTAAGTGCTAGGGTCCTGAACAAGGAATTTTAAGTATTTGGGATGCAAATCAGTGAAGTAAGCAAACAGCCAAAGTTGGAACACCCAAAGGAGACCCCCTTGGTTCGCGTCAAGAGGTTTCTCACAAAATTGGGAACAGGCTCTATAAACATGGCCTAAGAGGTAAGGAGCCAGGGCTATGCGTTTTTTCAAAACAAGTGCCTTCGCAAGTGGCGCGAACTCAGGCATAATCCTCTAAGATGATGTACAAAAGAGAAATTTGCACAACCAGTACAAAATGAAGGAAAAAAGTTCTCTATCTCTCGCGGGACCTACCCTTTTATTTTCGGCCTTTACAAAATCACTGTAAGAGGAATTTACGAGTGGAAGGGAGAACTTAACAAAGAGGTCTGGATAGCCGGGAGTAAAAGGAGAGCCAAGGGGTAAAAGCCCTAAAAGATGGCAAATATCAAGGATGGTGGGAGCCATCATACCACACCGAAATTGGAAAAAATTAAAAGCCATGTTCCGAAAACAAAGAGCAGCGGGAATCAAGAAAGGGTCTTCAGGAATGATAAACCTGGAAAGAATGAGGGCATCGAGAATGCAGAGCTCTTTCAGGTCGTCTTCTTGCGCAGGTACAACTCTGTCATACCATTCTTCCCATTCAGCTCTCAATGTCGGCCAGCAGCGATAAGGTCGGGTTACCCTCTAATTTCCCCAGTCGAGCCCTCTTTTGTAAAGAAAATGGTCATCCAGACGAGGGTATAAAGTTGGAAGTTGAGCAGGAGCCTCTCGAAAGATGGGATCCAAGACGTATTCTTGTTTGTTGTTGTGACGAGGAACGAAGAGGCGGCTGTCTATGGCGCTTGACTCATCAATTGTTAACTTGGCGATCTCTTCATCAATACATCTTTTCAAAGCCATGGTTGGGCTCATACGATCACCAGCAAGCACTTTCAGAGAAGAAGAATCCATTGATAGCAAGCAGCAAGGAAGAGGCAAGGAAGAGGGGGTTAACAGAGGAAAAGGGTTTGTGTTTTGAGCAAGCGAGTGATTTCAGAGCACGAAATAAAAAGGGTTTTAAAAACACCTTTGTGTCCGGAAGTTATATCGCGTAATTCGTTAAAGTACTAAAAGTACAAATACGAAGAGCTTCCTTCAATATTGATACTTTTGGAGGGAAAAACACATCCCAGATGTTGAAGCCAACTTCGAAGTATAATATTTGGCTTCGAAACCAGATTTTGGCGTCAAAAGTCAAATAATAAACGGCTTCGAAACTACCAAGCCGGCTTCGAAACACATTCCATACCTAAAGATGTAAGAATATTCAAGTATTTGTTTGCTTCAAAAGGATTGAAGACTTGTTTTAAGTTTCTCAATAAAAGTAATGTCTTTCGAAGTAAAACTTGGGACCCCTTAAGAATGGGAATTGGTATTCGAAATATCAAAACCAATAGTTGGTTTGTATACATACAGACAGAGATTGTCTTTTGAACTAAAAACAGCATGAACTGTTCTTCGAAGCAAAAATGATCAATTTAAAATTGGTTGATCATACTAACCATGACCATATGTTGGTTATGATTAAAACAAGCTTTAAGGGGTAAGATTGTTAAATACGAAGCACTAATTCTAAATGAAAATCAGCAAAAATTGTTAACTATATTCCATAAATTGGAAAGGTTCATTGTTGGTTCTTTTTAGTGTTTCATTTAAAACGATTGAGTCCAAATTCGAAGGATAAGATTGTTCAATTCGAAGCCCTGAATTTGCTTTAAAGACAAATGGGGACAAGATCAAACCATACCAAACAAAGAAAAAGTCTTAGTGGTATTAAAGCAAAAGCAATTACATCGAATGGCCCTATTTGGGTACAAACTCAAGCTCATAAAAATAGGGAATGGAATAAATAACAAGATCATGAAATTTAGTCCAACTATGATCAATGAATTTCTGTTCTTTCTTTATTCTATCCTCTATTTCTTCTAACATTGGCTGCATGAGTTGATGTGCTCTCACTTCGTAAAAGAGCTCTTTAGCCTTTATTTCGAATGTTGTTTCTCTCAATCCTTGTTCCAATTCGTCTATATCCAAGTCATACCAGTACGCAGAATCTTTATTCTTGAAATCATCGAATTCTTCAATGAAGTTCTCTGCTTCATACTGGGCATGAACTCGAAGGGATGAGAGTTGGTCTAAAGATTGTGTGGTGGCCATAGAGGTCCGATGCTAGTGGAGAAGCAATGGAAGTTGGTCCAAAAACATATGAAGCTCTGCTTGGGCGAGGGGATTGAGGACATGACCCCGAGTCAAAATATCACAAGCCCATCGAAGGTTCTTGAGAGGTACTTCATCCTTAAGAACATTGAAGGGCAAGTGAGAGAAAGCCGCGAGCAGAAGTTGAGCTTGCTTCCGCTCAGCTAGATTAGTGGAAGGTGGAGGCTTGTAAGGTGGAAAGACCTTATCCGTGGAGAGGGCAAGCCTTAGTCTTTCTGTCCAGCAAGGAGTTGGCGAAGAAGAAGGTATGGAAGTCTCCACTCCAGGAGGAGGAACAAGAGCAGAAGGAACAAGGGCATTAATATAATCGAGCCAGTCAAAAGAGCAAAGCTTCGCCTTCTGGGTTAAGAACGATGGATTGTACCCTTGTGCCTCTTCGAGGCGTCGGGCTGCATGCACTATCTTTGCAGGCATGGAGGATGTATACCATGCTACAAGCAGATTTTCCTCCAAACTACGTTGACAATCGATGGGCACCTAAGGATAGACCACTGAGCTTCGCGCATAGGAAGGGAACTCTAAAGGGTCAGTAAACTCGACAAACTGATGGTTGATTCGCTCCCTTAAATCACAGGTCTCAGGTTTTGACCAGTGTGTCCAGTTAGAAGTCCCAGAGGAAGATGAAGCTGCAGCCTTATCCCATGCAGAGGGTTGTGAAGAAGAACTTCCTATGTCCATATTTGCAACTTTCTGAATCAAAGGATTGAGAGCAGTTTGTTCGTAGTCCAAGGGTGAGTCAGAAGAAGGATTTCCCATGTCCATATTTGTGAGCTTCTAAACCAAAGGATTAAGGGCAATGTGTTCGTAGTCCAAGGGTTAATAATTTGCAAAGGCATCCATGACCTGAATATAGAAAAGTGGGTAAGGGTGGCTAATTAATGCGTGAAAGTTCTTTCGAGGAGGAACGGCATCATCATATGACTCTTCGTGTGCTCGATCAATGGAGGAGGAAATTGATTCGGCCATTAAAATGTATCAGTCTGTTCGAATACTAAGGTAGTGGGGGTGTTCAAAAGATTGAAGGGGAGTTAATGCAGATAATGAATGATAGTTGCATTTCTAGAAGAATGCAAAGCCCATGCACGTTCTAAGACGTGGAAAAAGGGCTTGATCCACTAATATCATCAAGTATTGGGTATATTAGTGCGGGGGGTAATGTTGGCTACATATTTTGTACAAGCCAATTACAATTCGACGTGTGGCAGAATAAGGGTAATACAGGAAAGCTAGTCAAGTCCTCGATCCTGATCGTACACGTGGCAGTTAGTATTGGTTATTACAAGATCTGAGTAGCAGTGGATAAACAAAGAAAGGCAAGGTGATGTGGCTTCAACGGTTACTCACATTTAAATTCAAATTTAGGAGGGAAATCTAACTGCAAGTGATGGCATAGTGGGCTAATTACAAGGCAACATGATCAGCGATCATGGAGGAGCAGTTCGACAGTTGGAAACGCAATTTGATGGTCATCCTTGAGAAATATAAATAGCAGAGAAGGCCCCATAAAAAAGGCCCAGACTCAGATCTAAAAAACTAGTCTTATTATACTTAATTTCTTTTCTAGTTTTACATTTCTAGTCTTACATTTCTTGTACTTTAAATTCCTGCACTGCACTTCGTTCATAGGAGTAGTTTTAAGTAGATTGTTGCTGTAAACCTCTACGAGGCTGAGTTTGGATCATTGTAAGTTTTTATTTTAATGAAATACTTCAACTGTTCTTCATTTGATTGTTATATTGCTTAATTCTCCTAAATCAAGCTACCAGTAAAAGTCCTCTTCATTGAGGCTGAAAGAACTAAAACACAATCGTCTGATAATTAGTTGGCAATTAATTTTCTGTAAAGACTGATTGATCCTTGCTGGCATGCTCGCAATTACAATAATAACCTTTGAAAGCCAAAAAGCCAACAACTAGCAATGGATTTTCAAAAAAAGTTGAGAACTTCCTCCTTTTTATACATTTAATATACCATTAATAAAACCCTAATCTTTTCAAATATCACAATATCAAAATAACACATAATAAAGCTAAAACACATACATAATGTTTAGAAAATCCCTACCTTAAAAGCTAGAAGAGAAAACAAGCAAAAATTCTAATTTTCGACTTTGTTGGATTTCGATCTCCACCGGTCAAAACGTTGCTCACATCAAGCTCTTCACTTTGATTTTTAGAACTATGGTCTAAAACCTAATAGATTTTGGTAGATCAAAGATTTTATATGATATATGTAACCAAAAAAAAAAAATTCAGAGAGAGAGAGAGAATCGACAACCGAAAGAAAGACGAGAGAGAGAGAAAGAAGAAAACAAGGGAAATATTCTGCCAAGAATAGAGAAAAAGAAAGGAAATAAGGGAGAAGAGAGAGGGCCCACGTGTGTTGCTTTCAAAATTGTTTTTTTGTTTTTTTTGTTTTTTGTTTTCAAATCAATACAAATATCTAACTGTACATATACATCTATATATATATCAATTAAAAGTATATTTCAATATCATAAATGACAAAAAGGATATAATATTCTCTCACCACAAAATATATTTCGTTTGATAGTGCACACCATAAATACTAGTAACTCTCTCAAGATTATAAAATAAATAATAATAATAACAACAACAATAATACATGGTTACAAATGGGTTATGATTCAATCAATTGGGTCCAAAATGAATGAAATTTAATAATTTAAAATAAATCTCAAACTGAGATTAAAGTATAAATAAATTTTAAAAGACTTAAGGTGGTCCCCACCATTCACATAATTAAATATGAACTAAAATGATTAAGTATGGACTAATCAAATAAGTCTCAAAAATTAAATTTATATCTCATTTATTACTCAAGACTCAATACTAATTAAAACTCAAAAAAAATTGCTAAATAGGCCTTACGAAGTCGAAATCAACAAGTAATATAATTTGTTTTCACCAATTTAAATAGAATGGTCCATGATACCACAATAATAATAATAAAGGCAAAATTCAATTTGATTCAACTCATTACAAGTCCAACCCCAAAGCCTCTTAAGTATCCATGCTTCTTCCCAAGAACCACTCATGATATATCATTTTGTCTCATCGGCGTTCTAGACTCGATAGACTCATCCCGCACCATCGTCATTTGCTCCTGTAATTGTAACATATAAATATTGTTAATATAAATCAAGTACAATAGTTAAAATAAGTGTCCAAATGATTGGAATACTTGCATGTAAATCACAACATATAGGATCAATCAATTCTTTTGTCTTCTTATTCTGACAAGTATCCTTGTAGAAATCGCAAATATCTGGCAACAATCCACCGTTTCCTTTACCTGTGATATGCCAAACACCGAGATCAACACTCCTTCATTAATATGATAACATATTAAATGAGTGTGGATAAAGTAAATAAAATCAATGACACACATCTCACCGCAATGCTCATTGCTGTCGGAAAAGATCGCAACCCACTAGTATGATTGTAGAGTAGCTTGCTCCTATTAAGTTTGTTGGCGTCGTAGCGATGCTACATAATCCACATGGTAAGGGTTTGTTACATATATAGTTAAACAATGATAAAAGTACTAAGTAATATTAAAGGTGGTTAGATATTTTGTTAATATTGAAGGTGGTTAGACAATGATAAGATTTCACAGAGCTTGTTAATAATACATCACTATTTTACAACTAAATCATAACATACCTTGTTTTTAGGATCTAACCATACACGGTCAATCAAATACTTCCAATCATCTAATTTGACTCCTTTGTATGGATGAGCATAGGGATCAATTCCCTGCATCCACAAACTTATCCCATTTCTTCTTCATTCTGCATTTCCAATACTTATGTAACACATAACACTTCTTTTCCACAACTTCATGGGATAGTGAATTATCCTCGTAATTATCTCTAATCTTAAATTTATCCTACAATCAATACAAACCAAATGAGTAACATAATTGATGTAATGTGAAAGCTGAAACTATGTTAAGAGTGAGAAAACCTTAAATGGTTTTCGACAGTTCACAAAGCGTTCAATATTGTAAACACTTTGCATGTGAATATATAATTACACTTTTTGAAGCTTTCATAACCAACAAAGTAAACAAAGACAACAAATTGCCTCTTATATGCACATGAAAACAACACTGTCTCCATAATCCATATAACCTATGAAAGCAATTAAATCATACTCGGACAACTTGTACAACAACCCCTTTTGTCATTGGATCAACAATAATTCAACTGTTAATGCCTTGAATAGGGCACATCCTCTTAATCTGAATGCCGATCTCATTAGATCCTGGGGTCACTAGCACACTTTCAAATGTATTGAATGTCTCAGTGATTGGAATGTAGAGCTTGTTTCCATTATTGTTGGCAACTTTTGTTTCTGTTGCTTTTCCAACTGTTGGTCCCCGTACACGCCTTGATGAAGATGCACCTGGGAATTGATAATATTATTAGTGTATTTACAAATTACAAAATTTAAACAATATATAAATTGAAGATAGATGAAACATATTTAATTACGTGCGCTACTCGTTTGAATTTGATAAGATGGTGCATTCATTTCAGACGGAGATGCTTCACAAGTCTCAGATGCAGCTGGTGCATTAGTTTGAGACGAAGATGGTGCAATAGTCTTAGATCCTGACAATGCATTACTTTGAGACAGAGATGGTGCAATAGTCTCAGATCCACATGCTGCAACACCCTTAGGAGAAGGTGTAGGTGTATCAGTCGGGGATGAGTACGATTCAATTAATGCCATCTTTGGTGGTGCTAAAAGGCGCATCTTTTTTACAGGAGCTATTCTGTTACATTTTAATATAATCAAAGGCAAAGAGCACAATGAGCACATAGATAAACACAAATTTTTAATGTGTATAGACATATACATCAAGAATGATAATTAACAAACATATAAGTAAGAAATGAAAATCCATGAAAATCTTAATTTCATGTATAAATATTAATCCATTTATGTAAATTTGCAAGTGATATTGACGACATAGATAACAAAAACAGTGGTAGTATCTCCTCAATTGGTATGTATTAAATAAGTACATGAAGGTTCTACACCATGACTTATATAGTTAAACAATGTCAAATTTGTCTTCTTTTTGCTTGTCATCATCCTTAATGAAGTCATCTTCGTTAGTATCACAAATGAAAGCATTATCGACACCCTCGACATGTGTTCGACTATGAGATTGTAAAACCATTGTATTTGGAATAATTTCACCTTCAACATCATCTCTAAACAAAACCCATTCATTTCCACTGCCTTCAATTTACATACCGTTTCCGTCCACAATTGGTACAACCTCGGTGGTTTCATCTTGTTGGAACACACTATTAAGAGCATCACCAGCTACACCATCCATCTCTGGCACATTCCAGATTCCTCGATCGTGGAATTGTTCCACAACGTTCCAATTCCCACCTAATTTGGTATCATTAACGTAGAATACTTATTGTACTTGAGCTGGGAATACGAAGGGGTCATGTTCATACCATCGACTTTTTACATCAACACTTGTGACATGTGTATCCGTGAGACAAGTCTTCTTGTTACCGGTGTTATACCATTCACATTTGTACAAAATAACTCGATGTTGAAATGAATATGTCATTTCCCACACTTTTCTCAAGTAACCATAGAAATGCATTGAACGACCCTCATACTCCTCTTCTACAACTAACCCACTATTTTGAGTTTTATGACGATTATCACGGTCGATGGTATGAAATTTAACACCATTAGAAATGCATCCCGAATATGTGTTGACTATTGCACTAGGATCGTTAGCCAACGACCACAATTCATCGGTTGCTTTCGGTGACCCTTGATTCCGCAACTGATTTATCTACATAAGCAATGCATGTTATTTTACTTTCTTGAAGGTGGTTGCAGCATAATGTGCTCAAATGTCGGATGAATATATATGTCTTACATGTTCTTTGAACCACTTAGGAAATTCATCATGTTGTCTCTTTGTGGTGTCACATGAACTTCCATTTTGCAAAATGTTATTGTGTTCCCTAGTTAATGAAAAGAGTAAATAAGTAAAAGATATAATTACGAACAATTAAACAAACATAAATTTGCTCTGTACATTATTTCTAGTGTGAAAACTTACTATAGATATTGTTCCACTTCAAAGTTATTGTACAAGACAAACCAATAAGCCATCTCTTGTTTGTTAACAAACACATTTGGTGCCCCACTGATTGCACCAAATAGATGAGCATTTTGAGAGAAGATAGCTAACCTTGAGCCGTGGTCACCACCGTCATCATTCTTTTCTTCTCGATTAAACACTGTTTCAATTCCATCAAGATACATCGAACAGAAAGTTGTACACTCTTTGAAAATGTACGCCTCCGCAATTGAACCTTCAGGATGAGCTTTATTAGCAACAAATCCTTTTAGAATTCCAAGTAGCCTATAAGAGGAAAAAATTTTATTCTGTCCATACTATACAACAATATGGACTACCATTAAAGGTTGATGACCGTGATATGGTAAGAGCATAAACAATTATCGTTCAATTGAGTACATCCATCGATATTGCACTGGCCCTCCAAGTATAGCCTCACGCGGCAAATGAAAAACCAAGTGAACCATGACATCAAAGAAAGCTGGAGGAAAAATCTTCTCAATCTTGCAAAGTAAAAGTATGATTTGATCCTCTAACTCCTCTAAATTTGTCACCTTCAGTGTCTTCAAACACAATTGTTGGAAGAAATTTCCTAACTCAAAAAGAGTCGTACCAATTTCATTATTAAGATACCCGCGCATTCCAATCGGAAATAGTCATTATACAAGCACATGACAATCATGACTTTTGAGGCCTGAGATTTTGCCACTATCAGTATTCACACAATTGGAGATGTTTGCTGCATAACCATCAGGATACTTGATTGGTTTCAAAAAAGCACAAAAGCCTTGTCTTTCTTTCGTGGATAATGTGTACACCGTTGGAGGCTTTACAAACGATCCATCTCCACACCTTTGTAGGACTAACTCCTTCTGAATTTTTAAATTTGCCAAATCAATCCGTGTTTTTTTTGTCCTTGTTCTTCATATCCACATTTAATAATGTCCCCATCAAATTGTCACAAACGTTCTTCTCTATGTGGATGACATCAAGGTTGTGTTGAAACTTAAGCGTCTTCCAGTAAAGCAACTTAAACACAATGCTTCTCTTTGTCTAATTCAACATCAGATTTTCATCCCTTTGTTTTTTCTTGTTATTTGGATGTTTTCCACATTGTTTGTATGTCCCAGTCTCAATTTGTTCTAATATTTGCTCCCCTGATAACTCTAAAAGTCTGCACCTGACCTCACTTTGTCCGTGAAACAACTTGCTCCTTCGCCATCTGTGGTTCTCGGGAAAGTAACGACGAACACCCATATACCCTATCTTACTTGTTAACCTTTGTGATGATGCGTCCCCATTACAAGTGGGAAAAGCCAAATAACCTTTAGTAGTCCACCTAGACATGTTACCATATACAGGGAAATCGTTGATGGTCCACATCACTACAACATGCATTCTAAATGATTGTTCATTTTTCATATCATAAGTTTGCACCCCATCCCTCCATAAATCCTTTAACTCATCAATTAATGGCCGTAAGTAAACATCAATATCTCTTCCAGGTGCCGATCATCCAGGAATAAGCAATGACATCATAGAGAAAGGATCTTTCACACACTTCCAAGATGGGAGGTTGTAAGGCATTAGGATAATGGGCCATATAATGTATGATGTGCTCATATTCCCAAATGGATTGAAACCATTAGTGGCAAGCCTTAGCCTTACATTTCGTGGATCCATGGCGAACATAAGATGTTGCCGATCAAAGTCTTTCCATGCCTCAACATCAACCGGATGCCTCAATATTCCATCATCCACACATTTCTCCTTGTGCCATCTCATATCTATAGTAGTTTTCTTAGACATATACAATCTCTTCAATCTTGGTGTCAACGAAAAGTATCTCAATATCTTATGAGGGATCTTCTTACCCTTTCCATTGTCCAACTTGTATCTAGGCTCTTTACACTTGGGGCAATTATCAAGATTTGTATTCTCCTTCCAAAATAGTGCATAGACATACCTATATGCTTGAATGGGAACGTAGCCCAAACCCAAGTCACGTAAGAATTTTTTGGCGGCATATATGGTCCATGGAATAGTCTCATCACACTTGGGTAGAGTGGCCTTGAAAACTTTCATAACCATACCAAATGAGTTATTGCTCCACTTGTTGTAGACCTTAATATGAAGCATCTTAATAACAAATGACAATACAGTGAATCTTGTGTAGTCCGGGTATGATTTACATTGAGCATCTTCAAATAACTTATCAAAGTTTCGACCATCCACACTCTCAAAAGTAGTAGGTAATTTTTCTCATTCATCATCCATTGCAAAACCCCTGCAAATCTCTTCCAACATAGTAGGGAAATCATCCCCGTCATTCTGATCTTCCCCTACAATTTCACTATATATGTCATGGTGACCTTCATTCGGTATGAGAGGTTGAGCCACCGGAACAAGTTCCCCGTGGTGCACCCAAGTCTTGTAAGAAAGAGATATCCCTCTTTGAATCAAATGAATCCTGACAACGTGGATTGTATGTATTTTGTCGTTCGAGCAATCGATACATGGACACAGAAGCTTATCCTCTAAGCCTACATTTCTCATCGCAAATTCAATAAATGAATTCACCCATTCTTGATACTCCCTGCTGCTTAATCTATTTTTTTATTATCATCCAACCCTTGTCTATTTGGGCCATCTAAAAGGTTAAAGACAACCATAACAATAATTAATCTACAAAATATTAGAGGAAGTGTTAGAAACTACAAAATATAAGGCTGTGATTATAGAGAAGACTACAATTTATGAATATCGGTGAGTTATATGTTAGGAGTAGAATGTTAGAAAATTCATCCAAACTTAGAAATTTTTAAGAAGCAATAGGAGATGTGTTTAAAACCCCAAGTTTTCAAAAAATATAAACTTGTGGTTTGTAATAAACTACCCTAAACTTTCTTAACGTTTATTTTGTAGGTGAAAAAAGCAGGGGTTGTTTTGGTGGTTTTATAGCTTGGTATTATGGCCCTACAAAAGGGCAAGAAAAGGGGCAGCAGCAGAGCAAAGTAATAAAATGTTCACTTTTATAATTCATTGTGTTTGTCAACACTCGTAATATATATAATTCATAAAGTAGTTTAGTTGAAACCATGATTTTAGTGACCTATGAATGTCTATGACTGAAGAAACTTCATTGATGAACATGAACACACCTTTATGACTCCAGTAATTAAAACTTGCAATTAAAACAAGAGGTGAAATTGATAATGATGCACCATGGACAAAGGCAAGCCAGAGACGCAGCCAATACAGTCTAAATAGTCTAACTCTAAACTAAAAAGAAGAAATTGAAACACATCTGTCATTATTATCATGAGCTGCATAATTGAATACTCCAATACAGTCTAAATAGTCCAATTCTATATCCCATTCCATAAAAATCTTCTATGCTATTAGCACAACTGTCATTATTATCATGAGCTGCATGATTGAATTCCTAATGTTATTTATTGAATAATGGAAGATGTTCTTATACAAGTCTACCAAATCTCATCAGGGTGAGCACTCTAGAACTGACGAGGAGAGAGAGAAATTAGGCCGTGTACTTGCACTTTCTTTGGCTGAAGATTTGAAGAGACCACCTGGTAAGCATGTTGCATAAGACAGTAAAATTACTGTACTGTTATAGTAACCTAGTGTAAATTCTCTTTATCTCTCTCCATTCACCTGTTACAGTAATCCAGTTTATAAGCCAGTAAAATGCCCATGGATAGTTGCCTGCCCAGAGGTACAAATGACTGGGAATTTTTTTTTTTTTTTTTGGTTTTGATCCAAGTCAAACACTTCTCAATATTGTATTTCTAAGCCATTTTGCCCTAGTATGAGCAGTTATAATGTGATACTTACATAGAAAAGAGAACATTTATAATGTAATAACTTATAATAGTTATTACACCAATTATAATGTATAAGCATTTTAATTCAATGTATGGCTAATTTGGCCTTTTTAGTCAATAAAAAGACGAAGCTAATTGCGGAGCTTCTTCTTATTACTCGGGCTCATTAATTTCTTCACCATGCAATCAAAACTTTATTTGAGTATTTGTCAAGAATTATAGACAAGGAAGATGTAAACTTTATTTGACTATTTGTGTCTTCAAGTGAATGACTTTAATTATCCATAAAATACTTTAGATGAAAGAGGGCACAACCGACGATACATCTACTTTCCACTTTCATTCTTTGAAGTGCAAATGTTAGGTGCTTTTGAATGAATTGACACCAAAAAGAGAGTGAATTGACACCAAAAGAGATTGATATTTCAAGCTAGTAGTTATCTCATCAGAGTTAATAGATAAATTAAGGTTTGGAAAGGGCCAATCATGAGAACTAAATGACATACAACATCAGAGCTTAAATACAGAATTAAGAATCATATTGATTAGTAGTGTATGCTACACATTTAAATTTAAACAGCATATAATTCAAAACTAAGTGATGTACTATGCTTCATTCAAATTCATGCAATGAATTTGGGAGGTTGTGTAGATATATCTGTCTATATAAAACAACAGGCTTTTTTTTTTTTTTTCATTCTTTCTCATTGTCAAAAAAATCCAATCAACTTGTTACTTTTTTTTTTTTAATCAGCAAAGAAATGAATTAATTAGACAGAGAAGGAGCAAAACAAAGCTATGGAAAAAATATCATTGTCTATGCAATGCATCCCAACTATGTTGGCACCTAAAGTAAGACTAATCATGTGTACTTCCAATGGCCACCTAATACAATGTTGGAGAGATTCAAATTGATACAGCCAACCCCTAACACTGAGAGCAAGAGGCTCAACTCATACCTACAATGGCCAAATAACATTCAACCTTCACCAATACAAACTCTAATCTGCCTAATATTCAAGACAAAAGTCAGAAACAAAAAAATGTAGCTCCTTAGTTGAGGACTTAAGCCAAAGCCCAATTCTAGTTTTGATAATCTTACAAAGCTCTTAAGGATCATGATTCACACCCTTCAACACACACTCATTTCGAAGTTTCCATATAGACCAAAAAACTGTTAGGGAAATAGCTCTCTATATATTCTTTTCCAATTTCTTAAACCTCTCTCAATCCCATCAACCAAATTAACTTGTTACTTGAGTAATACAATTTGATTGAATCTCACACTTAGTAATTGACAGTGTTCTTGTCATTATCATTGAGATATGTGGGATAAAAGGTGAAATATCAATTGAAAAGTGCTTGGGATGCCTATTCACAACTAACTAGAGAGGAGATATGAGAAAATTTGATTGATCTTCAAATGGGACCTTGTTTCGATTATAGTCTAGCTACCAATCACTAATTACTAATCATGTCTTGTACTATATTCATGAAAAAAAGAAAAAAAAAAGGGATATTTTATTGACCCTCCCATCCCCACCCACCGCCTCCAACGTCCATTCACTCGGTTTGTGATAAGGAAAGAAACATTAGCTAGTTGCTAAGATTAAAGGAGAATAATTGTCCACATTACATGATTATGATGCATACATTATGTATCTAAAAAGTAGTTTGCATACAAGGATTTAGAGGGTAATACACAAACAACTAAAATCAAGCAAATCTATTGTTGTGTTGTATATGCTTTTGAGTTTTCCTTTTGTATCATTGATTAGTTGGTTGAGTATAGATCCCTTATTTTCCCTTCTACCAAACAGTGAATTGTCAACCAACCAAGAATTTTTTTTCAATATTTTTCCAAAATTTGCTTGTATTTCACAAATAAATTGCAAAAGCTTAGCCAAGTTGTTGATTCTTATTAAGTATATTTCCGAATATAAAAGGAGATACTTAAAGAAAGAGAAGAAACAGAACACTCCAAGGCAACATCACTGATTGGGGTTTTTTTTTATCACAAACAACAAATTGAAATCTTATTATCAACATATCCCAGCAGCAAACATCAACAGAAACATTGAGAGTGATTCGTAGAGACAGACAAAGACTGAGTGAGTGAGAGTGAGAGAGAGGATTTATACCTGAAATTATTTTTAGGGAGAGTTGAAGATGCTTCGAAAGATCGCGATGGTGAGGGCCCTGGTGGGTGAGACATTATAGAGCAAGAAGAGTATGAGAAAGAGGAGTAAGAGAAATCAAAGAGAAAAAGTGAGACAAAGAGATATACATGGAGAGAGACAGAAGGTTTCAAAAAAATACGTAGATGACAGTACCAGGCGAAGATGACTCAGAAATGGTGAAAACGGATGGGGGCACTGACGATGGAGAGGTGAGAACGACGGTCGGCAACGTTGATGGTGAGGCGAGGTGATTGGCGCGATTGAGGTGTGATTGAATTCGATTGAGGTGTAAAGAGGTGCGTTATTTTTTTAATATAAGGGTTTGGATTATTTTAGTTGTCGCCTACAAACATGTTGGTCGGTCATTGTCTGAACCTACATTTAGATATCAAAACGACATTGTTTTGATATCTGCAACTAAATTATATTAGTCGCTAAAAGATTGAACTGTTCCTACCTAGTTTTCACCCTCCCGCCTATATGTTTGGGAACTAAAATTTTAAATTGGTCGCAAAAAATCAATTTTTGGCAACAAAATATTTTTAGTCGGTAATAGTATCAACTTTTAGCTACGAAATTTTTGTTTGGTCAACAAATGTCATTTTTTTGCGACCAAAATTTTGTTGGTCAGCAAATGTGGCAACCAAAAAAATTAGTCGCGGATAACTTTTGCCGACTAAAAATAGACTTTTGCCAACTAAATTTTCAGTTTGTAAAAGTGTGATTTCCCGTAGTGTTCTATCTTCTTATTTTTCTTCTTGCTTACCATTATAACTCATTTCAATAAAAACATTTTGATGAGTAAGAGTTTGAGGTGATATCATATTGTTATGAATTTCAAAATTCATTTTCTCTTAATAATGTGATTGTTTTTTGTGAGAGAAAAAAAAGTACAACTATTGTTAAGTGTTTTGCAAAATCTTGATTTATTATTGAAAGTATTTGTTATGGACACTTGTTTGTATGATATGTATGCATATATATATATATATATATTGAATATAAGTTGATAGGAGAACAATACATAACTTTGTAATTTTTTCCTAGCAAATATAACTATATTAGTAAAGTGATACATGTTAAAAAATTAAAATATCCAATAGTAATATACCATTACAGATTGACAATGTATAAATATAGTAACATATATAAATTTACACACATATATATACTTATATATCTAGACATTGACATATATAAGATATCACAAAAATAATATGTAAAATCTTTTGTTTGTATGCACCATTATTAAATTCACATAAAAATTGAAAAGAATTTGTGAATAATTTGTGTAAAATTGGAGATTAGTGAAAAAATATTTAAAAAAATAAAAGTTTACACTGTTTGTTTTGATTTTTTTTGTTTCAAACTTTTTTTTGTTTTGAATTTTTTGGTTTTCATATATATATATATATATCTTTGACACTATTTTTCTTAATAAAGTTTTTAATTTTTTTGGATTCATTTAATTTAATATTTTTTTATTTTTTAATTTTACTTTTAGATTTAAATTCACTTAATCTAAACAGAAAATAATTTGTTGTCTATTGGTTTTGAAATTTTTTTAATTAATATTAAATAATAATAATATATAATAATAAAAAAAATCGGTACATATTTGAATTTATCAATATTTTAATCTTTAATTTTATTTAGATTATTAAATATTAGATTTTCATGTAAAATTTAAATTTAAAATATTAAGAAATTATAAAAAAATCATTAAAACTGAGAAAATATAAAAAATCAAAAATTAAAAAACAGATTTAAAAAATAAAATCAACGAAAGTGGTTCTTACTTAGAATTTTGACATCATACCTTGGTTATTAAAGTACCATACAAAATATTACAGTTCATAAAATATAATTTAAACAAAAAATAACGTGTATGAAAGTAGCCTGCGAATTTTTGAGGTGCAGCACAAATCTCTGTTTTAAATATACATGCACTTTCATGGGTATAGAGTCGAACAAATGCATACAACTTTAATATTCAACTAAAATTATTCACACTGATTTGATTCATGATGGACAATTATAAATATTATGTATATTAGTATAGAAGTAGACACAGAAAATAAGAAATTTTGTTCGTCAATCATCATTAATGTAAAAAATAGGAAGACAAATTTTTTTATTATATTATTTATTATTATTATAAGAAGGAGACGATTTGTTTATATTTATATAAGACTCTTAGAAATAGATATATCATTTTTTAATGTTCAACTTCAGAAATAAAGAGATAATTAATTTATATAGAATTCTTCATGATTTTTAAAAAATATAATAGATTTTAAAGGTTAAAATTGAAAATTGAAAAAAGTAAAAAAATGACAAACGACTATTCACACTTTTATAATCATAAAATAATAATAATAGTAGTAGATAGACAAAAAAAAAAAAAGCCATATATATATACACGTACCCACAAGATTTTTAAGGGTACTTTGATTTGGTTTCTTAGGATTCACTTTTTTAAAAATTGAAATTTTTTGTTTTTATTGATATTTTTTAATAGTGTAAGTAATTTTTTTTAATTTTTAAGTATACCTAACATAAATACACTTAAAAGGTATAATATTTGTAAAAAAAAAAAAATCTTTAAAAAATTCACTAAATACCAAAAATACAAAAAAAAAAAAAAAACAAAAAACAAAAAACCAAAAACAAAAATAAAAAACAAAAACAAAAACAAAAATTTAATACATTTTAGTATTCTTGTGTATTTATTGATTTTTTAAAATATATTTTTCTTTTTATATACATCTAAGTAAGATGTATCTAAAAAAATAAATAAATAAAAATTGTTTAAAATTTTAAAAATATTCACTAAAAACAAAAACAAAAAAACTCAATTTGTAGAAAATTGAATTCAGAAAATTAAAATCAAACATTGCATATCAAAAAATTAGTTAATCAAATGAGTTTAACTATTTTTTTTTTATTTAGAAATTATTGAAATTTATATTAAACAAATATATATATATATATATATTTTTTAAATCTTTTAGGCTAATGATTTAAAAAATTATAATTATAAAATGTAAGTTCTAAGTAATACAAAACAAGCCCAATGTTGGAAGAAGTTACCAGTAATTATTAGTGGTTTTGAATGATAATTATTAGTATTTTTGTTTCCCCCTTTTTATAGAATAAAAAGCTATAGTTATTTTAATGTTTTATCTATTAAACTTGCAATTTATACTAGTACTATATAAAGCGAGCACCAAATTGAAGCAGTCTTCTACACTTTTCCAATTTCAATATTATTCAACAAAACTCACTTTTTAACCGATTGAAGAACTTTCATTTGTCATTAACTACAAAATCTTATAAATTTTATAATACAAAATCAACAATTATACTGCATACAATGGCCCCGTTTGGTAGAACTGTGAGAAAATGATTATAACTTATAGCCTAACAGCTTATAGTTTGTAGTTATGAACCTAAGCTGATTTTTGACTTATAAATTAAGTTTCTCCTCTCTCACTCAAAGAATAAGTTGATTTTTGACTTACAAAAAATTATAAGTTGTATTGTTAAACTGAACCAAACACATCAAAATAACTTAAATTAAACTAAAAACTGAAATAAGCTAGAAATAAGGCCTACCAAACAAGGCCAATGTGTGGTACCACTACTACTGTAGGGTGTATGAATCAGTTTGGATTGTTTTGAAAGAAAATCATCAATTAATTCACTTTTGACATATTGCCAACTTATCCATCCTCAAAATTGACAGATTGATTAAATATTTTTATAGTTTCAAACCAACGGTTTGAGCAAATTAGAAATATAATATAGGAAAAAATATCGGTTAACATATAGTTTTCACTATCTTTTAACCAATTTTAAAAAAATAAATAAATAAAAAATTATTTGCTTGGTTCCATTTTTCCAAAAACACTTTTTAAAAAATTTTATTTTTTTATTTTCCGTATTTTTTTATTTTTACTGAATTTTTTAAATATTTTAAGCAATTTTTTTATTTTTTAGACACACCTAACATAAATACACCTAAAAATTAAAAAATTGTAAAAAAAATCTTTTAAAAATTCACTAAATACCAAAAATACAAAAAAAAAAAATACAAGAATTTAGTACATTTTTTTTATATTTTTATGTATTTATTAATTTTTTAAAATATTTGTTCGCAAATTTTTTACTTTTTAGATACATCTAGGTAAGATGCATCTAAAAAAGTAAAAAAAAATGTTTAAAATTTTAAAAATATTTACTAAAAACAAAAAAATACGAAAATCAAAAAACTCAATTTTTAAAAAACTTAATCCAGAAAATTCAAACTAAAACACTATTATTATTTACACCAAATATTGACACAAAACCTGCCAATTAATGTATGAAGTTTTTCAAAATTGTATTTCAAAAATACATATACAAAACAATCAAATTAAGAAAAAAATGTATAGATGAAAATAAGTGGTAGGTGTCATTTGATTAATGGTATTAGAGTTAAAAGAAAGATTGTGTAAGTAAATGTAAAATAATTTTGGGTAAATATATAAGTAAATTGGGAAAGTTTGACAAATTTTAACCCGTTCTACCTAATTAATCAATCAATTTTATCGTCTAACCGGTTCTACTCAACGTGCTCACCATCTCAAACTACATGAGTTGGTATGGGTCGGTTTGGGTTGTAGGGGGTAAATGGCTTGGCAATTTTTTTGCACATCCAGATACAGAATAATTACTCCTCCGTTGATGGAGTGAAATTTCTCACAACAGTAATACTATAAACCCAAAAAAAATTACTTGGAAAATTATTTAGTAACATTGAAATGTGGTCTAAATTTGTTCTACACACATACCTTACAATATACACCTACACATTTCAATTCTTGGCAGAAATAAGAAAATAAATTTTGGTTCCTAGAATCTTGTCACAAACACCATAATGGGCTTTCTATGAGAACATAGTTTAGCACGCAAAGGGACTCGTTTTTTCAGCCGACTCCGTTCATTGACCTTTAGATTTGTACATAAAAGTTTGGCATCAACATAGAGAAATCAGATTTTTTTTTTTTTTGGCAATTTTTTTTTTAATTTTTAATTTGTTTCAATTTTGTTTGTTTGTTTGTTTGTTTGTTTTATTTTATTATTATTATTTTTTTCTCTTAAGTTCGTCTAATATAGAAGAATCTAAAAGTAAAAAGTAAAAAAAAAAAAAGTTTAATTAAAATTTTAAAAAAATCATAATGACAATAAAAAGCCACCTTTTATTTTTATTTTTATTTTTCTGATTCTGCTAGTCGAGTAAAATTTAAAAACATAAAAAAAATTTAAAATAAAAAAAATCACTAAAAACAAGTAAAAAAACACTTTGTTGGGGGTTATATAAGAAGAAGTTGAAGAAAGTATAGTAGGGTTGAATTGCGCCACCAAACACGAGGGCCTTTAAGTTTTGATCAAAAAAAAGTGCATAGCTTTTTTCAAACGTGAATTTCAACAAGTTATATGCAAAGTTTGAAGTCGGTGGGAAGAAGTTTTTGACTTTTCTTTTTAAAAAAAATTATGTAAAAAGAAAAAAGAAAAAAAAAAAAGTAAAGAAGTCATATGATCTAAAAAAATCAAAAAATAAAAAGTTAATTTTTAATTCAATTACCAAAATAAGGTTATAAATGGTGAAAACAAAAAAAATGAACTTTTTTAGGGAATACAAGCGGGGATGAAATTCTCTTTAGTTTGGGCCCCTTGGGTCCACAAGACTTCCAATGTGTAGGTTTCTGTGGGTAAATTCTTAATAAAATAAAAAATGATAATAATTTGATTATCGTAATTACACGGATTACATTATATTTTGTTTTAAAATAAATAAAGAGAAAATTGTTAAAAAGTCTAAGACAAGGAGCGTATAAGACATTAGTTTTAGTGAATTTTTTTATTGGTGAGAAGTTTACTATTTGTGAAATAGTTTAGTAAGAAATCCTTTCATTGATTGTGGAGGACATTTTGTTTCCAGTTTTATCCCTTAATTTATCTGTTGATTTTTTTTATCTGTTGACTTTTCGTTAACTATCTGATCAAATTTATACATATCTGTTCAAATTTATGTCTATCAGTTCAAAAAAAAATTCTCTCTGGTCAATTTTTCCTTTTATCTGTTCAAATTTTAATATCTATTCAAATTTTTTTACTAATCTATTTAAATCTATCTATCCAAATCTTCTAATCTATTTAATTTTTTTACCTGAATTCTATTTTTTGATTTTTTATCTATTCAAATCTTTGTTAAAATTCTTGTTCTTATTTTTCCAATATGTTGAAATTCTAAAATTCTATCAGTTGAAATTCTTGTCATATTTTTTACTATCTGTTTGAAATTCTAGTTCTAATTTTTTTACTTGTTGAAATTCAACACACAAATCTGTTTAAATTCACACACAGATCTTGTATGTTTTTTCAATCTATTCATCATCAACAACAACAATAATAAAAACAAATTTTACCAGATCAGATTTGCGAAATACAAACAGTAATTATTTATTTATTTTTTTTGAATAGATCTAAATAATTAAACAAGAAGAAGAAGTGAAGGGTTTTTCTCTGAACAGATCAAACATACACCCACACGCACAATTTATCATCATCATCATTATCATCATCATCTTCTTCCACAACCAGATCTCAGACTATACAAACCAAATTTGAGACTATACAAAATATATATACAAAGTAAGAGAGAGAGAGAGAGAGAGAGAGAGAGAGATGCTCGTCGTCTTGCCAGATTTTTGTTGTGACGAGGAACTGGAAGTGTGGTAAGTTTCTAGAGGAGGAGGGCAGCGGTGCTAACGGAGGAATCGACAAAGAATGTCGGATTGTTTGGCAACAAGGCGGAGGGTAAGGATGGAATAAATGATGTTATAGGAGAGAGAGAGAGAGAGAGAGAGAGAGAACTTACTCCAACACCTGTAAATCTGACGACGAATGGCATAGGTAGTGGCAAGGAGACGACGGTAATCAATGGTAGAGGCAACATAGGCGATCAACTGCGTCAACGAGTGGTGAGGCCAAAGAAGGAAGAGCGAGAGCGAGAGAGAGTGAGAGATATGTGTATATATAGTATGGACATTTTGGTCATTTTCTAAGAGTTTGTCCTAATTTACAAAAAGCTGAACCTTTGGATAAAGAAAATCCAATTTTGAACTTTTGGCCTGAGCATCCATAAATAAATGATAAATATGATTTCGAAAATAGACCAACTATTTTTTTAAAAGTAAATCTGATCAAATCATGGGATTATTATTATCAGATCAATTTGATTTTTGAAACCATGAGATTATGATTATGGTACCAATTTGATGATTTTTTAATGAATAATCTTTATATGGAGAGGTCAATAAGATAAAAGCTTAACCAAGGGATTGAAGCATGTGTTGCTAGCTTTTTGGCCGCAAGTCTCACATAAGATGAGGTCTTGAGTTTCACTCTTAGGAATTGAATGAGAGGCAAATCTTAAATCGTTACAAAGAGAGAGTGTGAGTTCAGTTCTCTTTTTTTTTTTTACAAGCAAAGAAAAACTTTATTGATGGAATGAAGACATTTATCATACATACATCAATAAAGCAAGGGGATAGCAACAAGCATCATAGCTAAACCAAAAGATCCCAACTAGGTTGGCACCGCAAGGCAAGCGCAATCATATGTTAACCAACCAAAGAAACAAAAAAACAACTCCCACCACTCATACTGTTCTAAAATCCTAACACCCACAACACGTAAGGAAGAAAGACCAACAACTCCCCTACTCAAGCTTTGATTTGATAAAGGTTGGTAACTATATCCTGTATTGAATACGACAATCCTCTGATACTTTGTTTACTCCATAGTGCTACTCTCTCACTTTCAGTAATTCAGATAAATCATTCCTATCAACAATCTTCCCTGTAAAAAGGCACTCATTTCTTGCTTTCCAAACTGACCACAGAACTGCTAAGGGTACTGCTTTTCACATTTTATGAATTATCTATTTGAACTTGAAGCCCCGCACCACCAATGCAACTGCAAAACCCAAACCATATCCTACCATCAGATTCATATATCAGTCCACACCTTCCAAACCAGAGGACGTACAAGAAAACATGACTTCTCTCTCATCTCATGGTAAAATAAGCACAATGAATCTGCTTCCATATTTAACACACCAATCCTCTTCAAAAAAGTTGTAGTTTTAAGTCTGCCTCTTCAAGCTAACCACCCACAGAATTTCACCTTGGATGGAGCAATATTATTCCACAACTCATCAGCTGCTCTAACAGTGGGACCTTTCAAAGACTCACCAATTCCATGCTGCTGCTACTGTGAAGGTACCTGAGGGATTAGCCAACCATATGCATGAATCCTCAGACTCTATAGTAAGTAAAGGTGCTCTCCTTAGTACCTCATGCAGCCTTGTAACTTTCTACTCCTCCCAAGCTAACAAAATTCTTCTAAAAGACAGATTACACCCATGTATGGAGATCCTTCTTTGATACATCTGCTTAATGTTACAACCTTTGTCCTCAGACAAGCTATATAACTTGGGGAATTCCTCCTTTAAGCACACATTGTTGATCCATTTATCCTTCCAAAACTAGATTCTTTCCCTATTTCCTGGAACTAATTTAAGATTTGATAAATAATACTATACCAACTCTGGTCTCTGTGCAACAACTTGAAGGACATCAGCCCATATTCTGGATACTGATCTAGAATCCGGTAAACTAGGAACCCAGCTTCCACCAACCACACCATACTTACAACTCACTATTTGCTTCCATAGAGCTTTGTTCTCAAGCCCAAACCTCCACCACCATTTGAGTAATAGACAATCATTAACTTCTCTCAATTTTTTGACCCCCAAACCCCCTTGATTTTTGTTTAATGCTACTTCCTCCCATTTCACAATATGAACTTTCTTCTTAATATCAGAGTTGCCCTAGAGAAATGCTGCCTGAATCTTCTCGATCTGCTTAGCCACACCCTTAGGTATTCTAAACAGCGACAAAAATAGGATGGCAAGCTTGATAGAATTGACCTAATTAATGTTAATCTGCCAGCAAATGAAAGGAATTTCCTCTTCCATGCAGCCAACTTCAATCTCACTTTCTCAATAACTGGTTGCCATGTACTTTTCCTTCTTGGATTTGCCCCAAGAGGTAATCCCAGATAATTAATAGGAAGCTTTTGACTATGACAATTAAGAATTGAGGCAAAATGGTTAATCTCCTCATCACTTACACCAACTCAACACAAGACACTTTTGTGGAAGTTTATTTTTATTCTAGACATTACCTCAAAACATCTTAAAATTCTCTTGATATTCATCATTTCCCCTTTCTCTACCTTACAAAATTCTCTTGATATTCATCAGTTCCCCTATCTCCATATGTGTATCCAAACGAATTTATTTATCTTTGATTTTTAAAATTATATTTTTTTAAACACTTATAATAATAAAATCATATCATGATTATTATCGAATCAAAATAATTTTTACATGAATGATCTCTATGCAAAAAACTAAAAATTGAATGGAGTTGATTATTAAAGAATAACCCATAATAGGCCCTAAACACTCAAGAGAATTAATGTTCTTTATAAAACAACTCTATACAAATAGAAAGAAAATAAAAATAAAAATAAAAATAATCGGTACATAAGCCATGGGAGCATTATGAACCTATCACTTTAAAATAAAGAATTCGCCAAATTAATAGTAATTGTATAAATATTATTGTCACATCATTTTTAGTAATAAATTCTACATAAAATTTTTGTAAGAAATTTATTTATTTATTTATTTATTATTTTATTTTATTTTTCCTTTCCTTTTTATAATCAGAATGAAATTTGTGACCAACCCACAAGTCAAGCTTGTTTGTGAATAGGAGAGAAGTATTATATATAGGAACAAGGGTGCGACTTCAATGCCTTAAAATACGGGTCAAACTAAAACTAATGGCTACATTTTCTTGCAATTAAAGCAATAGTGTGTGTATTTACTCTTACTTAACATCAATACTACTTTAATATAAATTGTTGCACCTCCAATGCTCCAAATATATCCTTTTTAGGTTTCCCTCCTATTCTTCACCTACCTTGATTTGAACACCTCCCAAATCTATTTTTTTGTTTTTGTTTTATGATATCTATATAACAAAAAATATATATATAACACTTTAATTTTATAAAAATATAAATATAGCACCATATTAATTTCACAATAGCAACATATCTTTTCATAATAGTGACATATTGTTCTAAAATTTAAACAACTATAAGAAAACTGGTTCCATCATAAGTATTTAAACCATTACAAATTAACACTAAAAACTAGCAAACAAAAGTAATAAAAGAAGATACTATGCGAGTTTAGGCTTGGATTTAAGTTTTATATGAAATAAGAGAAGATACTATGTAGGAGAGTGTATAATAAAAATATAGACTATTTGTACACGGTCCGGATCAATTCCAATTCGGAACCGTGGAGTTCAACTCGGAACCAATCCGTGAACTACAGATTTTTAATTTTTCAATCCGGAACCGAATCACGGATTCAAAAAACCAATCCAAACCTACTGGATTGGACTGGACTGAATCGGATTATGAAGTTCACGAATTTCTTGCTTAGCTCTAATTACTCTTCTTTTATTTTTGTTTTTTAAACTCAATCAAATGTTTCTTCATTCACCACTTGGCATTCACTGGTAAGTGGTGATTTCATGCTCTAAGTTTGACAAAGCTTAAAGAATATGAATCATCTGTCTCTCTCTTTATCTCATTTTTTTAATTTTATATTGTCATATTATCAAATTAAAAATTAAATAAATATAAAACAAAAGATAATACATAGTTTGAGACATATGATCATGCCAAGCTTTAATGTTCAAGGCTATATATTGCTGCTTGATTATCAACATCAAATTGATGCCATGAGATCATTTTTGCTCTCGATACATAAAGTATGATCATTTTGATGATGTGGATTTGTTTATAATTTAAAATTATTTTAGAGATTAAATGTTAAACATTATTCTTTTCTTTTTTTCACAATTTTATATCACTGTAAATAATAAAAAATGATTTCTTATTTGAAAAATAATTATTAAGAAAATATTATTTCATTATGTATCTCAATAAATAAAACAATGAAACAAATATATAAGCAAGTCTTCAAAATTGTGTCGAATTCTTAAATAAGAAATTAGTTAAGTTGACATCATGTTCTACCTATAAATATAAAAATATAAGGTTCTTATGAAACCATTATTCTCCAAAACTTCATTTTAATGATGTGTTGCAATTTTATGCATTGAAATGAAAATTTTTATTCTAAATGTGCAATAAAGAAAATTTAAATATTAAAAATTCAACAATTCCACACACCAAAAAACAAGTACTTTGAAATTAAAATATAAACCAGTGTGAACCTAACTTGGTTTATTTTAACTTGCAAAATTGATTTTTTTTTCCCTCATATTATTAGTATCTATTCTTTAAAAAAAATGATTGATTATTTATTTTTACTCCCCGTTTGTTTTCAGAGGTAGAATGGAGAGGATTGATAGTGAGGGGATTGATAGTGAGGGAATTAAATAAAATTGTGTTTATTTTGATGATAGTTGTTAGTGTAGGAATTGTTAAATTATTTTTATATAAAATAATAAAACAAATAAAAAAATATAAAAAATTAAACATTAATATTTTAAAAAAAATCCCAATATATAAAAAATAAAAAAATTTCTAATCCCCTCACTATTTTTCTAATTCCATCTCCATCTCCTCCATATCAATGCCCCTTCCAACCTCCATTTATATCACATCCTCCATTCTAATCCCCCTTCCCAGCTCTACAAACAAACACAATATTAAATAACCCTACATCCATCTTAATCCCTTTCCATCTATTTAACCCTAAAACAAACAGGGCCTTAGAGTCATCTAATTTTGAAAAATACAAATAAATAAATAAATAAAACAATCAATCAAATTTGGAAAAAAAAAATTTAATATGACAAAGATAAATAAAATTGTTTCAAGAAATGACTTATTTTCGTCAAATTTGACTCTTTTCCAAATTTTATTAAAATTTGTTTTGATTTTTAGGTTCCATTGTTCTATAAGAACCAAAAAAATAAAAATAAATATTAATTTTTTTTTTTGAAAAAGATTCTTCTAATAAAACAAAAATTGTCCGAATAATAAAATAACTTGAATGAGGAAATGTGGAGTCCTCTTGGCGGAATTAAGATCCTCTACTTGAGTCTCTCCTTCACTTTTTACTTGCAAGGCTATTGAGCTCATTTTTTGGCCCAAATTTAATGATCCGAACCGTCCATATTTTAAGATTTATTGAGCATATCATACCTATAAAAAATCAAGTTGATTGGATATCAGAAAGTATGTGTTCGGAAAACTGTTTATTAAATTTTAAAAAAAAAATAGTTTTTAGTTTAATCATCCGAACATGTAGTTTTTGATATTCGATCAACTTAATTTTTTACAGATATAATATACTCAATAAATATTAAAATGTAAATGGTTCAGATCATTAAAATTGGATCAAAAAATAAACCCAATAACTCTACAAATAAGAAGTGAAAGAGAGAACTCAATGAAGGATACAAGGCTATTGGGCTCATTTTTTTGACCCAATTTCAATGATCCTCTCTTGGCGACTGTACGTGGGAAGCAAACCCAGTTGGTGGTCGTGGGAAAAGTCAATAGCTCTGCACGGCTCACACGTGGCCATGCTTTGACAAAGCTGGCATTCTTCCTCTCTACTCTCCTCTCTCAAGAAAAACTTTTTTTTTTTTATGGAAAAAAAACTTTGATGATGTGTTCTTCAATAATAATAATTTTTCATTAAGAAAAAAATTATTAGATATTATTTGCATAATATTATGTAATATTGTTTATAGAAAAATGCTATAAATTCCATCTTACAAATCCCGAATATACTCTAAATAAGAGTTGTGTGGTTAAGATTGAATTTGTGTAGTGTGAGATCCATGTATAGAATAAATCTGAACCATATAAGATGATTATTCTAAGTAATTTCTAGATAGTTAATTCTGAATTTGTAGTATTACTGTTGTTTATATAGTATTTTCAAATGAAATTATAAAATTTTATGTTAAGTGAATCAATGACTTTTTTTTTTTATCAGTAAAAAAAAAAAATTTATTAATGATAAAATATACAAAAATATATGAGTTGTTTTGGGAAGATGGTTAAAAGTTACTTTTTGATTTTTAATTAAGCTTTTGATTTTTTTAGACAAATAATTTGAGAAGGTAAAAAGTGACTTTTGGCTCTTTGATTAATATTTGTTTATGATGTCAAATCATAATCAAATGACCAAATTACCCCTATTTAGTTTAAAATATTACAATTTCACCCATGTAGCATATTTTGACTCATGAAGGGTAAAATTGTAATTTCACACTTGTCTAAAAACCACCTTTCCAAATGGAAAAAAATGCAAAAAAGTCAACTTTTGACTTTTGCTACAAACCAAAAAAAGTGACTAAAAGCCAACTTTCCAAAATAGCCCTATGTAAACACATTAATAAAAAGGAAAGGGTGCAAAAGTATCATAGTAAACCTGTAAAATTCCAGCTACATTGACATCCGGAGACATACATGTTTGTTTCCCCTATCAAATAATGAACTTTTTTTAAGAAATTTATTTTGAACTATTTATTCTTTATAATTTATAAACTAAAGTTACATCAAAAACTTTAAAATAATAGAAAGTTATTTAGTAACTCTATTAACTCCATCAAAGAACCATTATTATGAAATTATTGAATAACTACCCCTCTCAATTGAAAGAGTTTTGTCTTTTATTTCAAGCCGTCCCCTCTAACTCAGTCCAATATGTTTTATAATATATATATATATATATATCACCTTCTCATATTCTACCTCTTTTGTTTGTTTCTTATATATATATATAATAATAATAATAAAATCTCTGACCTACTTTCCCTGGTTTACCTTAGCTTTTAAGCACTCTTTTCTTTTCCTTCTCCTTCTTTCTTTCCTTCCCTCTCTCTCTCCATCTCTGCAACTCCATCAATCCATTCCAGAGAGCACAACCACAGTGGCATGCTTGAATGTCCAGAGAAAGGTAAAATACTATAGAAGAAGATTCAACAAAACTCTCTCCTTCTATACATATATATATTTATCAAGAACAAGAAAAGAACCCTATTTTTATTTTTATTTTTGTAAAAAAGAATTGTCTTTGATGAGTTAAGTAGTTTTGTGATGAACTAGTTGTTGTGGTGGGTGTTGTGTATAGGGAGAGACTTGATGAGATAGGAAAGAAGATAAAGAGAGAGATCGATGCATCTTGGCAAATGGGAAGGAGACATATAGTAGGAGGAGGAGGTGGAATGGGACAGGGCGGTTCGAGCTTGAATACTGTAACACCATGTGCAGCATGTAAGCTATTGAGAAGAAGGTGTGCTGAAGAATGCCCTTTCTCTCCCTATTTCTCTCCTCATGAACCTCAGAAATTTGCTGCTGTTCACAAAGTCTTCGGTGCAAGCAACGTCTCCAAGTTGCTCATGGTATCCAAAATTGCTTTGGTTTCTTTTTTTTGTTTTTATCGTTTTCATTTTCATGTTTTTAGAAACAAAAATCAAGAGACACCAATTTTTATTTATTTATTTATTTTTATTTTTTTGTGTTTTTTTCATATAGTGTTTATTTTTGCGTAAAAATAAATTTTTTGAAAAAAAAAATAAAAAATCTGTGTTTTCTAAAAAAGTGGGTTCTGTTTTCATAATTTTTTTTTAATTTTTTTTTTTTTTTAAAACATATCAGCTCCAAGTTTTCTATGTTTTCTAAAATTGAACTCAAAAACCAACAAAAGACCCAAAAAATAAAAAACCAAACAAATCCTAACTTTTTTTTTCTTTCAAAAATTCAAAAGCCTTTTTTTTTTTCCATATTTGTGTTTTCTAATTGTTTTCAAAAATAACTTTCAGAAATAGATCGCCAAACAAGTTTTCTATACTTTCTTTGAAAAAAAAAAAAACACACACACACACAACCAAGCAAGGATCTCTCTAAAACACATAACAAAATAGTAATTCCATGATTCCATGTGCTAGTTTTTTCGTAATCATGTTTGGTGCAGTTTATAGGGTTGTTTATAACAAATTTTTTATTTTTTACATTTAGAGTATACCTTCTACTTACAATTTATAAGAAAAAACTAACTTAAATAATTTGAAAAAAAAAACAAAACAAAACAAAACAAAAGAAGAAAATAATTGATTATTAAAAAACTGATTATCAATTTTTAATTTACAAGATACTACATCTAACGGCCTTCTATCTTCTTGAAAAGATTAGTATTTAGCCTTCTATCTTCTTGGAAAGATTAGTATTTAGTATCTTCTGAAGTTCTGATCTTGTATTTCTCTCTACTTTGATGGAAAATTCAGGAAGTACCAGAGAGCCAAAGAGCTGATGCAGCGAATAGTTTAGTTTATGAGGCAAACGTGAGGCTCGCAGACCCGGTTTATGGATGTATGGGTGCGATTTCTGCTTTGCAACAACAAGTTCAATCCTTACAAGCCGAACTCAATGCAGTAAGGGCAGAGATATTGAAATACAAGTATAGAGAGGCTGCTAATAATATCATGGCTTCTACTACTCATGCTGCCTCTTTATTAGTCTCTTCTGGGGCAGTGTCGGTGGCTGAACTGCCACCAGCTCAAACGCATCCTCCTCGTCCACCACCACCGCCTCCGCCGCCACCTTCTGTTGTGGTTTCTCCTTCTTCTACTTCTTTGTATACATCGCCTGCTACGACAACCGCCGGTTATAATTCTATTCTGAGTGGTAGTGTTCCATATTTTGACTAATACTGTATCATGAGTTGTAGTTCATTTTCTTGTCAAAAATCATGTCTGATATAGTTGAAAGATCATAGTTTGTTTTTTCAAACAAATTGGTCTGATTTACTGTTCATGTGCTTGAAAGTACACCATTTTGAAGTTAGAACAAAAGAAAAGATAAGCGTGGGTTTTCTGATTAAAAAAATAAAATAAAAAGAAAGGAGTCTAGGGACACAAAAACTGATCAGAACATCGCATACAATTCTATCATATGAAGTGGGTCTCTAATGCTTTTGTAGATTTCACACTCATGTTAGAAAGTTGTGTCTCATTTTGTGATTAGTTTTTGTATATATATGTAGAAAAATCGTTTTTGGTAACTATTCTAATTATAAACCTCTAGATTTCAAGGTTTACTATTTGTCGGGGGCCAATGGATCATGACCTGAAAAATCTTCTGTTTTTTTTTTTTTTTTGTTTTTGTGATAACTCCTTTTATTTGTTGCTTGATAATTCATCTCTTATGCTTCAATCTTCCTGCTCTTTTACTTTTAGAAGGCATTTGACTAAGAAGTATCATTTTAAATAATGGTATTGGGACAATATGGTTATATATTAGTATTATCTAATTAGTAGTGAATCCGAAACTAGTATGGAAAATTCAAAATCTCGATATGTACTCAACCCAAAGAATTTGGTCATGTCTCTATGTGTGGTAAACAAATGTGGCTATAGGGTTGGCATTTCAAGAATTTGGGAATATGTTTTTAACTGAAACCCTTGAAGTCCATGTGTGTAATGTACATGTGAGTCTGTGCTCCAGGATGCTCATTAAAAGAACTGAAGGAGACAAAAGGTGAGAAATTTTAGTGAGCATTTGGTCATCAATGGAAACTATAACATTAAGGGAGGATATTATATAAATGGGAAGCAAAGAAAATAATCGCAAATTAATAGAGAGTGAGTAAAAAATTGTCATTTTTGCACAATTTTCTATTGCACTGAATACGTGTGCCACTTGTGCTTTATTGATTTGCAATTTTTTGTTTTATTCATTTAAAGAAAAATATTATGAAATCGGTGAAGTGTCTTATACTTTCCTCTTGTTTTCATATTCTTATGTGTAAAGAGCACTAGTTATCTTTCAACTCATACATTTGTAGAAAATTTGTTGTTGATTCGAATCTTCTTTTCAGTGGGAGTATGATATATCAAGCATTTCTGGACAGATTTGCAATCAAATGGTAGTACATCATTGTCAGTGTGATTGAATCACTTGGGTTTTATGTATCCACTAGTTTTCATCAATCTATTTACTTGAACATTTAGAGGCTAGTGCATGAATGTTACCCCTTTAAACTACCACTAAAAGAGGTATTTATGCTTGGATTTCTTGTCAGCTTCAAATGTTCCAAGTGGTATTTCAAGTTATATTTTCTAGGAAAACCAAGATTTTGAAAATTAGTTTTCAATTTTTGTTTTTCATATTTATTTTTTTGTCTTTAATGAATTTTTTTTCATATGTTAGTAATTTTTTATCTTTTTAGATGCAGTTTATCTATATTCATCTAAAATGTAAAATATTTATGAAAAAAAATATATAAAAACACTAAGTAAAGATATTAAAAAATACGAAAAATATGTCGGTTTTTGTTTTTGTGTTTATTTTTTATTTTTATCTTCAATGAACTTTTTTCAGATTTCTTCTTGCAAGAACATAATTGGAATATATAGTTCTTATATAATCTTTTAGGTTTGTTCTCTCCATTGCTATGCATTTAATTCAACAAGCTCATTAGATGTGTGATGTTGCAGAACCACATAATTATTTCTGCAAGTGTCTTCATTCAGTTAAATGAGTTTATTATTTAAATTTGCTAATTTTTCCATATATAGAAATTGCACGAGGTAAATCTTTCTTACATGGATGGAGAAAGGAACTTCTTGAATTGAGCTAAAATTGTAAGAATAGAGCATAGTCAATGTAATGGTTGCTTAATTTATATTCATAATAATTTCTTTGTAATATTAAAATTAAAAAATAAATAAAAAAAGATGCTGCAAGGTTCACCTCTTGGAGTTGGCCGGCAAATCTTGGGGCCGGGGCATGCTTCCTCTAAGTTTCAAATTTAATACCCACCCACAGTAATAAGCTCTGAAGCCATATCCATGCAAGCCTTTGGCCCTTACTTTTTTTTTTTATCGCAAAAAAATCTTTATTGATAAAAATATACAAGGTATGATAAGATACATCAATAAAAAAGAGTTTGGAGTTAACACGAATCTCCAAGCGCCTTTTGCCCTTACTTAAAATGGGGCCTCTGCAAGTGGGATTTGGGATTGACTCCCGGAATTAGTTGAAATGCATGTAAATTGGCATGGACACCAAGTTATTAAAAAAAAAAAAAAAAAAAGGTTTCACACCTTCAATTTGAAGGTGTTGCTGCAAGGTTTTTATATTCGAAATAGAATTTACTAAAATAATATAATATGCACAACTCAACTATTGTGAGTAAGAAAATAAAGAAACATTATGTGCATGGTTATTTAGACAGACTGGATAAGAGAGATTATAATTTATTAGACTGTGAATCTTGAGATACATAGTCTTTAGACTATTTGATTGAAAATGATATATATCTCATATTTGTTTAGTTGTAGGATTAAATGTCAAAAAATAACTATTTTTAAAATTATTTATTAGTTATTATTTTTTATTTTTTTTATACTAATTTTTTTATTTAAAAAAATAATAATAATTAGTTTCTAAAAACTAAACCAAACACATCCTACGTATTTTGAGGGCAAAATTGTCTTTTTACCAGCTAATCCATATGAGGGCTTGTCCAGGGATTGTGTATCTCACCCTTCTCTCCAGGATAGTCCTACATATGAGGGACTAACAGTTCGGTTACGGGTGTAAATTTGGCCCAGCCTGGCCCATGTTGGGCCACGCGGGCTCCCGCCAAAATTTGGCTCAGGCTGGCCCACAAGCTAGAAAATTAGGCCTAGGCCCAGGGGGTATTCGGGCCTTGGGTAAGTTGGTGGGCCTAGGCTCGGGCTCAGGCTTGGGCTCGAGCTCGGGTAGGCTTGAACAAATTTTTTTGTTTTTTAAATTTTTTGAACCAAAATTTTATTATTTTTCATTAAAAACGACACTTGGTCTCGAGCGAGCTGGGCCTTGAGTGGGCCTTAAACAAGCCGATGGGTCAGACTGAGCTTCAAAATGATGGTCCAAGCCTAGGGTCTCAAGCTGGGCTTGGGCCCAAACAAGCCTAAACGGGCCGGTCCCATCCCGGGCCGCAGGCCATTTTTACGCTCCTAAGTTCGGTCGTACTATTAGTCCAACTTATAATTTTTCAACTAAATAATAGACTAGTCGATATTGTGGACAAAGAGTTCGATCCTCCTTTTCAATCCCTCTAAACAAACACTCCTTAAGTCACCATTTTATATCACCTTTACATGAATACTTACAACTAGTTGATATGTTTCTTAATAACATTTTTTTGCCTGCAAAAAATAAACTTTATTGATGACAAATGAAGTACAACATACTCAATCAAACATCAATAAAAGAGGCAAGTGCATAGAGTATTAAAACAAAACAAATCCATCCCACCTAGATTGGCATAGAAATACAGGCCCAATCATTTGCTAGCACAAATAACACAAATTGTTATATGTTTGTAGTTGATTAGTTTAAGGCCTCTTTTGGCAACTCAAAAGAAAGCCACCTCTTTTTTAAAATTTTTTTATCTTTAGTGATTTTTTTTCAAAATTATGTCAATTTTTTTTACTTTTCTGGTCCATCTTGTCGAGACGTATCTAGAAAGTAATTTTTTTTTTGAAAAATTTCAAAAAAAAATTGTAAAAACCAAAATAAGTCAAAAAATATTGCTTAGTCTTCTCTCTTTTTTTTTTTTTTTTGGAATTTTTTAAAAAAATTATAATTTTCCAATTCGTCTTGTAGAGCTGACTCTAGAAATCTAAACTTTTTTTTGAATTTTTTTTTTTTTAAATTCACTAAAGACGAAAATAAACACACACAAAAAAAAAAAAAAAAAAAAAAGGGGTAAAAATAAACAAATCCCAAAACAACCCTAAGAATCAGGCAGTTAACATCCAACACCACCATATGAAGCATTGCTAGAGATGGGGAAATTCTATTTTCACACACCTACCTACCTCTGTGTACATACTTAATAATTTATTTTTTTCTTACAGTTTTCTCCTAAAATAAAATTACCAAAGTGTCCTTATCTTCTCCACCAAAACCCTAATTTCTTCATCCCCTCTAATAGCTAGCTGCAGATTCTCTTCCTAACAAACACAAGTTCGCTCTCTACCATGGTAACCACCGCTACTGCTATATTTTCCCAAGACAACTTGCAACCAACACTCCTACCCACTGTAACCATTGTAATCCAAACCCAACCTCTATCTTTGTCATTTAATGTTTCACTGCAATCAACACATGCATACATGTGTGTGTATTTGTGTCTATGTATTATGACTACTATGCCACTACACCATTGTTGCCCTCGCCACCAAACACCATTGTTTTACCAAATCAAAAAAGAAAACCCCTTAATTAGATCTTAAATCAAATATTTGGATATAACCAAATAAAAAGACACCAAATCATAAAAATAAAAAACATCCAAATCAGTTAGATCTTTGCTTAAAGAGAGGGATATTTTTGGCAAAAAAGGTTGTGTATTGAGTAAAATTACAAAATTCAAAATTAGTTGGTATATGTATTGAGAGAGGATGTGGAATGAGATGTTTTGGTGTGTAGAAATAGAATTACCCCTAGAGATGCTCTCAAACCTCTAATATTGTATGAAGTGCACGTTTTGAGTATTCCTCAAAGACATCTATGTGCTTAGAAGAAACATGAAGTCTGTTCTGTGCTTTGTGTGAATGCATATATGTGCTTCAAGTTATCTTGGCGTGTGGAGCTCATCTTCATTAGAGGGTTGATCATAGACTTGCCAAGCTACGCTAGGCACTGAATCAAACATATTTATATAATATGATGACAAATAAATAATAATATAATATACATTAAAAAATAATAATAATTTTTTTTTGGTAACTGTATCTATTTTATTAGGTGTTTGGAATCTTCAATTTATTTATTTATTTATTATTATTATTTTTTGAATGGGTTTTCATTTCTTAAATTACTCTTCATTCGTTTTATAAAAACTCATTCATAATTTCATAACCAGCTATTTCGCAAAATAATAATTGTTAATAACGGTTACTTGAAATTTAAATTTTTATTTTACCTACAAATTACACAAATGAATACTAATATATTTTTTTTGAATTACACCAATATTTTCATCATTAATTCCACTTTTAACTAATTTAGTTTTAAAATTTAAAAATAAATAAACAACTTCTCATTTACAAACCAGTTACAACTAATTATTTTATCATTCTTCCAATTACTCAGACCTCGTTTGAGAATATATTTTTTTAGTAATTTTTTGACTTTTTGGTTAAAATATGAAAAATGAAGTTACTGTTGTGCCTTTGTTGTGCCCCAATTGGAGGTTTATTATGGGCTTATTTTTATGATCCGAACCGTTAATTTTGTAGGATTCATTGAGTACTTCATGTCTACCAAAAATCATATTAATCGGATATCAATAACTATATGATCGAATTACATTTATCATATAAAAAATAAACAATAAGTTTTTCTTTTCAGAAATAGCATAAAAAATATGCAATTTGATCATATAATTATTGATATCCGATTAATATAATTTTTGGTATGAATGAAGTACTCCATGAACCCTACAAAATTAATTGTTTGGATCATAAAAATAAGCCCATAATAAACGTCCAATTGAGGCACAACAGTATGATGTAAAAAAAGCTAATATGTTTATAATGATTTTTTAGTTTTTTACGAAAATATGTGCAAAAAGTAAAGAGAAAAGGGAATATTTAAATTTTTGGTATAAATTGTTGGCTTTTTAACTTTTTAACTAAAAAGTGATGATGTTGTCAAACAAGATGTTGTCAAACAAGGCCTAGTGAATGACATTATGTATAAGCTGCAGAAAGTTAAACTTTGCATTAAGGGTTGATTTTGGTTGTTGCTAGGGTTGATTGTGGTTGTGGTCTGCTGGTGGCTTGGGGTTTGGTTGCTTTGTGGTTTTTTCTTCTTTGTTTGTATTGGCTTCTCACCAATCCTTTGTGGTTGTGCTTGCAAATGATTGGGCTCTCTTCTCGGTGTCAATCTAATTCGTATTGGGGTAGTTTGCTATTATGTTTTGTGCATGTCCACTTCTTTATTGATGTAATCTCATATGAAATATATACTTTTGACGTCAATAAAGTTTTCTCTTTTTGCAATCAAAAAGCAAAAATTTTAATTTAACACATAGTATATGTGTTTTTCCTCATATAATAGGGTAAATCACATTGATGTCTCTTGAAATTTAGAGAAAATACAATATTACATTGGATTTCTTTAAGATTTTAATTCACATAACACTTGACTCCATTTTCATCAATAATTTATTAGCTATATGAATAGAAAAATAATTTTGTCATCTCTTTTACATTATAATATATATTTTATCTTATTTATTGTCGTGTTAAAATGCCCTCTGTATTACTTTCAAACTTTTTAACCTTATTAAAAGAGAAGTCATTATAATTATATTAAAACTAGCCTATCACTCGTGCTATGCACGGGATAATTATAAATATTTATATTTATTTTAAATTTTTTTTAATATTTAAATTATGTTTTTTAAGATTTTTTATAAAAATAATTTAACAATCTTATCACTTACCTTAGTATATGGGAGAAGTTAAAAAGGATACTGCAGTAACTATACACAGATTGTATCTATAATTATTTGTATGAGGGGATTTTAAATGCTGATCAGGGGATTGTATCAATAAATACAGGCATGTGGAAAGACATATGGATTGAAAAAAGTTAATAAATGTTGATAAGGGAATTTTGACCAAATCAATAAATGTTGAGTTTTTTTTTTTTTTAATAAAAAATTTAGAAAATTCAGATTGGAATATTGAAACTCCCACAGGCCTTGGGGGTTAAAAATCTTCTTTTGCTTAATATATAGTATAGATAAATAGATATAAATATAGATAATATAATATAGATAGATAGATGTGTTTAAATTTTTAAGAAATTTTGTTTATGCTGGTCTTTAATGCATTAAAGTTTAATTATGAGGGGGTTTGACCAAATCTCCTAGAAGGCAAGGGGATTGGGAGAAATTAATAAATGCTGAGGTTTTTTTTTTTAAAATCAAAAAATTAGAAAATTAGGATTGGAATATTTGAGCTCCCACAAGCCTTGGGGTTAAAAACCCCCTTTTGCTTAATATATAGTATAGATTAGAAAATTTATTATATTGTTTTTTAAATTTAAAATTAAAAAAAAAATCAGTGTAATTCACCTTATATAATAATACCAGCACCCAATAAAGTTGTGATGGAATTTGGTCTCACGTCGTGGTTGCTTGAACTAGTCGCATTTATATAGCTTTGTCAAATACTCTCAAACGTATACATCCCAAACTTTATTTTCTGAATAAATAATGCCTAAGGAGACTTTTTGGAAAACTTCAATAACAATAAATTTTTCCGCACAATCCGCTCAATCTGAACTGATCTGCATATAAATAGATGGTTTCACAAGCATAATGCAAGTGGATGTAATTTGAAATATGGCATAATTACGAATTATGATTTTAATCCGCACCTACAAGAACCCCCCATACTTAGATTTTATTTATTTATTTATTTTTATACAAAAAAGACTGAACCGTTGATTTCATTCATCTTATCCTAGATATTTTTTGCCAACACACCAAATCTTAATTTCATGATACAAAAAGAAATGTTGTAGAGAACATTGTTTGAGAACTTTGTTTTTTAATGTTTCTATTTTTGTTTGCTCTATGAACATTGTAAGAAATTGAATCTACTTCTTCATGGAGGGAAAATTGAATTTATTGAATACTTTTAAAATTGAAATCAATTTTATATTATATTGAATCTTGAAATTGAAATTGAATCTGAAAATTGAAAAAAGTCCAATTTGCAAACCACCTGCAACCGCCCGCACATCCGCGAACCCTATCCGCACAAACCGCAACTCGCACTGCGGGCAATTGCAGGTTGAATTTTTCCCAAACCATACACATGCGAGCGGGTTCAAACCGATCCACAAATCATCCAAAACCGAACAACAAACACCCCTAATATATAAAATATAGCTAGCTAACACTATAAAATTAGTAGATGAATGCAATGTTGCTAACATTGGCCCGTTTGGTAATTTGTGAGAAAGTGATTATAAATTATAACTTAACAAATTGTTGATCAAAAAATATATATATATATATATATATAACTTAACAAATTATAGATTATAGCTTTAAACATAAGCTGTTAACCTATTTGGTGCAGCTGTGAAATTTTAAATTTAATGAGCAGAGTAGTGTTTAATTGAATAAGTTGCGAAACTTTGCGAAACTTTGATGTAATTGGGTGTTGTTTTTTTTACTTCTTTTTCCTGCTTATAGCATTACTGTTTGAACTTTCAACTCTTTTCCTCCAGTTATGAGGAGTGATGCATCTCATTACTTTCCCAGTTTGCGTGTCTAATCTATAATAAAAATTAAAAATTAAAAAAAAAAATTCCCAAGAAAACTGTTCAAAAATTAAAATTTGCGGAACATATTTTATTCTTACTGGAACTCATATCATATTAAATTTTAATCTACATCATATATATGTATATGAATTTACATATTTTTTGTTGAGTACATAAACTCATAAAAAAGCCAGCTTGGATAAGGCCCTGTTTGGGGGTGGTGATTTTCTGACTAAAATAGTCAAAAGACCTAATTACATTACATTCTATCTTTTTGCAAAATCAACTAAAATAGTCGCTTCCTAAAGGTTTTAGATTCTCTCCAGTACACTTTGTAAACTGGACGGTATTGTTGGGGCTATGGGGCCCCGCACAGGTTCTATTTCTATGATATGAACAGCTCATTGTATAGAGCTCGTTAAGTACTTTATCACTACAAAAAATCACATTGATCAAATATTGATAAACATGTTATCAGAACACATTTTTGTCAATAATTTATTTTTTAAATCATAGTTATCATTGACAAAAACAGGATCTGATCAAGGGGCCATCGATATCCGATCCTGATTTTTATATAAATAAAGTATTCGATGAGTTCTACACATTGAACAATTCAAATCATCAAATTGAAATCCATAATAAATCCCATAAGCCTTGCAACACCGTCCAATCCACAAAGAGAAACTTTATCCCTTCCTAAACACCCTCTAATAAATAAACTTGTCTAACATTGGTTCCGCATTGGCATAAGTTAAAACCAAGGTACGCTCCGATAATTCTAATTTGAAGGGGAAAAAAATATAGAATTTTGAAAAAAAAAATTAGCTCATATATAAATGAGAGAAAACAGCTCAGCACTGTTCGTATTACAAAGTCTATCACATGGGAACCCTTTGTTAGCTAGTTTCAATGCCCCAGATTTTAAATTATTTATTTATCCTGCTTAAGAAATAAATATAACAACTGCATGGAGTCTAATAAATAAAAAAAACAAAGCAGAATCATCAAAAATTTAGTGAAATAAAATATATATTGTTGGAAAGAATTCGTGCAGGCAATTAAGTGTGTTATTCTTCAATCTCAAGGTCTTTGTTTGATGTCAAATGAACACGAAAAACATTGTTCCAATGCCTGAGCAAGTTGACTTTTCTTTTTCTTTTTTTGATAATTAAATCTTTCTTGAACACAAAACCTCTTTTTATTAAAGAAAATAACCAATAAGTCTTACTTTTCTAGAGAAAAACAATAAAATCCTATCAAATTTTCCCTTGAACAATTCAGTCCAATACTTTAATAGTTTATTTCAAAGTAGTTCAAAATTAAATTAATAGTCTATTTTCTTCCAATTCTATCATTTCTAATGGGCATTAATTATATTATTAATTTATTACTCATAATGTAATAATCAATTAAATTATATCATGTTTGTGTTAATTCCAACCCACATAAAGGAATTAATAGAAGGCTGGCTTCAAATCAAAGAGTAAGGGGGGAGAAGACAGGTGGAAGACCAACCCATATTTTTCTTCTTGTTATAAATGTCCACTGGAAGGAGGGAAGCAATTGGTAGTTGGCTTCCTTTTCTTGACTTTGTTTTTCTCTCTTTTGTGTATAAATTGAGGTGAGGAAGAAAGGCTCATAACATACAAATAGAGTAAGAGAGAATCAGAGAGAGTGTGTAAATCTATAGAGAGGAAGTGAATGCGAATTCTGTAATCTCCTTCCGGAAAATTCTATAGTGAAATCTCTCTCTATGTACGTAGACAATTGTCGAACCACATAAATATCTTATGTCTCCTTTTTGTGTGTGTGATTGATTTCTGAGTATGCCTAATCCTAACAAGTAGTATCAAAGTTTTTTCAAAAATTGTCACATTTCAAAGCTGCTCAAAATCAATTTTTGAGCACACCAGAAGGTGCTTTTCTTTGAGACGATTTCGATGATATAAAATTCGTCACAATCGGAGCTAAAACGAGTGCTGTAGAGTTTGCCGAAGATTCGCCAAAATTCTACATGAAATTTCAGTTCGATGAAGACATTTGAAAAAGAAGGTTGATGTCATTGTGACGTCATCACTGCATCAGTAGAATTTTTGAAATTGTATTTCAAAAATATTTGAAATTTCAATTTAACCCCTAAAGTTGTGGTAAATTGCATTTCAGCCCCTGAAGTTTTTAAATTTTCAATTTAGTCCTTGAAGTTATGGTAAATTGAATTTCAATCCCTGAAGTTTTTGATAATTGCAATAAGATCCCTAGAGTTTTGGGATATTGCAATTTGGTCCCTTAAGTTAGGAGAAATTTCATTGAGGTCCCTAGAAAGGTAGGAAAAGTGCTTTTTTGGCTAATTTGATCATTCCGGACTCAACGGTGTGGTCCGTTTGTCCAAATTCAAAATTTTTGTACAAGTAAGAAGACGATAGAGGAATCCACATCAACTTCAAGATCAATGATAAAGTTGACTACTTCCAATTATGCAATCTGGAAGTCGCGAATGGAAAACATCATATACTATAGAGACCTGTTTGACCCTATTGCTCTAAGAGGAATTAAACAGAAAGTAGAAAATAATGAAGACTAGATAAAGATGAACCAGAAGACGATCAGTTAGATTAGAAAATGGATAGACCACAGTGTGTTCTATTATGTCGTCCAAGAGACAGATGCATATTGTCACGACCCAAACCCGCCCCTATGGGTTTAACATCAGAATCGGTCGATGTCAAGTGATTACCGAAGGTCTATAATGATAATAAAGATGTCTGATGAGGTGGCGGAAGCCAAAACAGTAATGAAAGTTGTCCAATGCGCTGCGACAGTCTGTATGCAAAAAGACTTTTCATAACACATTCACATTCGGAACAAAAACAGTATGTACATACATCATATACAGGCATTCAGGTTAGGGACCAAATCTCCACCATAATAGTACAATACAAGTCTATATAGTATTACAAAACATAGACAGAAGGGTGAACTGAGACACCCCAAACGAGCCTAAGCTTGAACACACTTGGAACCTCGCAGTGAGACACGTTGGTTGGCTTGACAAAAAAGGAGTTCAACCCAACGCTTCTAGCTCCGATCCGGTGCCTAGACACCTACATATGTATATAAACAGTGAACTAAAACCCAGTGAATAACAACTGTGTAAAGAGGTTAAGAATAAATGTTCTTTCAGTCATTAAACAGTCATATCAGTCATTTAGAAACCATAGCAGTTATATGTGGTACATCCAATAGCAAAACAATACAGTAGGTCTTAACAGACCGAACAGTCAGTTAATGGCCATCATAACAGTAAACAGTAGTGGTTCCAAACATGGAAACCGACAGAGATCTTTGTGACAATAACAGTAACAGTACAGTAACAGTAAATTGCTATGGATGCCACGAATACAGTTTACAAATAGGACAAACATTCATTCATTGAACAATAACGTTTCAGTAAACAGAACAGTTGATCATTTAGAAAATATTCACAATTGAACATATCTTTACAACATTGTTACTCACAGAGCATTGGGCTATAAGCGGCTAATGAGCGTCCTCGGATGCCAACCCTACACAGTTACAGAATGAACACACACTAAGTTATACACTTGGGAATCAATGACTTAGTCCCTAACTTGTCTCGGTGTAGTTCTACATCAATATCCTCATTAAGATGCCTTAAACATGCCCTAGGAATGTCTAGAATGGAAAGAGGATACGAAGATGCACTTTCAAACACTTTTCAAAATTTGCTGAAATAGGGGTCTACGCTCGAGCGGACATGCAAATAAAAGAGCTCCACTCGAGCGAGACTTTCCTCGCTCGAGCGGACTGCAAACATAGGCAAAAGTACTGGATGCATGCAATTCACGCTCGATGGGCGCTCGACCTCCACTCGAGCGTGAGACACAGGTCCTCGCTCGAGCGTGCATTCCCTCGCTCAAGTGGACTATAAACATATGAAAAGTACTGGATACACGCATTTCACGCTCGAGTGTTACTTTCCCCGCTTGAGCGGGCTGCATGTACTCAGAGTGTACGCTCGAGCGTGAAGTCCTACGCTCGAGCGTGGGTCCAAAATCTGGAATTTCCAGATTAAACCTCCAAGCTCAAATTCAACATTTAAAGCATCAAATCCGATCCTTTTGGGCTAATTTTCTGGAAAACACTTTAAAATTTATAATATGACATGTTTTGAAGATCAATTTGCAAAATCAAAGCCCAAAGGTGAGTCAATTAAACACAATTTCAAATAAACTTCAAGAACATAAAGTATATGTAACATACATGTGTTCAATTGAATTCAAAGCTTCCAATACATAATCAAATGAGTCAAAACTTCCAAAAACATGATGAATTCATGAACTATAATCAAGATATGGACATGCATGTAGCAATTTCCATGAAAACAACCTCAAAATGCTAGAACGTGTACATGCATGCATGATTTAAGTTTCAATTCAACATTTTAAACCAATTCTAGACTCAAATCACCAAACTTCCATGAAACATGCAAGATACAACTTAAATACAAGTTCAAGAAGATGATTCTCCTACCTTAGGTCCTCAATTTCAAGAATTGAAGCTCAATTTGTGTAATTATCCTCCAAATCTTCTAATTCTCCAAGCCAATTTGATGAACTCAAGTCTTTCCTCCTACTCTCCCTCTCTCAATCAGTTTTCGTCTCAAGAATGAACAAAATGATGCAACACATAAGCTCTAACAAGACTTAACAAAATGGCCCACTTCTATGACATTTTGGTAAATAAGCCAACTAATGTAATTTATCTTTATTTAATCTAATTTAATCATTCTAAATCACATTTCAATCAAATCTACCATAAAATCATATAAATTCTAATTAGCATAAAACATTAATCGATTTCAGATTCGGCAGCCGATAAGGCCTTCAATTTACAGTTCAAACTTAAAACATGAACAGATCAATTAACAGTCAAACAGATAGAAATGCGTTTAAACTAATACACTCAATCAATCATTTCAGAATGTCAGTCAAATCAGTTACTTAATCATGTTCAGTCACAGTTTAGTAGTAATCAGTGGTATTATCAGTAAACAGTAGCGAGGATTGTCATACATATGTTCTCTAGACAATATTAGAAGGAATGTACCAGTCAAAGACCACTCGGAACAAAGCCTTGGTGATGAGAAGGCTTGTAAATCTAAAGTAAGTTGAAAAATGGTGTGTCTGTCGCCGAGTACACCAGTGAATTCAAGAATCTAGCAAATCAGCTTACAACAGTCAAGATGCCCTCAGACGATGAAATGAAAGCTATACTACTATTCAGTTCTTTACCGAACAGTTAGAAAACGTTGGTGGTTTCTCTCAGCAACTCTGCACCAGAGGGGAAGTTGACCATGAGCATAGTCACGGACGCCCTGTACAATGAAGAGACAAGAAATAAAGACATAGGAGGTCATCAGTCCCATGCTCTTGTTATAGAAGATAGAAGCAAAGACAAAGGTAGAGAAAGAGGCAGATGGAGAAACAAGAGTAGAAGCAGATTAAACAGAGCCATATGGAATAGCAGGAGTAAATCCAGAGATAGTAAAATTCAAGGTAACTCTAGCTTCACTTGTTTTCACTGTGGCCAAGAAGGTCACATAAAGAGGAACTACTCAAGCCAAGAGGCCAAAGTAATAAGTTAAAAAGAAAGGAGAACACGACAACCACAACAACTGATGAAATACTTCTTGCAGTTGGTAAAGAGGAGGATTACCTTCACGTGGCTGACGACAGCTGTACAGAACGTGTGGTATCTTTCCACGCCACCTCCCACAGAGAACTCTTTAGCTCGTACAATGTTGGAGATTTTGGCACTGTTCGACTGAGGAATTCTAACTATTCAAAGATTGTGGGTATTGGAGACATTAGTATTCATACTAATATTAGACACAAGCTGGTTCTCAAAGATGTGAGGCATATTCTAGATTTGCGCCTCACTCTTATCTCCAAAAGTGCCCTGGACCGACAGGGCTATAAAAATACATTCGGAAATGGCCGTTGGAAGCTGACAAGAAGAGCTTTGACAATCGCCAGATGAGAGATGTCTTCAACACTATACAAGACTCAAACGAAGATCTGTCTGGCAAGTCTTAATGTAAAAGAAGACAAGGAGTCACCGCACTTATGGCACAGAAGACTGGCTCACATGAGTGAAAAAGGATTACATCTATTGGCAAAACAATCCAGGATATCCTCATCCAAAGGGAGTGCTATGAAGCCGTATGATCATTGCCTTTATGGCAAGCAGCATCAAGTATCATTTAGTTCAACGAGCAAGAGGAAAACAAAAGTGCTCAGTATGGTATACTCGGATGTTGGTGATCCAATCGAAATGAAGTCACTTGGCGGCCGCAAGTATTTTCTAACTTTCATTGATAATGCATTAAGGAAGTTGTGGGTGTATGTCCTGAAGATGAAGGGTAAGGTATTTTCGCACTTTCAGGAGTTCCATGTAATGGTGGAAAGAGAGACCGAGAAGAATTTGAAATTTATTCACATAGATAATAGTGGCGAGTACACTTCCAATGCTTTTGAAGCATATTGTGCTAGCAAAGATATCTAATACGAGACAACAGTTCTCGGTACCCCACAACACAATGGTATAGCAAAGAGGATGAACTGTACTATTGTTGAAAGAGTCAGATGCATGCTTAGAATGGCAAAGTTGCCAAAGTCATTCTGGGCTAAAGCCACTCGTACAGTCTGTTATCTCATCAACAAGTCGCCTTCAGTCCGTTAAATTTTGCAATACCTAAGGAAGTCTGGTCCAGAAAAAAGGTATCATATTTTCACTTGAGAGTCTTCGGGTGTAAGGCGTTCGCACATATCTCCAAGGAAAACATACATAAGCTTGATGACAAGTCCACTCCATACATATTTATGGGTTATTCAGATGCAGCATTTGGGTACAAGTTGTAGGACCTAGTGAATATGAAGATGTTCAAGAGCAGAGATGTTGTGCTCTAGGAAAACTAGACAGTAGTAGATTTTGAGAAGTTTGTAAAGTCTAGAGATGTCATCACTCTAGACTTATTTCCATCTCCCGAACCATCACAACATACTAGATCTGATGGAATACAACCAAAAGTGCCAGAGTTGCAAGATCCTATACCAGAAATTGAGGATCAGGAGGAAGGAGATGAAGACCCCGGATAAAGAGGGTATTGAGCAAGGGGAGCAACCCTCTCCTCCAAAGGCAACTAGACCTCAGTTGTGGAGATCTAGAAGAGCTGCCATGCCATCAACCAAATATCCTGCTTCTTGGTATATTCTGATTATTGATGATGGGGAGCTCGAGAGTTTTTCGGAAACAAAGAGTCATACAGAGAAAGACTATTGGTTGCAAGCCATAAATGAGGAGATAAGTTCTTTTCAGAAGAACTACACTTATGAGCTTGTTCCACTTCCAAGAGGCAGAAGTGCCTTGAAAAACAAATGGATGTATAAGTTGAAGAAAGATGGCAACGGTAAACTATTATAGCATAAAGCTTGCTTGGTGGTCAAAGGTTTTGGACAGAAGAAGGAAATTGACTTTGATGAAATATTTTTCCCAGTTGTGAAGATGACTTCTATTCAAGTAGCTCTAGGTTTAGCAGCTTGCTTGAATTTGGAGTAGAACAGATGGATATCAAGACTGTTTTTTTTCATGATGATTTGGAAGAAGAGATCTATATGGAGCAACCAGAACGATTTGAAGTTAAAGGGAAACATAATCTAGTCTGCAAACTGAAGAAGAGTCTCTACGGCCTGAAGTAGGTGCCAAGACAATGGTACAAGAAGTTTAATTCATTCATGGTAGATCACGAGTACAAAAGAACAGTAGCAGACCAGTGTGTATATTTCCGAAGGTTTTCGAATGAAAACTTCATTATCCTACTGTTGCGTGTCGATGATATGCTAATCATCGGACAAGATATTGCTATGATCAACAAGTTGAAAAATGACTTGTCGCAGTATTTTGACATAAAGAATTTAGGCCCAGCATAATAGATTTTGGGCATGAAGATTGTTCGTGGCAAGAAAGCAAGAAGATATGGCTGTCACAGAAGAAATATGTTAAACGGGTGATTGAAAGGTTTAACATGAAATATGCTAAGCCAGTTAGCACACCACTGGCCAACCATTTCAAAGTGACAAAGTGTTCATGTCCCACAACTAGCTCTGAAAGAAAAGAAATGGAGGCAATCCCCTATTCTTTCACAGTAGGAAATTTGATGTATACTATGGTGTGTACCCGGCCAGATATAGCTCACCCAGTTGGAGTAGTGAGCAAATTCCTCACCAATCCAGGAAATGAACATTGGGAAGCGGTCAAATGGATTCTTCAGTACTTGAACGGAACTTCAAAGATGCATCTATGTTTTGGAGAAGCTGAACCAATTCTGGAGTTATTGACAGACGCCAATATAGCGAGTGATCTTGATGGTAGAAAAGTTACATCAGGTTTTCTGTTCACATTTGCAGGGAGAGCTGTTTCATGGAAGGTCAAAACTACAAAAGTGTGTTGCTTTATCTACAACAGAGGTAGAGTACATTGCTGCCGCAGGTACTGGAAAGGAAATGTTGTGGTTAAAGTAGTTTCTCCAAGAATTGGGTCTACAGCATGAAGAATACTATGTACATTGTGATAGTCAAAGTGCAATTGATCTGAGCAAGAATTTCATGTACCATTCACGTACAAAGCATATTGATGTCCGGTATCATTAGATATGAGAAGTGATGGATAAGTCACTGATGAAGCTGGTGAAGATTCACATGGACAAGAATCTTTCTGACATGATGACCAAGGTTGTCACCAGAGACAAATTGGAAGTTTGCAAGAATCTAGCCGAGATAGACTTCAAGTGAGAAGTCAGTTATTCATATGAGCATGGTAGGGGAGAATTGTTAGCTCCAGCCCACATGAAGGAATTAATTGAAGGCTGGCTCCAAGTCAAGGAATAGGAGGGGAGAGAACAGGTGGAAGACCGGCCCATATTTTTCTTCTTGTTATAAATATCCACTGGAATGAAGGAAGCAGTTAACAGTTGGCTTCCTTTTCTTAACTTTGTTTTCCTCTCTTTTGTGTATAAATTGAGGTGAGGAGGAAGGGCTGATAACATACAGAGAGAGTAAGAGAGAATCAGAAAGAGTGTGTAAATCTATAGAGAGGAAGTGAGTTTGAGTTCTGTAATCTCCTTCCGAGAAATTCTATAGTGAAATCTCTCTCTGTGGACGTGGATAATTGTCGAACCACGTAAATATCTTGTGTCTCATTCTATGTGAGTGATTGATTTCTGAGTGTGCCTAATCCTAACAGTTTGTTTATGATGTGTTTGGTTGAGAGATTTGAGGAAAGATTTGAAACGGAAAATAGAAAAAATATATGTGAAATGTGAATAAAATATACTTATATTTCACCCAGTTTCACACACATTTTCCCTTCTTCTTTCTAAATCCCTCCTTAAATCTCCTAATCAAACACAGTGTAATGTTTTATGTAAATCATTTTTTATTTTTTTTTCACATATTGAGATCTAAATTTTTGTAAAGGTATATTTTTTTTCAATAATTGACAAGGAAAACTTTCAAAACTAACTTATCAATAACGTATAAAGCCAACAACATTTCTTGAATTATATACAAAATTGTCTTAATTTATATAATCCTTCTCTACACATGGTCGTGATCTTTCTGGAAAATAACTTGTGGAATTAAATACAAGAAGTTATTTTCTATCAATACATGTGAAGTATTTTTCTTGTAAAATCTTTTATTGAAAATATGTGCAAAAAATAAAAATTTGTATTTGAAAATATTTTATGCCAAACAACTAGAATGTTAGTCTAAAATCATAAATAGGATAATCAACATTTTTGCTTCTCATGCACCAAAAACATTGTGGTACATTCTCATTTTCCTGCCAGATTGATTAGTAATTTTGAGCAATAGGTCAATAGCATTTAAACTGAATGGTAAATTTTATTTTATTTTTTTATTAAACATGAATAGGAATTTCAATAAAAATACCAAAGGGTAAAAGAGAAATATACAAAAAAAAAACAAAAAACAAAAATTTTGTAGGAGTGATTTCAAAAAATAGGACTGAATAAGGTTTGATTGATATGACATTTTGTTAATAAGGTTGAATTTGTTGACTTTTTTTATTTTTTTAATCAAAAAAATTTCTTGTCAAAGGGAAGCAAAGACTTTTGGTATAGCTTGGGCTCTTTTGATCTCGTTTGGGAACAGGTTAATTTAGTAATTTTTTAATTATTTGGCTAAAATATGAGCTAAAAAATATTAATATGTTTGGGATGACCTTTTGACTTTTTACGAAAAGATATACAAAAAGTAGAAAGAAAAGAGAATTTTTGACTTTTTGATATGAATTGTTAACTTTTTAGCTTTTTTAATAATTTTTTGACTTTTTAATTAAACCGGCTGCTTCCCAAATGAGGCCTTTATATGAAGTCAGCCATGCATTTGTGTTTATTTTCACAAATACATCTCTCATAGATTGTGCCATTTTGAGATTATTGACATATACATAAGCCATATATAGTGCAACTTGTAAGACTACTTTAACTTCTTATACATAATTTATGTTTACAATTTATGAGATAAAAATAACTTAAATAAATTAAAAAATAATAATTACCTAGAAGTTGAGGAAAAAGAGTGCTTTTAATTTCTTATTTTTTTATTATCAACTATTAGCTTGAAAAAGTGACACTAAACCATTGTCATAGTCCATTATTTGGGATATTATTCAATAATCTTATAATATTATGTTGGCACTATACTCATAATCAATGATGTGGCAAAAACGTTTAACCAGTTTAACCATACGGATTGAAATTTGCCACGCAATTGTGAGGCAACATATGACTCACCTACGCTCTGTTTGATTAGGGGATTTGGAATAGAAAATAGAAAGGAAAAGAGAAATAAAAAGAAAAGAAAAAAGAATTAATAGGATTTCAATTCCAAATTACACTTGGTTGAGTTTGGATTTGGAGAAAGAAAAGAAATCATTTCACTTTGTATGCTCTAACAATTCGGTTAACTTTCACAGAACAAAGGATAAATTACTTTGTTCCGACTAAGAATCTACAACCAAAAAAAATTAGGAAAATTTGGCTATAAACCCCCTTTACCTTCCTTTAATTGTTAAAAGGACTAAGAAAAAAATTATACTTTCTAAATCCCCTCATAATTATAAAATCTTACATAAAGGACAAAATTTATTATTTAAATATTTTATTAGACTATTATACCCTCAATTAAATCTTCTTCCCTTCTCCACCCACTCTCTCCCGTCTCTCTCCTCCCCCTCTAAACACAGTCTGAGTTGATCGAGAAGTCCAACAACTCCGACCTCCGGCGAGACAATCTGGGGCGACTGATCTGAAACGATCATCGCCATCGTTGCCGGATCCTCAAGAAAAGCAGCATGCAGAGAAGGCGGAGAATACTCAGATATATACTAAGATCGCACAAATCTATACTTGATCACCACCACAGCGAAGGCCCATACTCAGATCTGACTATGGATGTGTGATTCCGTGATCTGATAATGTGCCATTGTAGTGCTTTTACAAAGATCAGAGTTGAAATCAGTAGAGTTTGCTTGATTATTCGTCTATACGTATCATTAGTATTGTATATATGTTTTTTTTTCATACATTTGTAGCTTGTGTAGTAATGTCAGTGATGTGAGCTTGTTCAATTGATATTGATGAATTGAAAGATCAACAACGAATGTGCATTTTGTAAAATTTAGTGTTTTTGCTGTTTGCTGAATCAGAGTAAAATTTTACTCTGGTTATTTTGATTTGTTAATTAATTTGTTTTTTTTTTTTGATTTGTTTTTGTTGTTTTTGATCTAATTTCATTTGACAGAGCCAGAGTAAAATATTGCTCTGTTTTTTTGTTTCAGATAATGAGAGTAAAATTTTACTCTTGTTCTATTACAGAGTAAAATTTTACTTTTGTGCAGAGTAACATTTTACTTTTAGCTTCAGAGTCTCACAATTTACTCGTTTTCCAGAGTAAAATTTTACTTTTGTGTTGAGTCTAACATTTTACTAGTTTTTAAGAGTAAAATTTTACTTTTATACAGAGTAAAATTTTACTTTTAGTTTCAGAGTGTAAAATTTTACTTTTATACAGAGTAAAATTTTACTTTCATACAGAGTAAAATTTTATGAGGGTAATATGATAAAAGAAACAAGTTTTAAAATATTAGGGGGTTTTGAAAGTACTTATATAATTCTTGTCCTTTTAAAAGACAAATTAGATAGTGAGAGGGCTATCACCAAATCCCCCAAAAAATTATAATACAATTGATATTTCTTGTCAAATATTTTTCTGATTGCAAGATCCTCAACGAGTACCAAAAAAATTAAGTTGTACACAATTGAACATCTCATAAAGTTTTATTTTATGGGACTGATAGATTTAATTTTTTTTTTTAAAAAAAGGTAGCATTTTTTTTTTCTCCTTTAAATAAAAAAATAATAAAGAATTGTAGTCGTTAATGACTTGTAATGATGAAAAATAAGAGTGTACATGATTTAGATTGGTTCAGTTTTAAAAAAATTCAAGAATCAAAATGCTTTAATTTGTTTTTCAAAAAAAAGTTTCAATTTTTTTAACAATTATTTATAGCCTCCCAAAAAATAAAACTGTATAAAAATTATCAGTATTTTTTATTTTTTTATTTCTTTCACCTAATTAATATTTTAGAAAAAAAAAATTAAAACAAGTTTTTAAAAACCAAATCAAACAGTCTATCAATTTTGTGATTTTGAGAACCAAACTGAACAGTTAACACCTATAAAACTGGACCAAATCCAAAAAAAAAAAAATAGTTTTGCTTCGGATTAGTTCACAATTCCAAGAATTCCTATTTAAATAGTAACACTACCAAAATGATTATTCAGTAAAATGAACATATTTAATTAATGATGATCAAGTTAATATTATTAAAACATTAATCAGTGTTACTGATCCATAGTTACATCATAACAATATCACAAGCATTACAACAACAACAACAACAACAACAACAACAAAAATCAAAATTAAAATAAAACTTGATAAGCAATACATAAGATTCACATCCACAATATCATAAAGGCCCCGTTTGGTAGAGTTGTGGGAAAGTGATTATAACTTATAGCCTAACAGCTTATAGCTTATAGCTATGAACATAAGCTGATTTTTGACTTATAAATTAAGTTTATCCTCCTCCACTCAAAGAATAAGTTGATTTTTGACTTATAAAAAGCTATAAGCTGTATTGTTAAGCTGAACCAAACACATCAAAATAGCTTAAATTAAGCTAAAAGCTGAAATAAGTTGGAAATAAGTTCTACCAAACAGGGCCAAAGAAGTGCAACAGAGGCCATTATGCAACAGAGACCATTTGGAATCTCAAGGACACATACATGCCCTGAATCTACCATTCAAGTGTAACAAGCAACTAAGAAAGTCTACATATTAAAAATCCAAACCCATTGATATTTTCAAAGGTTCACCAAATCTCTAAAAACTTCAAATAAAAAAGTACTATGCATCAAAGATTGAAGATCCAAATTTAACAGATAATCAAAGACCTTGGCGTTCACTAGGGCAAGCTATGTATGCTCGAGCATCACTCACTTCTTTTGTAAGAACTTGATACACCTTCATTCGAGAAGCATCACTCATACCACTAACCTTCTCAATCTCCTGAAATAATTGTTCATATGTATAGTTCCGAAGGTTACCACAATCAAGTGCTGCTGAAACTGCATCTAGACCATCCTTAATTGACCTTATTTCTTATCACCTAATTTATTCTCTCTTCTTTGAGTTACAGGAACAAGATACTTCAACAGTTTGGTCATCTAGTTGAGTTTCAATCCCATCAAAATTCTCTGAGAGTGACTCTGTCTGATCAGTATTTTCATCATCCAAAAGAATTTGTTGCCTAGCCCAACGAAGTCGCTTTTCTTTTGGACCTACAACAAGACTCCCAGTTGCTCGATCCTTTTCAAAGTGTTGGCATAACTTGTGAAAGTCTTGAATTGGAGCATGTGGAAAATGAGAAGCTTTAGGCTTTGCCTATAAAGAATAGCATTTATAATATTATATTAATATGATGAATAAATATTTTAATTTTCTAGTACAAAACTACATCAATCTTGTAATTAGATATACCTTGAGGTAAGCTACCCATATACCTATTGTAGCTTCAATCAGTTGTGTTGAAGCTGCCCATACCACTGTCAGTTGCTAACATATCTTTAGCCATTGCAATATTCCTTTTTAAAGTCTTCAACTAATTCCTTATATGACCGGAATCACAATGTACGCTAAACTTGGTGCTCACCGCATTGCTTGCAACTCTATAAGCAGATGATGTAAAACTACCACCAATTTTTTGCCCTTTGAACATTTGGTCCAAGAGTAAGTCGATAAGAACAACATCTATTTGATTATTCCATTTCAAATGTTTCTTGTCAATTTCTACCGAGCATTCTTGGTCACCTTCCACTTACACTCAAAAATGCCATAAAACATATCGGAAGAAGAGCATGGCTAGTAGCAAATTATCACCCAAACAAATGCAATGTCTCGCATAATACAAGAACAAATTAAAACATAATTCATTCCAAGATAACATTCAAATAATAATAATTAACTTGTCAATTTTTTGTTTTATCAGCAAAAGAAAAAGATTATATTGATATAAAGAAAATGAGTACATAATGGGTATATTACAAGAACAGGAACATCAAATAATCCTTCCAACCCCTCTATGTTTTCCAGGATCTATATTATAATTTGATTGTCATTGAAGATTTATATAATAATCCCTCCACACGTCAGTAGCTATTTGTTCCCTTAACATTTCTTCTTCCCTACATTCTTCAACTAAACTTGATCTAGCCACGTTAGCTTGCACTTGTGCTCTTCTAAACTCTGTATCAACCTCTTCAATAAGACTTTCATTGGGATCAATACCCATGAGGTAGTGTTAGACAATCTTCACTATATTACGAATAAATTATGTTTGTATACTTAACATCAAACAGAAGAAATAAAGAAAATGAGAGAGATTGTTTAATTACAAAAATTAAACCAGTAAATAAAAATAAATAAATAAATAAGGATTTTTATTCTGTTACAAAAATGAAATCAAAATATGATATAAATAAATAATAAAACAGAAAATAAATTAACAACTTACTTTATTAATTTCTCGAACAAAGTTTTGATCAAGTCTAGTGTTTAACACTATGTCTTTAAGGCAGATTCGTCCTCTCCATAGTGCTTTCAGATTGTGGACGTCTATCTCACAGGATAAAATGATCAACAGTGAATAGTAACAGCACTACAAACTATTCACACAACGAACACACTTAGTGTTTGCACTCTTTCTCACAAAGAAAATAATGCAGCAAAATGCAGAGAGCAAAATCAGATTTTTGGACGAAAATTTAGTATGAAAATCAATTGAGGGACTGCCTATTTATAGATGGAAAAGTGGTTGTTCAATTTGAATTAAACAGGTGCAAAACTTGTTTGAACAGATATAATACCTGTTCAAATAGATAAGAAACAGTTTGGTTTGAATCTGTTTGGGTTTTGAATTTTGAACAGATTCGGATCCATTTGGACAAATGTGGAGCCTGTGCAAAAACTCTGAAGAGGTGCAAATATTGAATTTTCCAACTAAAATTTAAATTCAAACGGTCAAAATTTATTTTCCAAAAATAAAAAATAAATTCAAATGTTTTTTATCCAAAAAGAATTAGTATTGGGTTGAACAAGCCCAACCTAACACATGCACCCGCGTCCAAGCCCAGCCCGGCCTGTCCGGACGGCGGCAGCACGTGTGTTTATTTTTTGGTCCAATGGGTCTAGCCCAATTTGCCCATAACCTCTCCCTTCTACAAACTTGGGATGCCCCTTGGGACCCTCCCTAAGTTACAAACCCATGCCTTATAAACCCACAAAAATTTGTCCACCAAACCAATGTGGGACAAGCCTTAAACCAAACCTTAAGAAATTTCTGCCAAAAACATCATTTCCATAGAGCTCACTTTCGCTTCAATTTCCCATTCACTCGATAATGATTTTGAGCAATCAAATATACTACGTGAATCACAACGCGGCATAGAACGCATTACCACTTAGATCCACTGACTTTAGCGCATGGGTCCCACCTAAAAAATAGACCAAAATTGAAAAAAAAATCTAATTTTTCCAAAACCATTTCTAACGAGTAATTGTGCAAAATACAACAGGGCAAAACAATATCTGCTTGAGTGTCAACATCATAATATGGCTCTGTCCCACTTCCTAAAATTAGAAACCTTTTCTTTATGACTTTCAATTGCATTTCGCAAAGATACATGACGAAGGTTCAAAAGTTCTCGAGAATTTTTTGGTTGATGAACACTATACTCATTCAAATGGTAACGCGTAATTCTATATGTAGCAAGGCAATGTTTTAAAAAGCGTGCCCAGGCACTAAGCGAGGCAAGGCGAAAGGGCCATGCTCAAAGTAGGCGAGGTGATGCGAGTTGCGAGAAGTACAGGTAAGGCGCTGAGGCGCGCGCCTTTCGATTAGGCTCAAGGTGCACGCTTTGTGCACTTCACCATTGACTAATCTATTTTGTGTTTGTGTACTAGCCATCGACTGATCTGAGCTTTGACATCGACTGGACTCGTCTTCTTCAAGTTCGTCTCTACTTCTTCTTTTCTTTCTCTGCTTCTGCTTCTTCTCTTTTCTCTCTACTTCTTCTCTTCTCTTCCCTTCTGTCGTCATCTTCTCTCTCACTTCTGTCTTGCTCACGATCGCTCTCTCTCTCTCGCCTTCTCTCGCGCAATCGCGATCGCTCTCTCTCTCTCTCTCTCTCTCTCTCTCTCTCTCTCTCTTCTCGATTCATATGTATATATAATATTATATAATACCCATTATATAATATATAGTATATATACTTATAGATAATATAAAAAATATAATTGATTCATATATATATATAATATTATATAATACCCATTATATAAGAGCAATGATTAAAACCTCCCCTCCCACAAGACCCTCACAGGACCCCCACAAATCTAGATTACTCATGATGTGAACCATACAGATACATGGAGGGCCATGATCACTTTAGGGGTGTGGGGGTCATCCCCAAAGGGGGGTCCCAAACATTTTCCATTATATAATATATAATATACTTATAGATAACATATAAAATATAATATATACTTCTACATAGTAATAAAAAAAAATAAACACATGTATATAAAATAAAATAAAAAATTTGTGGGAGCCAGAAAAATATTCTAGCTATATGAGTAAAATATCCTAAACAAACATCATCTATCCCCTCTAAAAGGGCTCCCCATACACAAAAGGTGGGTGATCTCTCTCTACACTCCACACAACACTCTTTACTATCTATACTCTTCATTCATGGCTTTTAATTTTATCATCGGAGTGTTTCTAGCCGACAACCTCAATTGGGTGACGCCGACTATGTTCATCTTTGCAGATATACATGGGCAAAGCATATCTCTTCGTTGGATCTCTACAATCCATGTGAGAGGATTTTCCTGGTCTCATAAAAATTAATTGAAATACATTATTTAAAAAATATAATAAATAAATAAAATAATATATATTACAAAAATTAATTGTTTTTTTTTCTTCTTCTCTTCTCTTCTTATTAAAAAAATTAATATTATACATATTAAATATTTGCTTATGTTGAAAATTGTGCTATATTAATATTTTGCTTAACTTCTATAACTTGCACCTCGCTTTGGTGAGATGCACGCCTTACCTCGCGTTTCAGCACTTAGGCTCCAAGTGACCTTGGTACCTCGATGCACCTAGAGCTTTTTAAAACACTGGAGCAAGGAACCTAGTTTTTAGTTGAAATCCTATATCTACTAAGTAATATTTCCCTAAGACCAACAAGTAATTAAATGACGTTAGTTTGAAAAAAAAAAAAAAAGAAGAAGAAGAAGAAGAAGATTTATATTCATCAAAGCATATATACACGTTCGGTGATCACCTTGAGGAACAATCAATTTATCCATTTCTCTTATTAATGCATTATCTAATATTCTTGAGTATGAAGCAGATCTTTCCCATGCTTTCCATCCTGGAAGGATATATGTATACTTTAAATCAAAAGAACATGCAACCAAAACATTTTGAGTAGGATAGCATTTCTGTCCTCGGTATCTTTGTGCATCCTTGTTCAGCACTCTTACACGAAAATGTGTACCATCAATTGCACCAACACAATCCTGTAAGAAGTTCATTATTTGTATCCAAACATATAATATTATATCCTAATTGCATTCATGTAACTACCTTAAAATAAGGCCAATACTTGGGATTGTTTCTAATCTCTGGAGGGCACTCAGATCCATCAAGTTACTTTAAAAAGATATCTTCCAATGATATAATGGTTTTAAGAATTTGATGAAAATGTTGACTAATAGTCTCACGTGATTGTATGTAAAAGAACTTGATCATAAGGTTCCTCAAATTATTGCCAATTATACGAAGGAATTTTACAACTTGTTCTTCTACTTTACTTTGAGGATTGTCTCTAAAAAACTGAGTTCTCACTATAACCAAAAAAAAAAAAAGTTTTTACAGCGTGCTACGACGTGCAACGTGCGTCATATTATGACCATTCATAAAAAATCATTCACTTTCAACATGTTTCGTACGCCGTTAAAAACTATTTAACGACAAATTTTGTGTTGTTACTTATTTTACGACATGTTATAGTACGCCGTTAAAAACTATTTAACAATAGATTTTGTGCATCATTATTACTTTTTCTACGACTACTTTTGCAAGCCGTTAATTGGTGAGACAAATAACAACGCTGATTGTGCACCGTAAAATATGTAATACGACGACTTATTATGCCTGTTGTAGAATATGCAATTTTTTTTTTTTTTTTTTTTTTTCAGCAAGTTCTATTTGACCAATTTTGTACAATCTAACAAATATTACAAACAAACATCACAAAACATCAATCAACTATCAAAATATTGTTTGAAACATTAAAAAGAAACTATATTCATAAATTATAAACATTCAACAATTGTCTATACATTCCAAACATTCGAAAACTAAATCCTTAAGTTCTAAACTGTACAAAAAATTTACACCATCCAAAACTATGCATATCTAACTTTCTAAATATATTGGCAACTATTAAGAGATTATCTAAAACTACTGGCAACAGTTCCTATAGCAGTTGCAGTTGCAGCTGCAGCTATAGCAAATCTACTTGCTCCTATCACAGGGACGAGAGTGCCCAATGTATGTGTTAAGGCACCTAAACTCGTAGCAATAGCTGGAGCAACTAACCCTGTTGCATTTCTTGTCTGCATGACAAAGAAAACTTCACATAAGTACAAAAACCAACGACTTAGGAACAAAAATATTTCTTGAGGTATTAGGACATGATCAAGAAATTTTAAAACATCAATAAAACATTTTCAAAATTAATAAGATAATTCCATGGCTCCATAAAAATAATGTCATAATGAAAAATTAGCAAAAATTCAAGATCACAATAGTTTGCTACTAAATCCATGCCATAAGAAGCTCAAGAGAAAAGTCAAATTTAAAAAGAGGAAAAGGTGGAATTAATCCACTTCAATGCAACACCTACTTGGGACTTGCATAATTATGTTAAAGGATCTATATGTATGAGGTTTAAGTTTGTATATGTTTTATCCATTACCATTGTAAGTTCCAAAATAAGGAGTCCAAGTCAAATTAGAGTCTATATCATTTACAAATTTAAAAAGAAACTTTCAATCCAATATGTACATGAAATGTTGTCATGTGGAAGTGTAAAATAGAGACTAAAAAAATCTGAAATCTGGAACATTTTAAAGATAAAACACTCTTTTCATCCCCCTATTTGCCATCTTTATGGGGACTAAGCTTGATTCAAAGTGAAAGATGCTGACAAATACTACAAAGGCACTGCAGTTTCATGGGCAATAGAGTAAGCAAATGCAGTATGCCAGCAACTTCCAATCACTAATTCTACTAGTATGCTATGAAATGGCAATATATGTATGTTCGATTAGGCTAGTTAACTAGCTAAAGCTTGGTGAAAAGTATACAAATCAAGTTTCAAAATGCCTAAGCTCAATTTAAATCCCATAAACTCAAGCCTAACTAATTTAATATTCAGTTCTACATATCTTGTTTGCACCAATAGACATTGCTTTTATGAGTCGAAGTACATTAAAAATTAGCAGCATTCTACCATATCAATGGTAAAAAATAAAAAAATAAAAAAATAAAAATAAATAAAAAGAGAAAAACATATTTTTTAAATTGTCTAAATCCACCCACTCCGTACTTTTTTCAGATTCCAAACTTAATTCCAAAACCTATATACAGTATGCCTTTCAGAACCAATTAATGGCGACAAGCTAAATGACCTCCATGTTAAGTAATCCCAACTGTGATGTATAGTTTTTGCTTGGTATTGTCCAGGGTTCACTCCCTTATGGTGTTTTTTGGTCTATAAAATATTCTACTCATCAAAAGACAGAACAAGCACATTAAAGTTAACGCACTAACCTATCAACAAAAGAATAAGCTAGTGCTTCAGACAAAACCTTGCCCACTGTAGTCTTTTCGGACCCCATCGTTCCTGGATTCCACGTTCCATAGAGTTCAATCACAAAAATAACTTGAAATACAATTATGGAAGACAATTCTCAAAAGAAAACTCACCAACAAGAGATATACAACGACCATTTAAATATGAAGCAACCTCCTCACCCTTTCTCTGCAATCACAGCAACATCCAGTTACATGGTTGTGAAAAGTTGCATCATATCAACCAAATCCTATGTTTCGAGAAACCCACTCCAGCAGTGCAAATGCTATTTTTTAGCATGATTTAATTTCTACCACATGTACCAAATTATATGTATTCGGGTATTGTTAAGCTAAACTTATAATTCAGTAATTGATATATCTAAAACTTCAATTCATTTAGCTTTATTCATACTTGCATTAAATAAAATTTAATAATAGGTATTTGCCGATGGAATTCTTTCAAATTCTAAATATTTAATATAACGGTTATCTTTAAAAAATATATATATATTAAGTTATTGAATTTATATTAAAAATACAATGATGTGGATAGCATCATGCTAAATTTGGCACAATGATAGCACACTGCTAGAGTTGTTTTTTTTTTTTCCCTTTTTGTGTCCATCTTGCTAAATTTTAGCAATAGCACAATGTATAGCAACTGGTAGAGTTGCCCTCAAAGTGGGTTATGAACTCTACTGCTATTTCCTCACGAGCAGACCTTACTATGTGAACTAAAAGCATACCTGATTCACAAGGTGCAATTAACTCAAGAAATTATCCAAGTAAAAAGTAATTAAGGTCATTCAGGAGAAAACAAAAAAGAACATCAAGACAGACCTAAGAGACCAATGAATGTTGTGTCAATTAGAGAAGCAATGGGGTCAGCAACTAATGTCAGCACTGCAAGGAATGCAATTCGTAGTATCTCCACCCCAAGTGCGGTTTAGGGGTAAAATAGAGAATTGAGGAGAATGTAATGTAATGAGAACAAAATTTTCTGGGCATTTTTTCCCTAAACAGAGACTGTAAATGAGCAATTTTCTGGGCATATGGAAATTTTCTGGTTGGGCATATTGAAATGGGTAATTTTTTCATTTTGCTCGATCTGCTCTGATAGCAGGAAAAACTCGACTCAAATGAGCCAAATACTTCTGTTAGGCATCTAATTAGAAAAGAAATTAGAAGAAGAGTCCAACTACTTTATTTGTCAACAGTTTGTCCAACTTAACATGCAGTGACACAACACTGCTACGAAAAAGGGGATAATCAAAATTTAGAGGCATAGAAAACCTTGATGCAAATTAGAAGGAAGATGAGCCTAGATGTTAGAGACATTCAAGACATTTTCCAAAGAGGAAGTGGAAAGTTTTTAAGGAGAAAATCAGGCAGTCCGAGGTTCAACAAAATTCTAGACACAATTTTTTTACAAATCTGAACTAAGCAGCAAGAGATCCTAAAACCAGCACTGGAATGAGGTTAAATACAGTTCACTAGTACCCTTTTTCTTGCAATGTAGAATGCCAACACTATGTTCAAAGCAAAAAGGCAGGTAGAAATATGTCTAATTTCTTCCCCTTAAAAGCAATAAAATGATCAGTGTATAGCAGCATTACAATTCAACCATTCATAACATATCCAACAGCACCACAATACACAAATGAAGTCTTAATATGCACTGTTCTTCATCTAACTCAAAATCATTGTTCATCTTTCTGCAAAATTGTTATTTTCGTAGGTTCATAGTCAAGATAATTATTCATGAAATAAACAAAGAAACTAGGAAAAAGGCTTAATTTAGAATTAACCAATCCTAAGCCAACTGCAGCAGCCAACTGCACACAAATTTTCTAAAGCAATAATTGAATCTGTAGAACACAATAAAACAAGAAATTGTCCCTTGAAATATATAACTGTATAGGTTTCAGTTGGGTTGAAATTTGGACGACAACAAAGGATTCCAAACAGTCAGTAACCAGATCCACCACCATGTTGCCATATACCTGGATATCATCATTGAAGACAAGATGAGTAGAACCATATTTCTCTAGCAACTCAAAAGCATTGTGGTTTGTAAAATCTTCGAACTGTAAAGTGACAGTAAGAAATCAAACCAATATTAGAGCTGCATTAACAAGATTAGGCTTCGAAAATATTCAAACTAGAGCTGCAACCAAGCTGGTGTGCACCTGTACGAGTACTTTTTCACCATAATTCTGCTTGACAGCAGCCATGAATTCATGAAGTAGGTCAGCATATTCCTGAAGATCAATTTTCTAAAACTAGCTCAGTACCAAATAGAATGCCAAAAAAAAAACACCAAATAGAATGCCTTTCATGACTGTAAGCAAGCAATAAAATGCCAAAACCAATGGACCTTCCCAGTTGCCCTCCTTTGTCGGAGCCCAACGTAGAACTCATCCTTCAACAACTGCTCGTTGTTTGTCCCCACATCAATCGTTATGGGTAAACACTGCACAATCAAGCAAAAATACATTGATCCAGATTATATGGTCAAGCTGAGAATTAAACCATGTTATGTAGTTTTTTTTGAAACATAATGGTTGTGAAACTTGCATACACACATTATAATCAAAGAGGTTCATGAGTAATTAAGGGTTTCAAAGAAGGTGCGCATCTACATAGAGAATACTGTATATTATCTGCTAGTGAGGGTTACCACAGAAGGTCTAACTCCTCCAAGTGCTGTATACAGAGCCAGTTTTCCAACAGGTATCCCCATCCCCTGATAATGATTTAACCTGTTATTAGCTACAAATGCTTTTATACAAGAATTTTCCACAATTGAGCTAATACTTGAAAATAGAAATATGTATCGAATTAGCACTAGTAACAAATGTCAATATGGAAGTTCTGAAAAAAAACTGTCTTGTAAATACTCTCATATGCTGGTTGTAAGTAAGAATTGTTACGTAAGGTAAAATATTTATATAGTTAAGAAAGAAAACATGAATTCACCTGGGAACCAAGATCCCCAAGTCCGAAAATTCGCTCACCATCAGTGAGGACAATAACTTGAATGCTCCTCTCAGGCCAATTTTTCAATACCTCGAGAATCTTTCCCCTGTGAAAGCAAGAAACTTTTTTTAAGTTGAAACTGAAATTATCAGAACTTGTAAGCCTAATAAATACAGGTGAAACAAAATCATACTTCTCTTTCAATGAGAAGCTTGTAGAACAGCCTCTCATTCCTCTCTTGTAAACCAAAACAATTGAAAATAAATAAATGAAAGAATTATACATTTACCATTTTGTTTTCATCTGTTTCGAACTCTTTTAAAGGCTACAATAAATGAAGTAATCTGTCATGCTTTTCTTGTCCGTAGTATCTTAAGTACACTGGCATTGGAATGAAGAATGAAGGGGCAAATGCTGATAATCCCAGATTCCATATTGTTATGACTTGAAAATGAATTATTTATAACCAAGCAGCATCGAAGCACGCCATGTATGCACCAACGGCTTCAAATCAACAAGTTGGAGTTGTTGTTGTGAGTTAAAGAGGCACCTGGATGTCCATCATGGCCATGTACTTCTGAAGTGGAACTTGATATTGGCAAATATTGTGCATCATTTTCTTCACCTGATATAGAGCCCCAAAAGGAAAAGTTCAACAGGAATCATATTAACTAGTGATCACTAAACATATCAACCAAAGAAAAAAAAACACGGTACAAAGAAAGTAACAACTTGATAGTAACAATTACTTTGGGCTTTCTTTGTTTTCCAGTAAACATTGAAAGGAAAGAGCAAAAATGTATAAGGATATGTATCTATTCTCTGGCATCAAATTTGAACCCTGCATTTGACTTGCGGTCAAATCTATATATAGGGCAGGCAAAAAATAAAGAGAAAAGGAAGAAACAAACGAATGTGCCAGATTCCCGAGATATTTGTTGAATATTAACCTCTATAAGAATATTAACATTAAACAAATCACGTCATGTAACTTCCCCTTTCAATGAGAGAGGGAGGAGATTATTGCGAACAAAGTGAAAGAGGCATACTGCACATAAAAATTTCTCCATTACATAGTGTGTGATTAGGCAGCTGTTTACTGGTTAAAATTGTCACAATTTATGAGTTCAAAAATTGGGGAAAAGAGAGAAGAAAAAGAAAGCAGTTGAAACAAATATCAAAGAGAAATTCAACACCTCTGTTTTGGTAAAAAATTCATCATAGGTCTCCTCAAGGTCATAGAAGCAATCTACAATGTTGGCTGCAAATGGCTTCCAATATATGCAGCTGCCCATCAAAAACAGAGTCTGCAGGAAATGAATAGTTTTAATTGTATTTCTTTTCCAAACTTTTTACATAGGTATATTTAAATTAATATGTGCCTGCATAAAAGGAAGAGAATACAGTGTGCGACTCAGACTCTTATTTTTTTTCTGGGATTTTCCTTCTCTTATTTTTGTTTTGAGGACTCCTTGTCCCCCTTTGTTTGCATCTCTTTCTTATTCTTCTTTTTAATAAAAGTTCCATTTTGTTGCTGATCAAAAATAAATAAATAAAAGGAAGAGAATAAAAACTAAAACCAACATCTAGACAACATAATACATACCTTGAAATGATGAACCAGTTTGAATTTCTAAGGAAATGTATATTAATTAAAATTGTCAGAATAATAATTACCATTGGTTGGAACTGAGAGAATATGCAAATTCATTTTAAACAGCTTATTAACTTCTTCAAAAATATTTGTCTTTGGGGAACATTCAAGAGATAAGATCATGCCCATAAAACTCTTGCTAGCTATGGATTTTTTTTATTATTTATTTTTATAGACATGAATTAGATTTTAATTCTTTATGTATATTATTTTGTTTTTCAATTTTATCATTTGAAAACAAGTTGCAATCTACAGAGGGAGTCCTTACTAACATATTTAGTTGCCACTCTATTTCAAGGAATGTATTACCTCCACAAATAGAAGTATGAAAATTATATGAAAAAGAGCAAGATTATTCATAAGATGTAAAAATTAATATCAGCATAATGAAGCACCTTCACCAAAGCACCAATGACGCCTAAGCTAGTCAGCCTCAAGTACTCAAATGGCCTTGATTTGCTTGTCGTATTAAGAAAAGGGTACAGATACAGAGGAATATGAGCTACAAAGGAGAAACCATCAATTAGAACAATTTCATCTAATTTCAAGAGACTTCTAAGTAAATATGCATCAACAAAAAGTCATAGGAAGAATAATCTATTTGCCTTATAATGGGGTGGACTCACATCACTCAACCCTTACTTCTGAGTCACTCAACCCACAAACTTACCCTCTCACACAATATAATGGGGTGGACTCACATCATTCAACCCTCACTTATACAAATGGCCAACACACCACTGAAGCAGCGAACGACCTCGAACTAGGGCTAAGACTTCCTTCACTCCCCATCGTCAATCTGTTAACACTAATCGAAGGAACCTCCTCAGAGGAAATTACCAATTCCCCTTGCTCTAAGCTCAAACCCGATTCCATTTTCCCTAAACCCAATAAAGCTGGTGATTTCGAATCCCTAACTACATCCTTAGCCCTAGACGAAACCCCTTTAGTAGTAGAGATCAGAATCATCAGAATTTGAAAACAATCATATACATGCATGCATAGATATATATATATATATATAGAGAGAGAGAGAGAGGCACCCCTAGTTCCACTCAACCACCTTAACCCCGACAAACCCACAACTACACCCCTTCCTACCTCATCCACGCCGACCACCTCCACCACGAGATCGTTCTTGCCATTCGCGACCTTAGCCTCATCAAAAGGAGTGATCATAAGCTTGTGCTTGACAATCATTTAGGTATGCAGATGTTTGAGGGAGAAGAGAAGAGATGAGATGTGTGTGTACCGTTGATCATTACTGTCGCCAAACTAGTCTTGCCGTACCATCGAAGTGTCTAGAAAGAGACATTGAAACCCTTCCCTTCCCCGTCGAACCCTCTATCTTCTCGTTTTCCCCCTTTGGATCATGTTCTTTGTTCTTTCTTTATGCTTAGAACCATTAGGTATAGATTGATGATGGGAGCTGGGACTTTTGGATTTTTTTTTTTTTTTTTTTTGGTGTTTGGCACTTGAAATTTTTATTTTAGCACTACTTTTTTTTCGGTCATACCTCTCACGATAGCAATTGCGTATCGTGGAAAATATAATATTTTAAACGGCTGACTTTTTGTGCATCGTAGAAAGTGAAATTTTTAACGACTGGCTTTTTGTGAGCCGTGAAATGTTCAATATTTTTAACAACTGGTGTACACATGTCATGCATAGTTGATATATTAACGGTATGCCATATGCACGTCATAGAAAGTTTTATTATTTACAGCTAACATTGCAAGTCATAAAAAAATCAAGGTTATTAGCATTCACGACGTACGCAACAAACACGTTGTGGTTGAGAAATTATTTACGACATGCAAAAATAATAAGTCGTAAAAATGAGAAACCACGGCTTGCATTTGCTGTATGTCGTTGATATGAAGCCGTAAAAATCCAATTTTGTTGTAGTGTCTTTTAAGCATGCTAACTAGTGTGGCAAATGCATCTTTGCTCACACGTAACTGGCTACGACAATCTGCATCTTCCAAAGTCATTAGCCATTTAATTAGAACATATCTTTCATAATCTCCTTGTTCTGAAATTAACTTCCTTATATGATTACAACAATGAAGAATTGAGACAAGGCTGACAGTATATGAAGCACACATAGCTACACAAGTGGCTGCCCACTTTCTATACTTTCCCATTCCTCTTGATCATGTATCTACAATTTTTTAAAATAAAAAATCACATCCGCCTGTTAATTCCATGTTGCAATGATACATCAAAACATTCTAGTCCAGAATTGAAATGATACATTAAAAAGTTCATAGACTAGGCAACACTCAAATGACAACCCATTTGGGTACAATGCTTCAAACCTGTTTTCCCAATCAACAAATTTAACGCACAATAGAGTCTACCCCTTTTAATTTAAATAATACAAACAAATACTTTGCTTGAAGTTAACATGTACCAATCTTTTTCAACAGTCAATTGATCCATCTTATCAAATTTTCGTGGAAGGACTTCTTGCACGCACTAATAAAAGCAAGTGCAAATATCAAAGCCTTCCTGAAAAAGAGTAATATAACTTGACACAGAAAAAATGATTGACCACTCTTCAAATATTAGTTTATCTTCACACTCGATAGCTAGTAGATAAGGACTCTACCATAAGAAAAATGGGTTTGCTAAAACAACATCTCCTACTAGTGATAAATGAAACCTCATTATCAAATATAGAACTGTTTCTATCATACACCACTTCTATTGTCCTACAAATTCATCTGACATGATCTATACTCATATTACCCAAAACTAATTTAATCCAATGCAACAGACCATCCAAAAGCTCACGTTTCAAATAAACATTCAATCAAACATTTCACGAGAATGAAAGGGTTAATTTATAAAGCTTGAAATCATGAAAAAACACGAAACAAAAGAAAGTGAAATAAACCAAATAGGCAAACATCTATAGACTATAACAAGCAAATTGTCATAACAAACAAACATATAAACAGATAAAATAAAACAAACAGAAAATGTAAATCCAATTTAATCTCATTAAAGCCATGCAAAGTAAAAAGAAGATATTAAATCATCAAACTACTTAGGAAACAAAAAGGGTTTCTGCAATTTCACTTCAAAGCAAAATTGCAAAGCAACTTGAACATAGATAAATAAATCCATGTATCTATAATCTCTTATTCATAATAAAACATATATAGGGGTGTGTGTGTGTATGGAATTTTCAATACAGATCTGAGTTTAATGAGAGGGGAAGAGAAAACGAAAGAGGGGCACAAATACCTTATCGAAATTTTCGGGCAATGAATCTTCAACCAAGTTCAGTGATTGAAGATTACCAATTGAAGAAAATGATGATCCCCGATTGGAAGGGTTTGCTAAAAGATGCTGCGAATCAGAGATTGCTACCAGAGTTAGATTTGCAATTTCACCTCGAAGCAAAATTGCAAAGCAGCTTGAACATAAATAAACAAATCCATGGAATCAATACAGATTTGAGTTTGATGAGAGGTAAGAGAAAACGAAAGAGGGGCACAAATACCTGATCAAAATTTCCAAGCAATGAATCTTCAATCGAGTTCAGTGACTGAAGATTACCAATTGAAGCAAATGATGATCCCTGATTGGAAGGGTTTGCTGAATGATGCTGCAAATCAGATTTTGCTTCAAGAGTTAGATCTTCAAAACTCGTCGGTGGTGGTTGTTTGAAGCTACTCATGAATGGTCTCCTGCAAGAGGCCATGAACAATGAAACTCTCTCCCCGATAAATTTTTCCTCCCAGTTTTCCCGGGTCTTTTCTCACAGATATAAAGGAATTGATGTTCTAGAAGGTCCTCCTATTTCTTAATTCATTTCCCTCTCCCTTTCTTTTCCAATATGTTTTCTATTATAACCAAACAAAAATAGAATTGCATTTCTCTTTCCCTTTTCATTTCCCTTCCCAAATCCTCCAACCAAACACAACGCTAGTGTTTTTTGCGGTTTCTTCATAGGAAGAAGTTCACACACTGCATTCCCATTCTCAACATGTGCAACATGTGCAGAGGTTGAAGTGAAAATGTGCTGCAGATACAAGCATGCGAATGACAAATTGCCTCATAACTGCAGAGAAACAAAATTCAACTTTCCAGATACTTTCTTAGTTTCCAAACAGGCCACTAAAAACTCAAAAGACATGAGCAAAAGTATTCAGAGGAGGGCATGTTAGAACATAATCTATCTGATATAAACTTTCCATTGGATTCACAAGGATTCAACCATCTCAAACAATCTAAAACAACTTCTAATTAAGTTTCCCATACTACAAAGAACAAATCAAAGCTAATCAAAGAGAAAAGCTTGAAACAACATAACATATGTGCGTAATAATACCAAAACTGTAACATTTAAAACTGATATGTGGATTTCAACTAATTTGTTGGCCACCAATCAGGAGAGTTCCTTGGAATGTGACTTCCAGTTTTCATTTGTCAAACTCCCAAATGATACCACCATCCTCTGCTTAACCAAAACCAAAAAAAAAAAAAAAAAAAAAAAATCACATGTTAGCTATAGTTAAGTGCGCAAATACAGAAAGAGGATGACAAATCATCTAACAACAAATAAATTTAAGAATTTACTTTATAGATTGCACAATTTTCTAAAGGAAAGGGAAGGAAAGCAACTTCCTCTAGTTTTGTAGAGGAATGCTTTGAAATTGCAAGTTCGGTATGTAACCCTTATTGATATCAACCATTAAATCATAATAACAATGTTTATCAGTCTTGAACAAAAAACTTTCATGTGCTATTCCAATTTACCCATTCAATAATCAAACTTAAATCTTTCTCAAGTATAAGGCATAGAAATATTTGTTCATTGCAAACACTTCCTGCTGTCTTACTCTTCAAATTTCACTTGAAGAACATCATATTTAGATCACCATGTGTTTTGATAACCAACCAACCAACAAACGCTTGGTGTTCAATCTAAACTTATGACCGGTAAATATTTAGGTTGTGTTTGGATCCTGGATTTGGAGAGGGATTTGTGGAGGGAAAAGAAAAGTGAAAAATAAAAAAAAAATTAGCTTATATTTCATTCACATTTCTCTCCACATTTCTTTTCCCTCCACAAATCCCTTCCCAAATCCAAAATCCAAACACATCCTTAGGCTAATGAAGGGCATACCTTTGACCTTCTTGTTTATCCAGATTTCTGCCAGCATCCCTGCACCAACTCCAGCAACAATCCATGCCCCGTAAAAGGCAATTGCAGAGGGTAATGATCTCCGAGGAAAAAAATAACAATCTGGGATTTGCCTAACCTTTCTTGGAAGCCGTTTCTTAGTAACAGGCCCTGCACTGGGCTCGTTATGGATGGAATCACCAATACTGTTCCAGTCCATTCCTTTCAATTGATCTGTTGGTTCTTCAGATCCCATAGGAGAATACTAGCTTCTGCATGGCTCAATTACACATAGTAGCAAAAGTTACTGATCGAGATGGAAAACTTATAACAGAGTCACATGAGAAGCAGAGACACAAAATTGCACCAAGGTGGTTCAATATCAAATTTGAGACAAAGATGTGCACAAACACAAGGAGGGAACAGCATAAATACTGGAAATTTATGCAAAAGTTTCAGTGTTGCAGTTGAGATTAGACAACTATAGAAAACCATGCTGTGCAATACACTTTGACTAGTCATCAGAATTCATAGTACTAGAGCCCTGAATAAATTCGTAAGGTAAGAATTATGGATATTAATGAAAAGAGTAATGCCATACAAACAAACTGATGTTGTAGCTGAGTTGTTCTTATCAATGGTTTGTTATTGCAGGCCACAACAATTTATTAAAAATAAATAAAAGTTATACAAAAAGTTTGTTTACATAGCATTTTCCTAATGCCAATATATTACTGCTTTCAAGGAGCTTCCCAAAGATATGAACTTCACAAAGGATTTACATCATCGTGACAGTGTCCTGCATCTATTTTAGAGGCAAACTCCACAACCATTGCCACTGGATCTGCAATTACATTGAAATCCCCATATTCTGAAAAATAGGTTTTAACTAGGGCTAAAAAGAGAACATAACCTTGTCCAATTCCTAGAATAGAAAGCTGACTTGAAATGGGGAATGACCATATTATATGAACCCATATGACTTTGTAGTTTTGCGTTATTTTTGGTTTTAGACCAAGAAATAAACAAAACATTATCAGAGCTATGAATTGCAGCCATTGATTCATAACCATTTTGTAATTATAATCACGAATGCCAATTGGGTAGAGCCAATAGCAACTGGGTTTACATTTTCTTCTACTCATTTACCATCACATCAATTATCAACATACATCATTTGCAAGGCAACGCCTGCGAAAAATCTAAATGAAAAATAACTAACTATATCAAAAAATAGAATGGGGGTTGATTCATGAGTCTTTCAATTGTTCAGAAAGCAGTAGAAACAACAAAAGCAACTCTGACAATAAAATTCCCATAGTTTTCTCCAATCTGATTGCCAACACAGGTCTACAAAGGTGGATACATGTCACAGAAACAAAAGGTCGAACACATACAGTGCGAGCTTAAAATCTCAAATGCAAGCACTACATGAGTGATTACCACAATAACTAGCACAAAAGAGTGAGATTAGTTAATTCCTTAGACAAATCAATCGCCTTATAAAGAATTTCATACTTCTCAACGAAGTTTAACACACACGTGCGCGCGCGCGCGCGCACACACACACAAAGAGTATATATATATAAAATTATTCTTATGGTTTGGTGTTCGGGTTTCGCAAAAATGAAAGAATCATCTAACGAGAGTAGAAACAGAATTTTTATACAGTTCTAACAAGAAAAACTCTAGAATTATTAAATTGTTAAAATTTTCTTTCTCTTTTCTTCATTTTCTCGGCAACCAAACAGCGTAAATAGTATATATTTGAGATATAAAAAGGACTAACGGCAGTGAAATTACGTAGCAGCGACAACCACCGTAACAGCAGCTCCGTCGTCCCCGATTGACTTCGTCTTCTTTCTTTCTTCTACACTGGAAAATTCCTCTTTGATTATTTTTGATTATCTCCTTTCTAAAAAAAACCCAAGAGGGTGTTTGGGATCAACCAAATATGTATACGTTTTTACTTTTATAAAAAGAGATGTGTAAAAAAAAATATAATGAGATAAAATGTCTTTAAAAAAAATAAAATGATAAAAAGTGTGTTAATACAGGAATGTCAAATAGTGCCCAAATGTGCTTTTTGTTTCTTACGGGTTTGCTTGTAACATGGGCCTCTCAACCTGACTAACCTAAGGTTGGGGGTGAGTATGGACCAAATTGAAATAAAATTAAAATTAATTTATTATTTATGATTTTTAAAAAATTAGAATTAGTTTAATTTATTTAAATTTTAGAATTAATTTGAACCGATCTATTTAAATACAGATTGGATCAGTTTAGGATAACGAATTCACATAATTAAATAATAAAAATATATATAACATTTTAATTTCATAAAAACATAAACATACCGCCATATTAGTTTCACAATAGTAACATATCTTTCCATAATAGTGATATACTAGAATTTAAACAAATATAAGAAAACTGGTTCTACCATAATAAGTATTTAGACCATTACAAATTAAAACTAAAAACTAACAAACAAAACTAATAAAAAAAGATATTATACGGGTTTAGGTTTGGGTTTAAACTTTATATGGAATAAGAGAAGATACTATGTGAGAGTGTCTATAATAAAAATATAGACTATTTGTATATGGTATGGATCGATTTCAATTTGGAACCAATTTGTGGACTACGGACTTTTATTTTTTCAATCCGGAATCGAACTATGGATTCAAAAAACTAATCAAAACTTACCGGATTGGACTAGACTATCGGATTACGGATTTCACGAATTCCTTGCTCAGTCCTAACTAAGGCCCTGTTTGGTAAGAGAGATGGGATTAATTTAATATACTAAAAGATAAAATAGGTTAAAAAATCAATAAGATAAAATATCACATTTAAATCAAAATTATTTCACTTTTCTCTCACAAAACTAAAAAAAAAAATTTAAAATTCATTCTAAAGGAAATTTTTTTAATCAAATTAAAATAAATAAAAAATGAAGCTAAAAAATTCTTCTCAAAAATGGCTTAGAAACTAATAAGGTTTTATTCAACCAAAAAACAAAAAACTTACCGAGTTTTGATTTGGGTAACATATTCTAAATTGATCAGCCCAAGAAGAAGAAGACTGGCGTTGGGCTCCCAAATTATAGCAATTTTTTAGGGTACTAAATTTGCTTTTTTTTAATTCTTAGGTATTATTTGTTTTCCAAACTAAGCTCTCCGTGTATATTATTCATATAAAAAATTAAGCTAATTCGATAATTATTATATTTTTATTTTATCACTTTTGTCTTTTAAAAAAAGTCTATTTTCAAAAACATACATGCCATTCATTTTTTCATAGACAAATGTAATAAAATAAAAATGTATGATTATTGAATAGAATTAATTTTTTCCATGAATGCATTACCACCTTTAACTTTAACCTTGAGCAAAATTAATAGGGAAAATTAAAATAAAAATAATAATTAAAGTTTGATTCTTGAAACAAAATAATTTTTTAATTTTTTTTGATTTAAACTCTAATTTTTTTTTATTTGCTTTCAATTTAAAGCATTCTTCTATTTTCGTTAAGTAAAACTAATTGAAAAAATATATTTTAATCATTAAACTCAATGTAGGTGTATAAAAATATGTAAAATACAATTTTTGTATAGAGTTTAATAGACAAATAGTTTAGATTGAAAATAAATAAAAAAGTAAAATTTAAATTGACAAAATTAAAAATTTGGAATTTATTTTGTTACAAGAGTCCAACCTTATGATTTTTTTTGTAATTTCTCTAAATTAATAATTTCATAACGCCTCATTTTTTTTAGTTTTTGCCAAACTACATTCCAAATTATTGTTTTGCTCACATATTCAACAATCTAAATAAGAATGTTCAATTTAGGTCCTTTGGTTTAACAGTTGTATAGTGTGCACCACTTTATAGTATAAAATTGTGAATTCAAATCTTATATAGAAGAATTTTGGTATCATTTTATTTTTTCCTATACATATCTAATTTTGGTATGGGAATGCTTTTTCTTATTAATTTGTAGAGCTAACTGCTACATGCGTCATTGGGTGTATGTACGATGCGGATCGGTGCAGTTTAGGAGTAAAGTAAAAACCATACGGCAGGTGAAGAATTAATAAAAGTGTCATTAGAAATTGTCATTTTTCTTATCAAAAATTGGTGATTCGGTTGGCAAATAATGACGATTTCGACTTGGTGGTTTGGGTGGATTGGAGGTTCATAAAAAAAAAAATACATAATTCAAATTACAAAATTTGAATCAAAAAGTAAAAAAATCTAATTTATAAATTAACTAAAATAGTTAAAATTAAAATAGATATTCATTCATCTAATCTAACATTAAATATTGACAAACTAGTAAACTAAAAATCAAACAATCCAAACAAATTATACAATAATAATTTAACAAGGCAATAACTACTAAAAAAAAATATTATGCATAACTTGTATTTCCTTCGTCCATTATCTATTACAAAATACAAATCTTTTCTAAATTAATTTTCAACAATACTATGCACTTAGAAAGACAAAATCAAAGAACCACCCAAGAGAGCTCTCAATGTACATACATGACCAAAGGGTTTAAATTCTACACAGACTAGAATCGAAAACCACAAAATCACTCAAACCCATAATGACAAGGCTGTGAAATGAAAAAATGGGAACAACCCAGATCGCAAAAACCACATACAACACAAAACCCACAAAGGGTAGTGATTATGAAAGCAACATTGGTGTGAAATGTGAAATTCCGAGCCATGAAAACCCTAGACATTGATCCAAAGAAGCTGAGAAGGGTTCATGGTCAAAAATGGAGTTCGAAAATCAGTCTTACATATATATATATATATATATATGTATGTATGCATTTGTATATACTCTACACAGAACACAAAGAGAGACACTACAAATAAACCTATTGATGCATCGTGAGATAAAGAAAGAGCTACATACCAGCGGCGGCGAGTGGAGACTAGCAGCGACGAGCGAAGAGCAGGGCCGGCCCTGACTTATTAGGGGCCTAAGGTAAATTTTTTAAATTGGGCCCTTCATATATCATTATTCAAAAAAAAAATTATTTGGATAAAACAAAAAAGATAAAAATTTATTTCTATTGCATTACAATTTAACAAAATTTAGATAACAAATATTATATATATATATATATATATAATAGTTGCATTTCAATTAGTTGAATCGAATCTTTATTTTTTAGCTTACCAATACTATAAGAACAAAAATTAATTAGGGGTAAGGATGGGAATTTTCGACACAACTCAAGCAATATATAAAATTAGCAAGTTAAGGTTGACTATTTTTAACAGGAATCTAAGTATGACACAACTCAATAACATGAATTATTAGCTATATATTTGAATGTTTACTAAGGGATGCCATGACATTTTTTTAATATTTTATTTAACTCTATCTAACTGAATAAAAAAGTATGTAAAATAATAATTAAAGCTAATATCTTTTTTTCATTTAAGATATATATTTTTTTGTTACCTATTTTAGAGTCAATCTAATAAAAAATATATAATAATAAGGTACAATTTTTTTAATTAGAAAAATGCAATTGAATTAAAATCAAACATTCTATGAATAATTTCATTTAGTTGAAATAAATTTTATAAAATTCAACTTATGAGACAAATTTTAATCTCTCAATACACTTGCTAAGTTATTTTTAACTAAAAGTGAAAGTTTTCATATTAAACATCAATCGAACACGAATCAAAATAACACCACACGATAACATAAAAATAAATAAATTGAGTTAATGTTAAAATAATTATGAAATAACATGACATGATATACTCCCCTAATTTGAGGCCCTAAATTTTGTTCAAAATTAGGGGCCCGAGGCGACCGCCTCAGTCGCCTCACCCCAGGGCCGGCCCTGGCGAAGAGCACCAACGGCGAGTGGAGAACCAGCGCCAAAAAGCCTAACGACGGTGACAACAAGGCTAGTGGTGCCGATCAGCAAGGTAAGGAAGAAGAGCAACAGGGAAGACGAAGCAGATGTATGAAATGAGATGTTTTCGGGTGTGAATTAGGGCTATTTGAGAATTGATTGTGTACGTGTGCACGCGGGCGCAAGTGTGTGTACATTTACATAGATTTAATCCAATTGTAACCTAGATATATATATATATATATATTGTATGAAATTAGTGACGGGTTGGGTCAGTTGATTTGGCGAGTTGACTTTATAAATCACAATCTGCGCCGACTCACCTTTCTTGACCCCTCATCCGTCCAACCCATCCGCCAGAAGTGAAAAAATATGCAATTTGGCGTGTTTAGTACTATTTTTGTATCAAGATCTACTATATACCTTGAAGTTATCTCCTAAAATGAAAGAATTTAACAGCTGAAAATAAAATTAATCAAAATGACGTCGTTTTAATTAGTAATTTGAAGAAGAAAAAAAATCAGCTTTTATTCAAAATTCCCTCAATATATTTGCAGGTATAGCAGAAGCAGAAGGCGGGAGTGCCGCCGTCCAGCCGTCGCCACTATCGCCGTCGTCCTGCCTCCACTGAGCCCCTGCTCTAGCCAATTGAAGAAAAAATATAAGCATTTACAGTCATCTTCTAAACAAAATACAATAGCTTGTTTGGACCGTCATCTTCTATTACAATAGCTTGTTCTTCATATACTACATGTAGATATTTTTCATTTAAAGAATCCTGCTACTGAAGAACAATATATATGTTTGTTCATTGAAGAATATGCATTGCGTTCTAAACAAAATACTTAGGACGTTCACTATTACGTTTTTATTATTATTATTATTATTATTTTACAGTGAGATACCTAATTTTATATTTTGTTTGTGAATAATGCACAATGTTGTAATGTTGTTTCTGAATTCAGAGATACCCTTTTTTTTATTATTATTATTTTTATTTATTTATAGTGAGATGCCTAATTTTTTTATTTTGTTAATGCTATTGCCAATTGGGTTTTGGTTGTTGTTAATTTTTGTTTTTGTTTGCTTTTTTTATTTTTTATTTTTTATTTTTTATTTTTTATTTTTTATTTTTTGTTGTTTAATTTTGATTTTGTATGTTCACATGTTGATTATAAGAAAATTAAGAGATTTGGGTTAAATCTGGATCATTAAAAGCATAATTTACTATTGAAGGGATTTGTTCCCCTTTGTTTATATAATCTAATATGAGTCAATTCTTGTAGTGTTTTTATTCAGTTGTATTATTTTGCAAACATAATTTATAGTTTTTATGCTAATATTGAGCACTTTTTTATTTTTTAAGTGACTTGGAACATTGATATGAAACCTAACAATGTTGAGAATGACGGGGGTGATTGTGATTGGAAGCCTAGAGTTCACATAACATTTGATATAGAACAAGAATCATATGATTTCTATAATGCTTATGGAGGAAGGCTGGGCTTTAGTATTAGAAGGGGTTATGTAAACAAGAGCAAGAAGGGGCAAATCACTTCAAAGCTATTTGTTTGTAATAAGGAGGGGTTTCGGACTGTCAACAAGTGAGATCCATTAACAAAAAATCCTAGGCAGGAAGTGAGGACTGGTTATCAAGCCCGACTTATCATTAAGTGGGATAGGAATATTCAGAAATTTTTTGTTGGTGATTTTGTTGAACAACATAATCATACCTTTGTACCAGCAGAATGTATGCATATGTTACCATCCTAAAGGAAGATATCTGCATCACAAGCAACCGAAATAGATTTAGCTGAAAAATCTGGAATCCATCTTAATGCTACATTTGAGCTCATGTGTAATGAAGTTAGTGGAAGGGAGTCACTTGGGTTCATAAAACTGGACCAAAAAAATTATTTGAGAATGAAGAGGCAAAAGAGTTTAGCATATGGGGAGGCAGGTAGCATTTTATAATATTTTTGTGAGAAAACATTTGAGAATCCATCTTTATTTTACTCCATCCAATTAGATAACGAGGAGCAAATTACAAACATATTTTGGGCCGATGCTCAGATGATCATAGATTATAGGCAATTTGGTGATGTTGTGACTTTTGACACTACTTACAAATTAAATAGTGCACATAGACTATTTGCATCTTTCGTTGGATTTAACCATCATAGGGAAACTGTTATATTTGGCACAGCTTTGATATATGATGAGGCTGTCGATTCTTTTATATGGCTTTTTAGAAGATTCTTAGAGGCAATGTCAAGTAAGGCTTCGAAAATAATTTTTACGGATCAAGATGCTACAATGGCTAAGGCCATCCCTATTGTCATGCCTAACACAAAACACCGCCTTTGCACTTGGCATTTGATGCAAAATGTGTTATGGCATGCAAATTCTATCTTCAATAATAAGGAGGTGAAGGATAAGGTGATGAAAAGTGTTTTCTCCAAATTTATGTACGACATTGAGGATGAGGATGAGTTTACATTAAAATGGGAGGAAATGCTTGACAAGTATGAAGTGTGAGATAATCATTATTTGAAGTTAACATTTGGAGTCAAGGAAAAATGGGGTTGGCCATATGTTAGAAATGCATAGGATGCGAGCGTGAGTAGCACCCAACTTGGTGAATCCTTTAATGCATTCTTGAAGGATTTCATTCAGTCTGATCATAATGTAATGCAATTTTTCATGCATTTTGATCAAGTTCTTTGTGAGAAGAGGTACGAAGAGTTACAAGCCGAATATGCTCTATGCCAAAAGTTGTTAAGAGTGAATATTAAAGTGAATATTATGGAGCAAGCTACAAATATTTACACAACTAAAATTTATGAAGAATTTCAGGATGAGTATGTCAAGTCCCTTGAAGTAAACATTGAAGAAACTGAACATGATGGTGAGAGTACCGTTTATACGATTCTTGATAGTGATGGTGTAAAGGTGAGGAAGGTGAGAATAGAGTGTGATGGTTCACTCACTTGCAATTGTAAGAAGTTTGAAATGAAAGGGATTTTGTATAGTCATTGTTTGAAGATCCTTAGAGACACCCTCAAATTCAAAGAGATTCCTTCGCAATATATTCTCAAGAAATGGACTAAAAGAGCAAGAGCTAAAAATGTGAAAGATAGGTGTGGGCATGATATTAAAGTTGATGTAAGATTGCATCAAACTTCACGCTATAGATCATTGATGGTAATTTTCAGAGCAATAGCGTATAGAGCTTCCGAAAGTGAGGAAATATATAACTTGACGGTAGAGAAAGTGGATGAATTAATTGCAAACATTAAAAGCATTTTAAGCATAAAATTCAATATGCCTTTTTTAGATACTATTGAACAAGAAAGCCCTCTCGACACATGCATCGAAAGCTTTGAAGTGGATGGTGTAGCGGATACAAATGTAGTTCAAGCAAAAAGACTCAAGAGAAGAGAGTGCACTAGCAAGGGACGAAGGCGGACGAAATGTGGTTTGGAGCTTGCGTTGGCAAAGAAAAATAAAACAAGTTCACATAATGTTTCTCAAACTCTCATGTCTGTTGCTCCTCAACCTCCTCTCTTATTTTCGGCGAGTGCTCCTGAACCACCTCCCTTGTTTTTGGCAATTGGCTCCTTTATTTTCAATAAGTGCTCCTCAACTCCCTCCATTCTCGACAAGTGTTCCTCACGTTAATGCTTCTTCGTCTCAATTTATGTATTCCGCCTATGATGTAAGTTAGTTTAATAAGAAGTTTTATTATGTTTATTTGTAAGTGACTATCACCATTTTAAATTGATATGTGTTTGTTATTGTTGCAGCCAAGTTTTCTTCGTCACAATATGCCTTTTTCAATGCCATCGATGTATTCCATCCACGGAAGCTATCAAGCATTGCTTAACAATGCAAGTGGTTATGACTCGCAAATCTCGAATAGTCCTGCATGTAGTCAAGTAATTTATTTTTCACCTTTTCTCTTTTATTTTGTCATTCTTTCATTTAAAGTTCCATTTTATTTTATGGTTCCTTTGATATAAGAGTATTTTATTTTTTTTTAGGTACTACATGGGCATGGGTGTGGTCATGGCCGTGGCCGTGGCCGTAGGCCGTGGGCATGGGCATGTGGATCACACATCAATATCTTAGCATTGATTTTTTTTTTTTTTGTTGGATATAGTGTTCGTGTATGTAATATTGAAAACTTTTCATGTGGATGTAGAAAATATTGTTGTGTTCTTTGATCATTGGGGTATTTTGAGTTGTATTTCTCTTATTTTGAAATGACAATACAGCTGAAATGGTGCTAAATTTTTTGTGAAATGTTACTCAAACATGTTCTTGAAATGGTGCTGAATTTTGGCTGAAATAATGTAGATTTTGTTGCTGAAATTTGTGTTGAATGTTGATGGAATTTTGCAGATTTTTTTTTTCCTAAAATTTTGGTTGAATTGTTGCTAGAATTTTTGGTGAAATGTTGCTCAAACATGTTGTTGAAATAGTGCTGAATTTTAGTTCAAATATTGCTGAAATAAAGCAAATTTTGTTGTTGAAATTTGTGCTGAATGTTGATGGAATTTTGTAGAATTTTTTTCTGAAATTTTGGTTGAATTTTGATGAAATGTTGCTCAAACATGTTGCTGAAATGGTGCTAAATTTTGGTTCAAATGTTGCTGAAATAAAGCAGATATTGTTACTGAAATTTGTACTGAATGTTGATGGAATTTTGTAGATTTTTTTTTTTTCTAAAATTTTAGTTGAATTGTTGTTAGATTTTTTGGTGAAATGTTACTCAAACATGTTGCTGAATTGTTGCTCATACATGTTGCTGAAATGGCCCAAAACCAAATTTCAAGTGTTCTACAAAAGTCTCCCTTCACTGGAGATATATATAAGCCTAAGATGCATCAAAGAACCCAAACAAACAAACAAAGCAACCATTCTTTCAAAGCACCTTTTTATATATATTAATTGAGCACTTCAAAAGGTCTACTAATACAATCTAACCTGGATATCAAAATATTGGTTTCCACAATGAACATTACAACATTGTGCATTTCAAGTAAGCAAGCAACTTAATTTACACTTATTTAGTTCGCAAAAGAAGAAGTCCAAATCTAAACTTAATTTACACTTAATATTTAAACAACAAAAGAAGTCCAAATCCAATTAATACTAGTACAATGGCGTAGTGCAACTTTTCCCAAAGTTGTCTAATCTCTATAACCATTTGTTTACTTTATTTTCTAAACTTTGTAACCATCTCTTTCAGCTCATCATTGGATATAATTAGTTTGTTGACCAAAGGGTTGATATTACAATTTTCGTCGCTTTCCTCACTTACCATCTTCAACCATTGATGTTGCTTATGTAAAGGCATCCACCACTCAAATAAGCCGCATCCATTGGTGTTGTTGAAAAGGCAAGCAAAGTATACCATCCCTGGATTTTCCTTTGACTCTGAAATCCTGAATGCTGCTCTCGCCCCACAACGATATTTTCAATTTCTAAACTGAATTTCATTAGTATCACTCATAGATGCATTTGATGTTGACATTTTTTTTCCTGAAATAACAACAATGGAACAACAATAGAATAACAATGGAACAACCATATCTACATATGACTCTATAAACAAAATTAGAATTTGTTTATGTCTGTAACAAAAAGACTTAACACACACAAATATATGTTTAACTACAAGTGTCCTGAAATTTATAAATTTCACAATTGGAGTATGTTTAAAAAAAAAAAAAAAATTGAAACCCAACAATTTTAGAAAATATCAAACAAGAATATTATACAAAACATAATTCTAATATACAAATAGTATAATAAAATATATAATAAATTTTCTGTTTCCAACAAAACAATTATAGGCATTGAATTGAAAATTTATAAAACAAATAGATTTAACAACAATAAATACAACAATGAACAGGACTCAAATCGGCTCTCTAAGAATACATTTTAATTAAATCATGTAAATAATTTTCCCTTACCAACCGATAAAGCAGTAACTCGGGAGAAATATTTTTCCAACAATGTTCTGTGAAATCACCAAGAGAGTACCAACACTATATAGCAAACATATTATACCCATCTAGAGAACATATCAACTCCCAAGCCCAATTCTGCTATAGAAAAATTTCAAATATAAAAAGGTAGAAGAAAGAAGCAACCCATGTTGTAATCAATTAAGCCAGCAAAACAAGGGCCAATATGTTGTGCTCAATAAGCAACCCAAGTTGCAATCAATTTACTAAAGCAAAGGCCTTTTCTAGCTTTTATTTTCCTATTCAACAATGTCTATAAAACTCACCCAAATACCTTTTTCTATCTTCTTTTTCCTATTCGACAATGTCCTATATTGACACCAAGCATATGGGGAAACAACATTGAATGAAACTCACATGATTGATTCTATGACCACAGAGAAGTCAAAGTGAAATGGCAAAAACTGGCTCTGGAGCAGTTGTTGCATCTTTCTATAGCCAATGGGCAAGTCAAAATATATATTCAGCTGAACACATTTTTCTGGCTTCTTTTTCCTATTTAACAGTGCCCTATATGGACATTACACACCACATGACTGATTTCATATGACCACAGAGAAATCAAAGCAAGATGGCAAAACTGATTCTGAAGCATCTATGTAAAAAGTCTCAAATCAAAACCCTAAGAACATATTTTTTGGGACTTGAAATACCACTTTCGAAGTTTAGAATTTTACTCTACAAAGGTAGCCAAGTTCAGATTATGACTTATTTTTACGTATCTAAACAATCAACCGCCTAAACAACAAATGCCTTCAAAGAAAATCCTTCAATCTAGTTTTTTCCCTAATTTTTGGAATCAAAGCCCTAATATTTTAAGTTTAGAGGATGAACAAAGCTGTGGTTTTTTTTCTTCAATCTGTTAGAGTATGGCGGGCAACGGCGCGGCAGCGGTAACGGCGCGTTAGGGGTGGGTGAGAAGAGCTCCTCCTCTCTCTCTCTCTATCTCTCTCTGTGTAATGCTTTATATCTGCAGAACACTCTTAACCTCTCTCTCTCTCTCTCTCTCTCTCTCTGTGTAATGCTTTATATCTGCAGAACATCGATGTTTTGAATTAAAGCTGATTTTTTTTTTTTTTTAATTACTCACCAAAATGACGTCGTTTTGGTGAGATTTATTTTTAGTCGTTGGATCTTTCATTTTAGGAGATCACTTCAAGGTTCCAATCTAGAGGATCTTGATACATGATTTTGATGATTTTGGCGATATTATACATAGCTTTATGCGTCATTGCTGAAAAAATAAGTTGAGAATTTTTTGTCATGACAATAACCTTTGTGTCATGAGAATTTTTTTTTTATTATAATTATTATTATAGTGTATCGCAATAACTGAAATACAATGAATTAGTAATATTTAAGAGGAATTACATACAGGTGAGAGAAAAAGAAAAAACAAATTACAAACACATGGGGTGTAAACGTATCTATGGTAGGGTGTAAATGAAAGGTTGGGGGGGTGTAAGTGTCAGTTGCACCCCTCCATGGATTGGTATTTTTTTTCCTTTCTCCCACCTACATGTAATTCTCTAATATTTACAGCATAAATTGTCACAACTCGAAAATTTAAGTTGTCCATTAAATTTTATATTAATATTATTTAATTATAAATGATTTCAAAAAAGTAATTTTAACTTTAGATTATTATTCGAAATTATTTTCTGAGTATTATGGTATTTTTATTATATTTTTCCTAAACTAAAATATACTGAAATATAACCATTTCTATACAACAAAATACTTGTGCCTCAAGCAATCTTGCTCCGCACGCCATCTTCACTATATATATAACTATCCGTCAACAGCATCCTCATCAACACTCTTAGTCTCTCTCTCTCTCTCTCTCTCTCTCTCTCTCTCTCTCTCTCTCTGCCTCTAATTGTTTGGTTTATATATAAAATTTTGAGTTTAGTTTGGAGTGTTTAGTGAGTCGCAGTGAACGAAAGGTAAAAGTTTGAATTAACATTAAGGTGAGTTATATTATACCTTGAATCACCATCATATATTTTATGTATATTTTGAGTTACCATAATTTATTTTACACAATTTGTGTTTTATAAATTATATTAGCATTTTTAATTTATGAACCTTATTTTATATAATAAGGAAAACCCATGGATATAACTGTTTATTAAAATGTGTTTTAAGTAATTATTTTATAAGTACCACCACGGAGGTCCCATGCCTTGGGGGACTTAAATAACCATTGGCCTTCTGATTAGTTACTTTGTGACCCTCTGTCTGTCATGGATCCACTGACTCTCTAATTTCTGGTGTGAAGCAAAGTGTTGTACAGAGCTAAGTGCTACACTATTGTGGGAGTCACCTCTATAGTTCGTACGAGCCACCTCTTAAATCCATATATCTGTTCTATTCTATTCTATACCATGGTTATGATTTCTGGTGTGGAGCAAAGTGTTGTACGGAGCTAAGTGCTACATTATGGTGGGAGCCACGTCTAGAGTTCATACGAGCTATCTCTTGAGTCCATACATCTGTTCTGTTCCGTTCTGTACCGTGGTTATGATTATTCTATTTATATGATTTATGTACTATATGTCAAATGATTTTCGTATTATATATTCTACATTTCAATATCAAACGTTGTTTAGCCAATAATTATCCATGGTGATTTTATACCCTCATGTTCTCAATATAATATTTTTCACTCTGCCATGTGCTTATAGCTGTTTGTAAATTTTCAAGAAATCATAGATACGGGGCTGCGGAATAGACACACATAGCACTTTTATAGTATTTATAATTCTGTTATTCATATGTAAATATCGGCATTTTTGGTCAATAAATTTCGTTATAAAAATAGAAGCTCCAATGATTATTTTAGTACCCTCACTTAAATATTTTTTTACTCTCATTTAGTAATTTGTTTAAGAATTGGCCGGAGGTAACTTCAGTTACTGGCTATCACGATATTTAACCATTGGGTACGGGGAGCGAATCGTGACATAAATTATAAAACAAACTCATGATTTGAGTATTTTAACAAAATAAATTTTAATTTTGTCAATTTAAATTTTAATATTTTAATTTATTTTCAATTTAAACCATTTGTCTATTTTTGTTAAGTAAAACTGACAAAAAAATGATATTTTAATCGTTAAAGTCAATGAAAATAAATATTTTAGCCATTTTTGGTACACTTACATTGAGTATAATGACTAAAATATCATTTTTTGTTAGTTTTACTTAATGAAGATGTACAAATGGTTTAAATTGAAAACAACTGAAGATATTAAGATTTAAATTAATAAAATTAAAATTTAAAATTTATTTTGTTATAAGGTTCAAATCTTGAAAGAAAAAAATTATAATTTTTCCTAATAATTATGTGTGAAAGAAAAAAAATAAAGGGAATAAAACCACAACCAAAATGTGGGACATGATATACATAAATTATAGATAATGTAACAAATTCACTCCAATTTTTATTTTAATTTTAGCTTATATGCATTCATACATATTTAATCTATACTATAAATTTGGGTAAACTACAATAATTTTCCTTGGGATTTGGATAAAATATAATAAATTATATAATTTTGCATTTTTTACATCAACCCATTCAGAAGTGAAAGATAAAAAAAAATTAAAAAAAGGTAAATATATATTTAAGTGTAAGAGAAATGATAAAATTATTTTTTCATTCATATAATTAATAAATTATTAATGAAAAAATGAATTATTGCAACAATTAATCTTGATTTAGTTTGATCACGACTAAGAGCATTCCTCCAGGATTGAAATTAAGAACCAATGGTGGAGGCAATTTGATGTAGGGAATTATAAGGGATGAAAACCAAACACAAAGAATAACTACAAATTGAATAAAAAAGATACTCTCTCATAAATATATTTAATTCTCCATCATAAATTGATTTTATCCTAAGACTTACACCTTTATTTATACTAAATAACTCTTGCTTACCAAGAATAATTCTTACTCACCAAGAAAATCTGAAAAAGAGGGATATATTCTTACTAGTTAAGAATATTTTAAAAAGAAATATAATATTAAGAAATAAAAATAAGGACTGGTTTGGGGTGTCCTAAAAAAGTGCACTTTTTGTCTTTTTAGACTAAAAAAATTTTAAAAAAAATATAGAAGTTTGGGTTAACTTTTTGGATTTTTATGGAAAAATGTGTATTAAAAAATTGTATAAAAAAAAGTGTGTAAGAGATGATTGGAGAGAAGTGGGGCCCAGCCGAAGAAATGGCAGCCGTGTAATGGACTTGGAAATTATTGGGTGAATAGTGAACAAAGCAGTGGACGGTTTGTTTGGCTTGTTGGGTTATCACGGGTCCCATTTTAATAATCTGAACCGTTCAATGTGTGTAACTCGTCGAACACTATGTATCTATAAAAAATCACGTCAATCGGATATCGATAGATATCTGATCAGATTTATTTATTTTTCAATCATTAATTATAACACTATCCATTTCTTATATATAACTGATTTGATCATATAGTTACCGACATCCGATCAATGTGATTTTTTGCAGACATATAGTACTCGATGAGTTCTATATATTTAACGGTTCAGATTATCAAAACGGGACCCATAATAGTCCCCACAGGCCAAACAGCGGTGTGTGTGCAAATCACACCCAACCATTTTCTTGGTCTGCCGCGCCGCTGCACTTCACCAGACAGGAAGTCCATTCCGTGTGTCCTTTTGACAGGAAAAATTATTATTATTAATTTTTTTTTTTTGGTGAATAGTGATGTATTTTTGAATTTTGGAGTAACTTTTTGACTTTTTGTCTGATTTAGCTTAAGCCAAACCAGGCCTAATTCTAATCAAATAAAAACATACAATTTTAAAATTCCAATTTGGATAATTTACTTTTGCCATTTTCCTTGTTTGTCCATGAGTTTCAGGAACTCTATGGTCAAACACCTTGCATCATCCCCACCAGGTTGAGAAGAATTCACCCTCGAATTAAAGTCGTCATCCGAAGAATCACCATGATAGAGAATGAGATACTTAACATTAAAAACATCAGCAGTGCGGATATGACTTGTAATTTTCAAATGGTAGCCATTTGGGTTAATCTTCTCAATAATCTCCATAGGACCAATCTTTCGTACAGCTAACTTGTTATACTCCCCTACTGAAAACCTATCCTTGGTGAGGACAATGTATACAAAATCTCTTACCTCAAATTCGCCAAAATTTTTTATCAGCTTTCTCCTTATATTTTGCAAAATTTGCCTTTAATTGTTGTTGGGTAGCTGGATGAATTTTTTGCAAGTAAGCTATAAAATCCTATGCTTTAGCATGCAACCTATGCACGTTGGGGATGAATGCAAGGTCAAGCGGGAAACGCGAAACAATGCCATAGACAATCTGGAATGAAGACAAGCCAGTGCTACGATTTACAGAATGGTTGAATGCGAACTCGGCTTGACACAATTTCTGGTCCTATGATTTAAAGTAATCCTCTACAAGACGTTGTCCAAAGAACGGTTCACCACTTCCATTTGCCCATCTGTTTAGGGGTGATAGCCAGTACTGAAATCCAGTTTGGTGCCAACTTCCAAAGAAAGCGCTAGAAATGACCTAAAAATGTGTTTCTCGATCAAAGACAATGAATTTAAGCACCCATGCAATTTATAAACTTTCTGAAAATACAATTGTGCCACCATCACTACATCTGTAGTCTTCTCACAATGAATGAAATGGGTCATTTTAGAAAACCAGTCTACAACTATATAAATGGAATCATTATCTTGTGAGGTTCGAGGCAAACCAAGGACAAAGTCCATGTTAACATCTAAACAAGGATGAGAAGGAATAGGTACGAGCAGATATAGCCCAACATTATTGGTGATCCCTTTTGAAACTTGACAAGTATCACATCCTTCCACAAATTTGTAGATTTCCCTCTACATTGTTGGCCAAAAATAGGATGATGCCACTAGCTCATAGGTTTGGTCTCACATGCCCCTCATTATGCAGCTCCTTGATAATCTTTAGTCTCAAACTTGATTTTGGAATACATAATCGGTTGCTTTTGAAAAGGAACCCATCTTGGACATGACAGTCACGAGATGCACCTGCTATCATATTCCTTAGTACACTGGAAAAGAATGGATTAGAGGATAACAAATCTAGTAAACTATCAAACCCAAGTACCTTTGTGCGCATAAGAGTAAGGAATGGAGCTTGGCGACTAAGGGCATCAACAACTTTATTCAAAGTACCAGATTTGTGCTTGATAACAAAAGAGAACTGCTAGACATAAGCAGCCTATTTGGCATGGTGATCAGAAAGTTTTTTTGATTATTGAGGTGCTTCAATGCTTCATAGTTAGAATATATAACAAACTCACTATGGATGAGGTAGTGATACCAGTGTTTAAGGAACTACACAATGGCATAGAACTCGATATCATAGGTGCTATGCATCAACTTGGCACTGTTGAGCTTCTCACTATAATACGCAACTGGCTTGGAATTTTGGCTAAAGATAGCCCTAATTCCTACCTTGGATGCATTGCAATGCAATTCGAAAGGTTGGGTGAAATCTGGTAAAACTAGTACTGAAGTTGTTAACTTGTGCTTGATGACCTCAAAAGCTTAGCTAGCCTTGTCAGTCCACATAAATTTTTCCTTTTCATACAATCTGTGATTAGGGCCATAATGGTGCTGAAGTGAGGAATGAATCTCTTGTAAAAAGAAGTACGAACATGGAAACTTTGCACATCGAACAAAGTCTTTCGTTGAGGCCACTACTTGATTGCCTCTACCTTGGACTCATCCACAAAAATCATATTTTTGGAAACAATGTATCCAAAAAACAAAACTCTATCTGTCATAAATAAATATTTGTTAGTGGGCCCAAACAACTTCTCTCACGGCAACACTGTTAGTACCTCTCGAATATATTACATATGTGATTCAGGAGTAGGACATATGACTTTGTTTGGGGTGTACTATATTGTCACGACCCAAACCCGCTCCTATGGGTTTAGCACCGTAACCGGTCTATGGGTTTAGCACCGTAACCGGTCAGTAATCCGAGATTACCGAAGGCCTGCTTAATAGTAAAACAATAATACAGAGTACAGGGGCTGGTGGAAGCCAAAACAGTAATTCAAAGATGTCCAATGAGCTAAACATGTTCAGAATGTTCTAGAATTGTGGTCCCAGCCCTCTAATATACCTCGAAATCAATTGCTCATCTTATTCTGTTAACTCATTTCTAGTTACAAGCTGGTAGAACTTCATCGTGTGGTCATCCACGATACGTGTTCCTTGCCACAAGTTTTGCAACCTTTGGTACATGAGCCACGTATAATTAAGAAGCAAGAAAGCAGTTCGCATGTGCTTCTTCAACTTCTCCCATGAACTAATCTTCTCTTTCCCTCGTCTCTATCTAGTTATCTTGACTTGCTGCCACCACGCAGCCACCCTGCCACGAAACCTGGTAACCACTAAAGGGACCCGTTTAAAGTCGAAAACCTCCTTGAACTCCAAGACTTCGTCGACAGCAACCACCCAGTCCAGGAATTCCTCTGGTGCCAGACCTCTTTGAAATTCAAGAATGTCGATCTTAAGCCTGGACTCCCAGTGACGAGAATCATGTTTGGGAACCATGACTCCTCAGCCTCTAACCTTTCCCGAATAATCCGCAAATGGGTTATTGGCGATATCGTCTTTCGAACCAGTATCCTCTGCCACAGAATGTTGGTTTGGTCGACAGTTATGAGGGCGGTCTCTAACAGTCATGGCATCAGAACGTTCCAAGGAGTCGAAACTATTCTCCATATGCTAATAACTCTCCTCCATCCAGGTTTTTCATGCCGCTTTATCTTGCTCATACACTTCGTCAATAGCAGCATGCCGGCCTCCACGACCCCTAGTGACAATTCCTTCACGGACCATTGTGAATCTCGGAATTACTCTTTGGTCTAAATTGAACTATGCTTTAATACCAACTGATGCAGGAAATTGCAAGGGATGAAAACCAAACACAAAGAATAACTACGAATTAAATAAAAGAGATATTCTCTCTAAAATATATTTACTCTCCAACATAAACTGATTTTACTTTAAGGCTTACATCTTTATTTATACTAAAATAATTCTTGTTCACCAAAAAAATCTAAAAATGATAGATATATTCTTACTAGTCAAGAATATCTAAAAAGGAAAGATATATTCTTGCTAGTCAAGAATATTTTAAAAAGAAATATAATATTAAGAAATAAAAATAATTTTGATTAAATAAAAACATATAATTTAAAATTCCAATCAGCATGATTTACTTTTGCCCTTTTTCTTGTTTGTCCATGAGTTTTAGGAACTCTGTGGCCAAACACTCTGTATCACAATTGAAGCTGCCCCCACTAAGTGGGCGACCATGAGTCAACGTTGTTTCCAAAGTCTTTTGCTCAACGAGCTTTGTGATAAGAGAGTTCATATTGATTTGGAACCGCCAACGATGCCCTTACAAAAAGTTGGGTCTTGGATGACGAATTTTTTGTCTTTAAAGAGTTAATTTCGTCATTATAGATATTTGTGAGGAAATATTTTCGTTATCGGGTTCGTCATTGAATGTTTGTCACTAAAAATCATCGTGAGGAAAAATAATTTCATCACCAATGAATTTACTTCAGTGACGAAACTTTTTGTCACTAATAAAACAACATTTTGTCACAAAAAATCCTCATTTTTGTCACCAAATAGTTATTCAGTACCATATTTATAACTTTAGTTGACGAATAAATTTGTCACACATATTGATCATTGATGAGGAAATAATTTTGTCACAGTAAGATATAAAGTTGACAAAATTTTTCGTCTCCAAATGTCATACATGGGTGATGAAATATATTTCGTGGCAAAAATATATATATGTGACAAAATTTTTAGTCACCAAACAACAAAACTAATGAAAACTTTCATATATAAGCTGTAATAAATTTTGTCACAAAAAATATTTATTAGCGATGAATAATCACTTTGTCATAATAATAAGTACAAATGACGAAAAAAATCCGTCACTAAACTTGTCCCATATTTTATATTTCAATTTAAATTATTATTTCACAAATATCCCTGCTCATATCCCAATAGCCTTTTAAATGTAGTAAGAAATCCATTAGTTGTTATATACCACTCCACGAAAAAAATTCACTAAACAATATATATTATATATCAAAATATATCCATCAAACAAATTTAATAATAATCCATTTGGTTATCATGTTTGGCTAAATAATCACAATAAGACAAAAAAAAGTCAAAATATCACAAAAAGACAAAAAAATCCACTATTCCAAAGCTAAAAAGCCAAAAAGGCCAATCAAGAATACCAAACAAACAAAAAAAGTCCCAGGCTAAAAAAGTCAAAAAAGCCAAAAAGTTAATTAAAAAAGTCATTGTCAAACGAAGGCTAAGTATAACAAAAAAAATCATCAAAGCAAATCCCAAAATAAATTAACATGCAGTCCACAAAAAAAAAAAAAAAAAAAAAATCAACACTCGATCTTGATTTGCAACTAAAACTAAGTATCAGTTCAGAAAAAAAAAAAAAAAAAAAAAATCAACACTCGATCTTGATTTGCAACTAAAACTAAGTATCAATTCAGAAAAAAAAAATTCAACACTTGATCTTCATTTGCAAGAATGCTTCCAGACGTCATCAAAAACCAATCTGCAAAGAAAATAAAGAGAAAAAAAAAATTAACAAATTATCAATTACATTGTGTAGACCACTCTATCCATTTAACACAAATTGTGTACACAATAAGTCTAGCTTAACAAGCAGAAGTTCCTTTCTACATGGCAAGCTCCTATTAATCACATCACTAACGAGCAACTCCAACACTGTCTAGTAAAAATACACAAAAAAGTATACATATAGTTTTGTCTCTACTTGGGTTACTGTGTATTTTAACAAGGGTCATGCTAAGTAAGAAGTAACTAATGAATCTATTTTCATTAAATACATCTTTATACTTGTTAAATCTTAGTTAATAATTACTGAAACTGCTGTGCCTTAACTAGTATATACTAACAACATTAGGAAAAAAAAAATATAAAACAAGCGAGACTTACCAAAACGGCGATCTACGAGTTCATGGGATACCTCCTCCTCTAAACTGTCCTTTGAGGCCTTATTTCTTAAGAAACTCCATGATGCTTGATGTCATCTCAAAATTCTCCTCAAGCGACTCATTCATCTTCCCTATCACACTATTTTGTGCTTAAATTTTCTCTTTTTGTGCTCGAATTTCCTCTTTTTGTGAATGAATTTCCTCATTTTGCTTTTGTATTTCCATTTCTAAATGCCTCACATAGTCACTGTCAGTCGAAGCACTAGTAGTCCTGACAGAGAAGGAAGGCCTCAACCCAAGTCCTTTAACATATCCCGACCTTCGAGTAATTGGAACCATACTAGGTTGGGAGTCATATTCAGCTTGGATCTTTATCATATTATCCTATCACTTAAAAAAAATAGAAAAGTGAATAAAGATACAATAAAAATTACAATCATCCTAATGTAAAAGGTAAATATACATACATAATTCTTTTCGCGCTCTGGAGAAATCCACTGCTTTGTGACATCATTAAAGTGTGTGGATTTGTAAACACATAACAACTATGGCAGTTGGCCCCCATTTGCGCTTGTCTGATTTTTTTTTTTTTTTCAACTAGTAAGTTAAATAAGAATGATGGTAGTAGAATCATCTTTAAAAAAAAAAAAGGAAAAAAAAATAATTAAAGAAGACGCACGCCTCGTGTACCCTAACTGGGAGAGATTTTGACCCACATCTATGCTTCGTCTTCAATTGATTTCTATTGTCAATGTTAGCTATTGATTGCTTCTACAAGGAGCAAGTTCCAATAGTAAAATATATATATATTAGGAAGACGAGGTAATTGTCAATAATAAATAAACATAAGAAAAGTTTACCAGCCAATTGCTATCATTTCACTTCTTGTCAATCAAGTTTTTCCATTTTCTCGAGGTCACATTCAAGTGGTGGATGGCTTCTAGCATACTCCTCTCCCTTAGCACTTTTAAGGTTCAAGTATTTTATTGTAGTCGGTAGGTATGGACGCTCAAGCTCCATCGACACTTTGTTGCCACCGCTTTGTTAACATCCGTGGATTCACCTTGTATGTCAAATTGATCCTAGCAACAACCACAAATATTGTGAGTCATAATTCATTATATTACATGAATCCAATCAATTATGTAAAACTTTTACCGTTAGACGCTGAAACATAGGTGCCGTAACTTTTTCGTTGATATGTTTCCACCTGCGAATGCTAAAGTCTGGCAAGTGTGTTCGGACCGCAACACCAATTTTGGAGACTAATTGAGAGGCATGATCCCCAACTGGCGCACGATACTCCTGTGGTATGGGAACTTTGAGCTTTCCATCTTTCTCAACCATTGCTTGAACCTTCAACCCGCGTGTCAAGCCACGAGGATGTCTACTAGGCACTATTGTAAAGACATAACATTGACTAGTTAGTAATTAATTAAAGCGAAATCATAAAAGCAACATAAGCAACTTTTTTTTGTAGTTGTTGAATGAGTCATAAAATAAAATGATAACATATAGAGATATACAAGGGGCATTTCCCAGGCCTTACAACACCAAACCAAAAAAACTAGCGCTATACAAGAGAAACAAAACCAAACAGATAAACTAAACTAAATAAACTATAAAGAAAATCATCCTAAAATAAACCACACAAAGGAATGTTCATTCGCCACATAAGGAAACAAGGGATATGAACACTCAATAGACTAGCCAAAACAATACAAAATACAGTTGCACAACCCTCAAGAGAGAAAAAGCAAGCAAAACTAGAGATTAAGCTGTATGGATTAAAAGCTCTTCAGTTTGGCAACAAGAGAAAGTACTCAAAACATGCTTGACTTAATGGGTATCTAAATGCAAATGATGGTTCCAAAATGAAATCATGAGTCATGAAACAAGCAATATTGTCTACAGAGGTTCAATTGATGAAGAGAATAATTTGAAGCCAATAAAAATGCTAAAGTAAATTGTGTTCTTTGTTATATCAAAGTCAATGGCATACCCTTATCTAATGTTACTGTTCTTGCTTTGCTTTCTAGTAACTACTTCAAGCCCTGCACTCAAGAGGTTTCAGAAGCAAATCCAAAACAAATTATTTTGTAATGACCACTCAGAACATTTTCCTTTCAACCCATAAAAAAGGAAAAGGTATTGGTAAAACGTTGCACATGTTGTGAAAAATACCTTAAAATTAACATTGCATAGAAGCTGAAACTTTGAAACAGAATTAACTAATCAGAACATCAAAAGGGAAATATGGTTCAGCTCATGGTTAATTAAATGGTGTTCCATGTCATGTTTGTCGTTTCATTGGCTAGAACCCGACCTATCTTCACAAAAGAATGAAACAATACAAGAAAAATAAAGGAAAAGGAAAAACAATATAGTTCTAAAATGACAGCAACCATAGTACGAGCACTAATTTGCAGACTAGACACACAATAGTTTCTGTAACTTGCTATGATTTATGATGATCGCTTGCCCCTTAAATCGACCTACAAGTGGGCCATAAACATTACATTTTTTGGGAAAGGTCCAAATATTAGTTAGCCATTAGCTTTAAACCAAACATTTAGAGATTCATACATGGAACAGAAGGTATAAATTGGGATGATTGTGACTGGAACACATTTGTTGCCATTAAGAGCCTTGCACAAACAGCATTACCAGCAGCCACACAGGTACAGCTGCAGTTTTATTCCTTACCCTCAAGTTGATGTTTTTCCTTTCTCAAGTTGTTTTCTCTTTCTCACAGTTATATTTACTCTTCCACTTTCTTGTTTCTTCACTCTTTCCTACCTTTGCAGCTTCTTCGTTCTTCTCACAATCCTGAATTTTCTTGTTTGTACAAAACAAATTGTGGTTTCTTATGTTGCTTCTTTGGACCAAGTTGTTGATATATTTACCAAGCCTTTACATGTCTCTTGGTTCCAGATGTTGGCTATTAGTTAGTTCGTTGCTCTTCTCTTTCTTTAACTGTTATGTGTGTGTGTGTCTAGCTTAGAGCTGAGAAATGAACATTCATTAGAGTTTGTTCTTTTGTTCATTTTAAAGTTCAATTTCAAAAAAAGTTTTCTGTAATAAAGGAATTTTGCACTAAGAAAGTTTTCAGAGAATAGAGTTTTCTTTAACTGTTAGGCACTCAAGGTCAGTAAAAAAATTTTACTGAAAACTTTTTTTATAACTTAAGTTACAAAGAAACTTTCTTTGGAATTTATTAGAGTAAAACTCTGTTTTCAGTAAGGCACTCAAGTTTTCTTTAACTGTTAGGCACTCAAGGTCTAGAACATTCATTAGAGTCTGTTCTTTTGTTTTCATTAGAGTCTGTTCTTTTGCACCATAGAATTATATTAAAACAGAGAATTTCATTTTAATAGTAAAATTCAGCATCTTACCGACACTAGATTAGGGGGCTACTTCCCTCGGTGCCTCTATATTGACATCAAGTGGCTGTGAGTGTTTGGTCTTCACATTGTCATGTAAATCCCCATTCGCAACAACAATTGCCTTGTGCGAAGGTTGAAGAAATGACAGCGCCAATCGTTTTGGTGGCATTGGTAAGCCCTAAAAAACATAATACAAAAGCATAAACAATAAATACATAAAAATGGATAAGATATGTATATGGAAACTCATCAAGGCCACTGTTGATATTTGTAATCTGATCCAGTCAACTCATTTTCTTCCCAGGACTGGTCCTAATAAGCTTATTTGGACTCCTTCTCCTAATGGTTTATTTTCTATAAAATCTGCTTCTCTCCAGATTTCTATTTTAAGGTTGATTCCTCTATTAGTTTCATCTACTAGAACAATAATCTACGAACTACATACACCATGCAACATCATCCTAAATGTGTTTGAGTCAATTCATCCATAATTAAGACAAATAAATAATGACAGAAAGTTATCCCTTGATGCATTGTTGCAAAATAGCTAAAAGAATTGGGATACCCACATCTAGGCAAATGTTATCGAAATCACTCTAGGAACAAAAAAATATATACAAAAGCATAACGACACTTCTAAACTTACTTTAGTTGATAATTCTAACCTTCTTGTGCTTATCAATTTTAAATTTTTTGCAGTTAGTTAAGCAATCAATCTTGCCCCGTGTTTATGGTTTGTCTCTCAGAACAACAGTTGCAGTGGTACCGTGTCTTGTCTTGTTCTTTCTCTTTTTTTCTTTTCTTTTCTTTTCTTTTCTTCCCTAGAGTTGCATGTTCAACCTTCTAGATTATTTAATTTTTTTGCTGTCCATATACATCTTTTGGTATCAATGTTTTAACGTTATTACCATAGGATGGTAGGATGTTATTGGAGGCTTTATTCCCTTGCAGAGGCTTGAATTATGTCGCTGGTCTTCCTCCTAAGAGGAAAGGACTTCAAAATTCTTGAAACTTGAGAAATTGAGTTTCAGAAGCACTGTTGATTGATGGGAATATGTAGAAAGTCCATTGAATATTGCTATTGTTTGGAAAATTGTAGTAGTAGAATATTTTTGTGTAATATTAGGTGTGATAATGTAGACTATATCAATAGTTCAATTTAAATTTATAGCAAATACATCACTTAACAGTCATGAACTCATGGTGAAATAATTAAAGGAAAACAAATATTTAAAATAAAAACAGTTTCAAGGTTTCAAAAAAAGAAAAAAAAAACACTAATTTGGGGTAGAGAAAGGCAATAACAAACAGGAGAAAAATAAATAAATAAGATACTTACAACTTTTTGATGTGGGTGACTAGAAGAACAATAATAAAACCATCCACATACCAGAAAGCATTTCAAAGTAGATAAAAGATGCCAATAGACTAGAGGGAAGAGTCTACTAGTAGTCATACCAAAACCTGAGAGTTATCAATAAAAGAGCAAAAGATATATCTCCATATCTAAATAAAAAAGCATTAGATACAGCCAGGACAACTACAGTTTGGAAACTTCATAAGATTTGGACTCTTCAAGTGTTCTTAAACATTATAAAAATTATGCAAGCACCCAAATTAAAATATCAATAACAAACCTAGTTAAAGGAATATGCCTATATCGCTAATCCATAATAAATAAAGTCACACTTCTATTTCCTTGCCACTCAATGCATAGTGTGCATTGTGGAGACTTGCACAAAAAGTTGCAAGTCTATTTACCTTTAAAGTTAGAATTAGTTAAAGTTTCTTGTTATGATTTGGTAAACTTAACATGATTTGTAGCTGCATGATTAGGGTGATAAAATGTCCAGAAGAAAAGATCATTACCGAGTGTTTTCTTTTCTTTTTTTTTAAAATATCATTACCCAATATTTCCCAACCAGTGTAGGGTTGTAGGAGGTGTGGAGTGAGAATAGATTTAACCTTTTGTTTGCATGTACTGGCTACCCTCAACCTTGAAGCCACTAATTTTTGTCTTCTATTGCAAACTATATCATCATATCATAGGTAGCATAACTCAAAATGCATCATACATGATAGAGTGGTGCTTTGTTTATAAAAATTCAAGGTGTCATTCCAAGAAGAAAAAAAAAAAAAAAAAAACTGTGACCTGAACTTGTTTTTGATTCTGAATGCAGGTGAGAGTAAATGTGTGGTTTGCAGGTAGGGGTGTGCATAATACCGCCAAAACTGTCGAAACCGCCAAAATTGCACCGAACCGCACCGCCAAGGCAAATTCGTTATTATTTGCCAGTCAAACCGCCGGTTTTTGGTAAGAAAAATGACAAATTCTAGTGACACTTTTATCAATCCGCCAGTTTCTATTTTTCTTCCAAATCGCACCGACCTGCACCGCTATTAAATCATGTTTTATAAGATTCTAAAAATTCTTTTTTACTTAAGTTTGCTTATTGGTCTATACCATAGAATATAGTATTACATTACTGCTCGAGGAGAATTCAAGATGTCAGTAATCCAAAATAAAGTTGGATTCTAATTTACTTTTCAATCTTTTTTTTTTTTTTTTTCGCCATGTTGCAAACTTGCATCAGCTCACTTTTCAATCTAAATACTTTTCAACAGTAAACATTTTCAATATATTGTAAACCCTGAATGATACTAATTTTATGTATTGTATTTGATCATTGTAGCTTCCACAAATGCTTGTAATGAATTGATGGCATAGTCATTGATATTATCATGTTGTTGCTACACTTGCTGCATCAGAAGAAAGCTTCGCAAGATGCTTAACATCACGGTATCTCTCGTCTTTTTTTTTACTCTTTAATTTAAGTTTTGTAATTTGAATTATATTTTTTATAAACTGCCAATCCGCCCAAACTGCCAAGGCAAATCCCAAATTATTTGCCAACCGAACCGCCAGTTTTTTATAAGGAAAATGACAATTCTAGTGACACTTTTATCAATCCGCCACCCGCCATACGGTTTCTATTTTTCTTTCAAACCGCACCGCGCACACCCCTATTTGCAGGTTGTCAATCTGGCCTCTTCTTAGGGAAAGTGGGTTGAGTATCTGTGAGAATATAAATAGTTTGAGGGAGTGGTAGTGAGTGGTGGGTTGAGTGAAATTGCAGTACCATATTTTTTCCTAACTGGTTGCTTTTGCAGGTTTCTATCTGTGCTTGTGCCTTGTTAGGGAATTTGTTGTTGAGGGCCTAGTGATTACTTTTTTGGATTGGTTTCTATATTCCTAGTTTGAACACTGAAGTTGATGTTATGGAGGTTGTATGTAGGATGTATATTTTCTAGTTTTATTTTATAACTTATTCACCCAAAAAGAATATGGAAATATAAAGATAGTATTAACAAAGTATCATTAGCGAATATATAGCTATGAGACATGATAACTGTTGGCTTTTTGGCTTTTCGAAGGGTATTTTTGTAAATGCGAGCGTGCCAGCAAGGATCAATCAGTCCTTACAGAAATTATAATTGCCAACCAATTATCAGACGATTGTGTTTTAGTTCTTTTAGCCTCAATGAAGAGGACTTTTACTGGTGGCTTGACTTAGGAGAAATTAAGAGAAATAACAGTTAACATGAAGAACAATCGAAGTATTTCAATAAAATGAACACTTACAATAGTTCAAACTCAGCCTCGAAGAGGTTTACAGCAACAGTCTACTTGAATCTACTTGAAACTACTCCTATGAATCGAAGTGCAGTGCAGGTATTTAAAGTGCAGGTATTTAAAGAACAAGTATTTAAAGTGCAAGAATTTAAAGTACAGGAAATGTAAAACTGGAAAGGAAAATATGAAGTAAAGACTGGTTTGTATGATCTGAGTCTGGAGGTCTTTTCTGAGGGCTTCCCTGCTATTTATACTTGTCAAAGATGACCTTTGAACTGCACTTCAAACCGTCGAACTACTCCTCCATGATCGCTGATCATGCTACCTTAGAAGTATTCCCACTACGCCATCTCTTGCAGTTGAGCTTCCTTTCTATATTTGAATTTGAATCTGAGTAACCGTTGAAGCCACGTCACTTTATATCACTTTACTGATCTAGTGCTACTTAAATCACGTGAGAACCAATGTTCATTGCCACGTGTTCGATCAGGATCGAGGACTTGAATTATCTTCCCATAATACCCTTATTCTGCCACGTGTCAAACTGTGATTTAGCTTTTACAAAATATGTAGCCAATATTACCCGCGACTAATATACCCAATACTTGGAGATATTAGTGGATCAAAAGCTTTTCCCGCGCTTTTGGAACGTGCATGGAATCCATCTTCAGGAAACACAACCGTCACCTATTTGGTGATCATTTGCATTAACTCTCAACTTGTTGAACATTCCAATACCTTTAGCATTCGAACGGACTATGGCTCAATCAACTTCTCACTCTATTGATCAAGCATACGAAGAGCCATTGAGTAATGCTGTTTCCCCTCGAAAGAATCTTCATGCATTCATTAGCCACCTTTACCCGCCCTTATATCTTCAGGTCATGGAGGCTTTTGCAGATTATCAACCTTTGGAATACGAACACATTGCCCTTAATCCTTTGGTTTACAAATTTACAGATACAAGAAGTTCTTTCTCTAAACTCCCCTTGTACTTTGAACGAACTATTCTCAAGCCTCTGCTTCAACAAGTTGCAAATATGGACTTGGGAAGTTCTTCTTCACAAACCTCTGCTTGGGATGAAACTACCACTTCTTCATCTTCTGGGGTTTCCGAATGGACAAACTGGTTAGCACCTGAGTCCTGGGACTTGAGGGAACGAATCAATCACCATTTTGTTGAGTTCACTGACCCTTTAGATTTTCCTTCTTACGCTCGAAGCTCGGTGGTCTATCCTTATGTGCCCATTGACCTTCGACGTAGTTTGGAGGAGAATCTACTTGTGGCCTGGTACACATCCTCTATGCCCACAAGGATAATGCACACTGCCCGGCGTCTAGAAGAATCACAAGGGTACAGCCCTTCATTTTTAGCCAAGAAGGCGAAGATTTGCTCTTCTGACTGGCTTGACTACATTAATGCCTTTGTTCCTTCCGCTCCCGTGCCATCTCCCCTAACAGAAGCATCCACTTCTTCTTCTCCATCTTCTGAAATTGAAGCATCCACACCTTCTTCTCCACCTTCTGGAATAGAAGCATCCACACCTTCTCCATCTTCTGAAGCGTAACCATCTCCTTCTCCTCCTCCCACTCTTTCCTGGACAGAGAAACTAAGGCTTGCCCTTCCCATGGACAAAATCTTTCCACCTTACAAACCTCCATCATCCCCAACTCCAGCTGAGCGGAAACAAGCTTAACTTCTGCTTGCGGCTTTCTCTCACTTGCCCTTCAATGTTCTTGAGGATGACATCCCTCTCAAGAACTTTCGATGGGCTTGTGATATTCTGACTAAGGGCCATGTCCTTAATCCCATTGCCCAAGCAGAACTTCACATGTTCCTGGACTAACTTCCGGTACTCCTCCATTGGTATCGGAATTCCAAGGTCACCATCCAATCTTTAGATCAACTTTCATCTCTCCGAATTCATGCCCAGTACGAAGCAGAGAACTTCATCGAAGATTTCGATGACTTCAAAAATAAAGTTTCTGCATATTGGGATGATTTGGTTATAGATGAGTTGAAACAAAAATTGAGGGAAGAGGCTTTCAAAATAAAGGCTGAGGAGCTCTACTATGAAGTGAGAGCACACCAACTTATGCAGCCAACATTAGAGGAGATAGAAGATATAATAAAGAAAGAACAAACATTCATTGATCATTGTTGGACAAAGTTCCATGATCTTGTTATTTATTCTATTCCTTATTTTTATGAGCTTGAATTTGTACCCAAATAGGGTTACTTAATGTAATTGTCTTGGCTTCAATACAAACAAAGTCTTTCTGTATTTGACATTGTTTGACTCTGTTTCCTTTTGTCTTTAAAAGCCAACTCATAGCTTTGAATTGAACAATCTCATCCTTCGAATCTGGACTCAATTGTTTAATGAAACGCTAAAAGAACCAACATGTCTTTTTTCAATTTATGGAGTAAAGTTGACAATTATAGCTGATATCATCTGGAATTAATGCTTTGAATTTTAACAACGTTACCCCTCAAAACTAACTATAACCAATATGTGGTCATGGTTAATATAGCCAATCAATTTCAAATTGACCATTTTGCTTCGAAAAGTAATCCATACTGTTTTGGTTCAAAAAGCAATTCCTTCTTATATATATAAAAATCAACGATTGGTTTTAATGCTTCGAACAGTGCTCCTCATCCTTAAAGGATCCGAGAATTTGCTCCGAAGGTCGTTACTTTGATTAATAACCCTCAAACAAGTCTTTGAACCCTTTGAAGTGGACCAATATTCGAGCATTCTAGCATTTTTAACCATGTAGTACGCTTCGAAGCCGACTTATGTATTTCGAAGCCGTTATTATTTGATTTTTTGGCACCAAAATCTCATTTCGAAGCCAAATATCTTGCTTCGAAGTTGGCGTCAACATCCGGAATGTGCTTTTCCCTCCAAAACTATCAATATTGGAAGAGACTCCTCGTATTCGTACTTTTAGTACTTAACGACTTATGCAATATATTTCCAGACATAAAAAGCTTTTCTTTAAAACCCTCTTGCTTCGTGTTTCTGAAATCACTTGCTCTTTTAACGTTCAAACCCTCATATCTTCCACTTCTCTTTACTTCCCCATTTCCTTTTCGAAAATCGTACCATCAATGGCTTCTTCTTCACCAGAAGTGCCAATCATAGAACGTGTGAGCTCATCCGTAGCCTTGAAAAGGCTCATTGACGTGGAGTGTGAGAAGCACAAGGCTGGGGGGAAAAACGCCATTGACGGGCATATCTTTGTCCCTCGTCGTCATGAGCGACAAGACTACGTGCTTGGGCCAATCTTCAAGGAGATCCCTATTGAGCTCCCAGCTCTATATCCTCGTTTGGAAAACCAATGTCTCCTTTATGAAGGTGGTCTCGATTGGAGAAACTGGAGAATCAATCGCCCCCACCGATGTTGGCCCACAATGAGACCGGAATGGCAAAAGTGGTATGATCGGGTCATCCCTACGAGGACACTGGACCTTCAAGAGCTCTGCCTTCTCGATGCTCTCCGACTATCTAGGGTAACTATCTCGGAGGACCCTTTCTTAGTTCCTGCTGCTTTATGTTTTTCGAACCCTATCTTCAATTTCTTTCAATTTAGATGTGGGATGATGGCTCCTACTGTTCTTGACATTTGCCATCTACTAGGAGTATCCCCTATTGGTACCCTTATTACACCAGATTTCCCTGATTTAACAGTCTCTTTCTCCCTCCCCTCTCTTACCTTATCTTACAGCGATTTTGTTAAAGCTGAAAATAAAAAAGAGGGCCCAGTAACTGATAGGGAATTCTTTTCCTTCTTGTTATACTGGCTTTGCAAATTCCTCTTCTGCACCTCCTTTCAAAGAATTATGCCTGAATTTGCTCCTCTTGCCAAAGCCTTTGTTTTGCAAAAAATGGTAGCCTTAACCCCATATATTCTAGGTCATGTATACAGAGTTTGTTCCCTTTTTTGTGAGAAGCCCTTAGATGCTAATCAAGGGGGGCCATTTTGGATCCTTCAGCTTTGGCTTTTCGCCTATTTTACTGAATTGCAATCCAAATGCCTTAAATTTTCTGGGTTACACTCTCTTACCCATGGCATAAGACTAGCCAATGCTTCCCTCTATCCTTCTACCTTTGCCTTTTATTTCTCTTTCTTCCATCAACTACCAGCCACCCTTCCTATTCACCGCTTCCGTCCCTTCGAGACCAACATAGGTCCAGCTTGGTTGAGTCACTTCTTAAGTGATGAGCTCGTGCTTCGCCTATTCACAAAGATATATGGGCCTCCCTTCTGCTTCCTAGGGAACTGTTTATTGGGACCACGAATCCCAGAGCTTATAAATGTATAGCTGAACCTTATTGTCCTGCTCAATTTGCTAGACAATTTGGTTTCACACAAGGGGTCCCAATACCTCTCTGCAGCAATACCAATCTGAGCCTTACCAGGAGAGATCGAAGGTTAGGAAATCAAAATTTGGAGGAAGCAACCTTCAAATTCATAGATGACTTGGCTAGTTTTGAGTACACTCCTTTCATTCTGAAGGTCTTGCATTGAAGAGATACCAAAGCGGTGGGAAAATAATATGGAACTCTATTTAGCCATTTCACCTCAAAACCTCTGGAGGTATTAGATGTGTCTAAGCCCAAAGGAGCTGGCTGTCCCTTCCTCTCTCAGGCCTCCTACAACTCAGTCCATTCCTGCTACCTCAACTCCTTCGAAAGCCACTCGGGCTGCTTCAAAGAAAGGTATATGCCTTTGTTTTCTCTCCTTCGACTTCTTATACAATGTTGATTATGTTATTCTTATTTTGTTTCTATATTTTTTGTCAAGGTGATCGTGACAAAAGAAGAGAAGACTTGATTCTGAAAAGAAAACAACCGAGGTGCCAGAAGGAAAAGAAGAAGAAGAAAGAGAAACAGACCCAGAACACGAGTCACCCATGACCAAAAGGAAAAAAGTGACTGACTTGTTTCAAGAGGAGACAACCATTAGGGAGGTAGAGAAGGAATTTATTTCCGAATCTCAGTTTGAGAAAGTTGAGAAAAAATCTGAGGAATAGACAATGTCAGTTCAAAGAAAAAGGAGAAGAAAGATTACTATCTCTCCTTCTAACTTTACTGAGGACTCTGATTCCGAGACAATCGCCCAAGCAATAGAAAAGAGAAGGAAGGTGACTGTTTCAACTACTGTCTTGGTTGAAGATCCCATTCACAAAGCAGCTACCAAGGCAGTAGAGCAGGAACATCCCAAGGCAATAATTGTCTTTGAGAGGGCCGAGAAGAGACGGCAGCAACAAATTTTAAGAGATGAATCTGCTACTGCTGATGCACTTCAAAGGGAAACTGCAAGAAGGCAACAAACTACCGAACATTACTCCCTTCGCAGCTCTCCCATCAGTACTAATACCACTGGATCAAGTAATTTCTTTCACACTTCCATTGTCTTTCCTTTGTCAACTTTTAATACTGAATTTTGACAGTCCTTTGTATTTCTTCCTCTTGCAGCAACAGCTACTGCATTCATCTTTCCAGCGAGGCCTCCCTCGATTTCAGTTGAAGTTGACCAGATGCAACATGTGAAAACCACCCAAATCATGCTCCCACTCTCCAAGCCTATATTCAATGTATCTTCTTTGAGTCCAAACATCCCTGCATCTCTTTTCCTTGGCTTAGAGCCATATCTCCCCTTTTTTGACTTTTGATCTGCCTCAGTTTACTTCTTCTTCGAGCCTTGCTCTTCCTCATTCTTTCTCAGAAATTCCAACTGCTACTCCATTCCCAATGGCAGTTGATTCTTCCACAGAGGGTGTTGGTAGTTCTTCAATTCATGATTCATCACCTATGCCTACTTCCAGCCCCTCTTCACTTGATTCGTTGGTGGCTAAGATCATAGAGGCTGCCAAAGATGCTCCATCCATTTCTTCCATCCCCATGCAGTCCTCTGTGTCCTCCACTACAACACTCTCTATGCCCTTCATGTCCAGGGATGAGGTAGACATCTTCGAAGGAAGACTAGCTAGTCTGTTCGACATACCTTCTACCTCTTCAACATTTAGTGCTGAAGCTGAGCCATTAGTTTTGGCTGACTCCTTACTGGAAATTTTTTAGAGTCTTCCTTCCTCCAGCAGCAAGCCTTCTACACCTTCAATAGATCTGGACGTATGCCTAGAACTGCTGACTTCTTTTTCGAGGATCCCCTTCGAGGCTCTACAAAGGCCTATCATCAGGAATGGGTTCTTTCAATGCTGTAACATTGCTGAGCAGTCTGGCATAAATGTCTTAAGTCATCTATCCCAGGCTGCAGCTACTATTGATTTCTATCTCAACATTTGTCATGCTGCTAAGACTGCGGATGAGAAACTAGCTAGGGACCAGAGTTTTGTTTCCCAAGTGCACACCGAGGTATCAACGCTTAAGGAACAACACTCTTCTGCCTCTCACTTTCGAGTCCAACTGCTGGAGAAGAAAGCTCAGCTTGAAGAGGAGCTGGCCGCAGTAAACCAAGCCTTGGTTAGAACTGATACCAAATTGCACATCACCAACCAAGAGCTGGCTGATCGAAAAGAAGACATGGCTGCAGCTATTCAATTGTTTCCATCACTTAGTAATAGGAAATCCACTATACAAAAATAATTAAGACATTGTAATGATTTCTGGGCTAATCTGTGGCACAATGTATTCTTTATAAAAGAACAAATTTTGTCTATCATTTGAGCAGTCTTATGTTTTGTGCTTAATGTTTATTTTACTCCTTGTGTTTCCCAAATGATTGGAAAATAAGGCTTTAAATATCTGCCATTAATCTTTTTGGGATGTACATACCCATTCAAATTTCTCAAATGGTATGCTCCAAAAGGCAGAACTCTATGAATTTGATATGGTCCTTCCCAGTTAGGTGACCATTTGCCAAATTTATGGCTTTTAATTCCTATTGGGAGTATTGTCTTCCATACCAAATCACCTTCATCAAAGCCAATGTGTTTGACCTTCTTGTTGTAATTCTTAGCTACTTTCTTCTTTTGGAAAAGAATGCTATTTAATGCCAATATCCTGGCTTCATCTATGCCTTCTAACTCCAAGCACATACTTTGATGGTATTGCTCAGGATCTAACTGATCTTGGTATCTTACCCTCAAAGATTTAACATTAATTTCCACAGGTAGAACTGCATCATGCCCATTTACTAAGGCATAAGGAGTAACTCCTGTGCTTGACCTTGGGGAGGTTTTGTAAGCCCACAAAACATCCAACAAAGGGTTATACCAATCCCTAGGATTATCCTCCACAACCTTTTGTATACCTTTTTTCAAGGATTTATTGGATGATTCAGCTTGACCATTGGCTTATGCATAATAGGGTGTGGAATTAACAAGGCTAATTCCAAATTCTGCCACAAATGACTTCATCATTCTCCCATCGAACACAGTCCCATTATCTACAGTAATGGTTTGTGGGATGCCAAATCTATGGATCAAGTCTTTAATGAACCCAATGACCTCTGTTTGGTCTACAGCCTTATATGGTTTGGCTTCGACCCACTTAGTGAAGTAGTCAGTGGCCACTAGAATGAAACAATGATGCTTCGAAGAAGGTGGGTGTATTTTTCCCATCATATCCATGGCCCACCCTCTGAATGGCCAAGGTTTCACTACTGCATGTAGGTCAGTTATGGGCACATGCCTTATTGTACCATGCTTTTGACATGCCTGGCAACCCTTTGCATATTCTATGCAGTCTTTAAGGATAGTTGGCCAATAGTAGGAATGCCTTCGAAGCAACCATCTCATCTTCACACCAGGTTGATGAGCACCATAAATGCCTTCATGAACCTCAGCCATAGCTGTTAATGCTTCTTTTGGGCATAAACATTCCAGCAATAAGCCATCTCTCCCCCTTTTATAGAGAGCATTACCATATACCATATATTGCATGGATTGCAATTTGACCGTTCTGCTGGCCTTCGAAGATGGACCAGCCAAATACTACATTATTGGATGTCTCCAATCTTGTTCTTGTAAGTCATTATGATTGACTTCCAAGATCACATTCCTTTTATTCAAAGGTTGTTTTAATCTCTTATATGTTATTTGGCTTATGTCCCTTTGGCTATTATCCTTTTTCTTGAAGTTCGAAGCTTTTTGAGCCACATCATTAGCTCTATTATTCAAGAATCTTGGAACATGGGTTACATTTGCTATTTGAAACTGAGAAAGCAGATGTAATGCAACAACATAATATGGTAGGATGCTTATACTTTGACACTTGAAAATCCCTTTCACTTGGTTAAACACCAATTAAGAGTCCCCAAATATGTCAACTGCATGTACTTGTAATCCAATGAGGATTTCTAGTCCTACTATTAAGGCTTCATATTCGGCTTGGTTATTGGAACAAGTGGCTTCATCCACTCTGAAACCATGTGTGGTTTCTACCCCTTGTGGAGATTTAATCACAACACCAATTCCGATTAAGCCATTGGCTTTCGATCCATCAAACCACATATGCCATGGCTCAACATTAGCCATACCAAGCTCCATTATCTCTTGGCTTTCTGTTTGAGATGGATGATCTGCTTGAAAATTGGCTAAAACTTGCCCTTTTACTGCTCTTTGAGGGACATATTCTAAATGAAATTCCGATAAGGCTAGTATCCACTTGCTAATTCTTCCCCTCAACATAGGTCTAGATAACATGTATTTAACCAAATCTGTGGTTGCAATTACCAAGACAGTTGTAGGTAAAAGATAATATCTTAATTTCATTGCAGCAAAATACAAAGCAAGACACAGCTTTTCAACAGCTAAATATTTACATTCACAAGGATTTAAAAACCTACTAAGGTAATAAATAGCTTGCTCTTTGCCTTCTTCATTGTCTTGAGCTAAGAAAGCTCCCAATGAATCTTCTGCTGCAGCTATGTACAACTTCAAAGGCTTGTTCTCCTTTGGTGGCATCAGCACTGGAGGGTTGGCCAAGTAGGCTTTGATACCTTCGAAAGCACTTTGATGCTCTGCTGTCCATACAAATTCCTCTTCATCTTTCAGCCTTAACAAGGAAGAAAATACTTTAGTTTTCCCTGCAGTGCTAGAAATGAACCTTCGAAGAAAGTTAACTTGCCCCAGGAACCTTTGTAATTCTTTCTTACTTGATGGAGGCCTAGCTTCAATGATGGCTTTAGCTTTATTCTGATCAATCTGTATTCCTTTCTTGTGCACTACATAACCCAAGAAGTTTCCAGATGATACACCAAAAGCACACTTAAGAGGATTAAGTTTCAACTTGAACTTCCTCATTCTTTCGAAAGCTGCTTCTAAATGAAACAAATGCTCCTCCATGGACTGGGATTTCACTACAATGTCATCAATATAACACTCTAGATACCCTCCAATGAGATCATGAAAGATAGTGTTCATAACCCTCTGATATGTAGCCCCTGCATTCTTCAGACCAAATGGCATTTTAACCCATTCGAAGGTGCCAATATTCCCAGGACATCTGAATGTCGTCTTGTGGATATCTTCCTCTGCAATGCATATTTGGTTATAACCCGAGTGACCATCTATCAGCGACAAAACTTGATGCCCTGCTGAACTGTCTACCAGCAGATCCACTATAGGCATAGGGTACTCATCTTTAGGAGTTGCTAGATTTAAGGTTCTGAAATCGATGCATACCCTCATTTTGTCATTCTTCTTAACCACAGGCACAATATTAGATAGCCATTCAACGTACCTGGCTGTCCTAATAAAGTCTGCCTTGAGTAGTCTAAGAATTTCTTCCTTGACCTTCTGAATTACTTCTGGACTCATCCTTCTTGGTTTCTGCTTGTATGGCTTTAAATTAGGCTTCATAGGGAGCCTATGTTCCACCAATGATCTATCCAATCCTGGTAGTTCATTATAAGACCATGCAAAGCAATCTTTGTATTTCTTTAGAACAACCAATAACTGGTCTCTGTCCAGAACATTGAAGCAAATACTTATATAGGTGGGCTGCTGCACAGAACCTTCCCCTAAATTCATTTCTTCTAAGGGGTCTTGTGTCTGAGAACTCATTGAAGCTTCTTCTTTGGTTTCTTCAACCTTCGAAGCAACCTTTTCGCCTTGTTCTGCTCCTAGGTTCTTTAATTCGACATCTCTGCCCTCTTCCTCATAGACAAAATCTGTCCATAAGGCGTCTTCTTCCTGTATCTCCTAGACTTTTGTTTCAATGTCCAATGCACAGTATTTCCCAAGGGTCAAACTTCTGACATGTTGCTGCTTTTGTTTACAGCCAATTATCATGGCCTCTCTCTCTTGCTTCTGCACTTTCTAGACTATTGCTTTTACGTCCAATGATGAGAATTTAATCAGAGCCAAGGACTTGGCTTCTCGTTCTTCACCTCTTTGCCTATAACCAGGCATCATTGTCATCTTTCACGACAACCTCTTCATCAACACTTTCTTGGACTAAGTGCTTCAGGTGTGTTACTTCCTCATCAGCCGTTACTTCGGCTGAGCCATCAGCTTTCCTCAGTATACTGAGTGGTGTCACTCCCTCAATATACAACTTGGCCTCTGCAAAGTCTGCACAGGCTATGAAGGGTTGAGGATCTGCATCAATCTCCTCTGTCTCTCCATTGCCCAGAGCCATCATGATTTTCTAATGCAAAGAGGAAGGCACACATTTGTTAGTGTGGATCCAATCTCTCCCAAGTAAAGCATTATATTTAGCATTGCTGTCGATTACGAAGGATCTTTGTCATCACGATCCCCGGTTCCCACACTCAAGTTAATGGCGTAATCCTTGAGCCGTCTGTTTATCTCCAGAAAGCCGGCGATGGTTGTCTTTGGTTGGGATCAACACAGGATTCTTTTTCCTAGTTTCTTCAAAGAAGATTTCGGTAATAAGTTTACCGCCCCATTGTCTATTAAGACTCGGTTCAGCTGTATCCTATCGAAGAAAGCCTTGATGTACAAAGGCTTGACATGTTGGGTCATGGAATTCGAGGGATATTCAAAAGGATATGAGAGGTTGATGCTCACCTCTTCCTCGCTTTCACACTCAGTTTCCATTGGAGTAGCCATTTCAGGAGCATCCTGTACCATATTCACTTGTGACTCTTCACTGGAGACAGGAATTAGATCCATGTCTTGGTCACCCTGGTTCTCATTTCCAGCCTGGAATTCATGAGGTAGTATGTGTACCATATTGACTGATACAGGGGGAAATGAGCCAAACTGGATGGCTGGCTGTACCTTCTTCCCCTCTTGGCTACCTTGCTCAATGTCTTCAGCAGCATCCTCCATGCTGCACTCTGGTACTTCATTGATAACTGATCCCTTCGAAGGATCCTTCTCAACTAGTTCTTCAGTCAGAAATGTTTGTTCAGCCATGAAGGCTTCGAACATTTCTTCTTCTGCCATTTCTTTCTTTTGGCTCATGTCAATCTCTTCATCCGTTTCGCTATCACTTTCTATCAGAGCCTTCTCCAGCCCTGCCAAACTAGACTTCTCCCTGGCCTTTAGTTCAGAATGAACTTGGGCCAATTGTTCTCTGCTACAAACCACTTTACTTTGTAGAGTCGGTTTCGGAGTATGGTCTGACTTCGAAGTTTTTTTTTCTTCTGTCTTGACCTGTGAAGAACTCTCTCCACTTTCTTTCAGATCCTCTGATGCTTGGGTGTACTGCTGAATCTTCCTCCTTTGTGATCTGGAAATAACTGGAACCATATTTGGTTCCTTTGTCTTTGGGTGTTTCAGCAATACCCAGTTGTTCAGAGCCACCAAAGGAGGCTTGACCATCCTGCCTGGGATTCCAACATCTCTCCTGGCAAACACTTCCCTAGGTTTGTTTTGCATTACAAACCAATCTGGAACTCTAGGTACCCAAGAGCTTACTGATTCAGATGTTGAATCACCTTTTTCCACTTTCGAAGCCATCTTCGAAACTGGCCGTGGAGGTAAGTGCTTGGTTCTGGTCTCATGCTTCAAGCTTGATTCTGGCCTTTGATGGAGGTGGCCATTTTCTGTTCTGTGTGAGGTTGGTCTAGGGGGCCAATCTCTGGCTTTAGTCCCATAACCTGAACTCCTCTCCAATCTTCTTTCAGAATGTTTGCTCTCCATTCTGTAGTAGTTAGATGGCCTAGACTCATACAAGGGCCTCTTGCCTTTAGCATGTATACATCAGCAATGCAGCTCAACCACTAATGATCATTGCCTATCACTAGCAGTCGGCCTTTTGTTGTAAGCGTTGGTTGATTTAAGACGTCTCTGAACATCCCTATAGTATTGCTTCCCATCAATTGGAAGCCCCTTCAACCATTTGTAGCTTAGTCTGCATCTGGGACACATCCTCTGCATTATAGCTGCTTCCAAGGAATCGTCATCCAGTACTTCTTCATCAGAGTGTTCCTTCTGATGTGAGAAACCTTGTCCAATAACTGGTGGGTTTCTAGTCTCCTTCTCGGCAGTTGTCTGGTTGGCAATATGCATTTGCACATTGACCTCTTCCAATTCTTGCAGAGATAGATTCTGAAAGTTTGATACAACCACATTAGTCGCGCTTTCTCCAACTTTTGGAAACGGGTTACTGTCAATTCCCATGGCTTTTTCTATTTTGGTTGGGAACTTCAAACTTCCTTTTCGAATTTGCTCTTGGATCCTGTCTCGAAAAACAATGCAGTTTTTAGTCGAGTAAGACCAAGAATTATGCCATTTACAGTATACTTTTCCTTTAAGTTCATCTGGAGATGACAGTTTTACTCATTTTGGTAACTTAAGGAAATTGGCTGCAAGCAAATGATCAAAAATGTCATCTGCTTTTGTTAAATCGAAAGAGTACTTTCTGTGAAAGTCTTTCTTTTTAAACTGCTGGTCGATAGTTGTATCCTTATGAATTAATGCTTCACAGACATGTGTTCTTTGCCCACAATCTCTCGCATCGATCACATAATTGGGATCTCTATAATATGTCTTATACGAAGCATTATTTCGATCTTGTTCCTCCTCTAGTAATGCTTCATATCGAGACACCTTATAGGTTAATTCGACCAAATCCCTGAATTCAGTTGAGTCAAACTTCTTTCGAAGCCTGAACTCTAAACCGTTTTGAGCCAATCTTACAAATTCTGGCTCTGGAAGGATGACTCTACATTTATTTTGAGCCCTTTTAAATCGGCAATGCGAGTAGCCTTTTTTTCAGGCCTTTGACTCAATCTTGCCAAGTCTGCCATGGACACCTCTAGCTCGGATTGGAAGAATTGGGCATGAAATGCCTCTTCCATTTGTTGCCAAGTTTGAATGGAGCCAGGTGTAAGGTTGATATACCATACAAATGCTCTCCCGATTAAAGAGTTTGGAAATAATCTCGGTTTATGCGGTCATGATTAGTGAATTCACCACATTGAGCAAATCGGCAATATGCTCTCTTGTTGATTGATTTCGGTTCCATAGAATAGGGTAAAATCTGGTATTCTGAATCCTCTTAGGTATTCATGTACCCTATCTACCCATTCTGGGTATGGTTTTCTGTATACAGGAGTCTGGACCCCCCGAGCCATCGGTCCACACATCTCCCTAACAATATCAACAATTTGGTCCCTATGGACCATATTTTGTGCTTGCTGAACCACTATTGGAGGGACAAACACAGGGTTTGGTGGACAAACTTGTGCCTGTGGTCCTCTTGGTCCATAAGGTGGTACATTTGGGACTGGTTGCCCCTGTGGTGCAGGTTGCTGTTGGGGGTATGAGTAACCCCTTTGAGCCTGTCCTGCGAAAGGACCTGTGAAAGGTGCTGGAACAGGTATTGTGTCCCTTCCATTTGTAAGAAAACCTTCCAACCCCCCTCCGGTATAAATTCGAATAAGGGATTATTATACCCCCTAGTGCCAGGTATGGCTTCGAACATGGGATTTGCCACCATTCTTATGCCAGTTTCTTATACTTGGCCAGATCCACCAACTTGTGTGGCTTCATTGTTGAGTACTGAGGCATTTTGGCCTACTACAGGCCATGAAATGGGTTCGTACCAAGACTGAGGCGATGGTCTTTCGTAGTTCTGAGTACTAGTCTGACCATTAGATTGTTCATTAACTTGCATAGGCTGTTTTTCTCTAGCCAATCTTTGTTGAGGGACATTTAAAATTTCCTCTGTGTGTCTTGTATTTGTTGGTTGGTGGTTATTCATTCGATCCAAAAATGATGTTGCCCACCTTTCCATTGTGTTCATTAATTGTTGTCCCATAACATCTACCAAGCCAATGGATTTGTTGGCTGAGTAGATAGAACGATGGATGGTCCAATTCCTTGGTTTCGTCCAATATTATGAACATATGGTTCTTGACCAGAAGCACTGGTCTGTTCGACCAAAGGTTCTGATAGCATAGGAGTCTCCACAGGATGTGTTACCACATTCTCCTCTGGATTAGGTATCTCTACCTCTCCTTCTACGCCTTCTTCCAAGCGTTCATTTTCTCCTTGTCGTCTTCGTCTAGCCATTTTAACAAGTCCCACTGGGCGTGCCAAAAATATATGTTGGCTTTTTGGCTTTTCGAAGGGTATTTTTGTAAATGCGAGCGTGCCAGCAAGGATCAATCAGTCCTTATAGAAATTATAATTGCCAACCAATTATCAGACGATTGTGTTTTAGTTCTTTGGCCAATTTCAATGAAGAGGACTTTTACTGGTGGCTTGACTTAGGAGAAATTAAGAGAAATAACAGTTAATATGAAGAACAATCGAAGTATTTCATTAAAATGAACACTTACAATAGTCCAAACTCAGCCTCGAAGAGGTTTACAGCAACAGTCTACTTGAATCTACTTGAAACTACTCCTATAAATCGAAGTGCAGTGCGGGTATTTAAAGTGCAGGTATTTAAAGAACAAGTATTTAAAGTGCAGGAATTTAAAGTACAGGAAATGTAAAACTGGAAAGGAAAATATGAAGTGAAGACTGGTTTGTATGATCTAAGTCTGGGGGTCTTTTCTGAGGGCTTCCCTGCTATTTATACTTGTCAAAGATGACCTTCGAACTGCACTTCAAACCGTCGGACTACTCCTCCATGATCGTTGATCATGCTGCCTTACAAGTAGTCCCACTACGCCATCTCTTGCAATTGAGCTTCCCTCCTGTATTTGAATTTGAATATGAGTAACCGTTGAAGCCACGTCACTTTGTATCTCTTTACTGATCTAGTGCTACTCAGATCACGTGAGAACCAATGTTCATTGCCACGTGTTCGATCAGGATCGAAGACTTGAATTATCTTCCCATAATACCCTTATTCTGCCACGTGTCAAACTGTGATTTGGCTTTTACAAAATATGTAGCCAACAATAACAAAAATGAATGGCCATACATATGGTACCTCATCATCAACACTTTCAAAGGACTCAGCATCATCAGTGTCATCCTCATGATCTGACGGTATGTAGTCATCATCATCTACCTCAACCCTAATGTTCTTTCCCTTTTGATTAACACGATTGAGCTGAGTCAAACCCATCAAAGAAGCTGCTAAACGCTTCAATTGTAGAGCATCCATTTTCTTATTATTCTTCTTGATTGTCTTATATCTTTCCATTTCTTACTGTGTTCGCTTCTATTTTGCTAGAAAACTTGGTTTGATTCTTTGGCCATTTTGGTAACTAAAAAGCATAAATTGATATAAAACATAAAATATAAAACAGAATATTTACTTGAAGAGACACAACAAAATATAGCATAACCATGTAATGCATTAAAAACATATGTCCATACAGTGGCGGAGCGAGAAAATCAAATTAGAGGGGGCACTTATTAATTATATTATTGAAAAATTTTACAAAAATATTTAATGTAAGTTTTTACGATTGATTTCAAGGAGCATAAAAAAAAATGTTATTTATAACTAGTGTATCATAGACAATATGAAAAAATATGGATATAAGTCTTAAAATAAATTATATAATGATAAAAAAAAATTTATACAAAATTTGATTAAAAATTCAATATAATGGTAATACCATGTCATCATTAGTATGTGATATCACCAATTAATAGTAAATAAACACATAGAGAGTGAACCTCACATGTCAGATGTAACTAATAATCCAATAAATTTCATATCTTTATAGTGAGATTAGTTATACTTGCATGTCAATAATAATAACATCACCGTTACATTCAAAATTTTCATAGATGATATGGTTTATAATAGTTTCTTCATTTTCATTCAAAACAACCATTATTGTTCTCATAATTTTTAAAATGTCATTGAAATTTCACTCTCATAATATTTTTGTAATTTTTTTTATTAAAAATATTTTCTTTATATTTGCAACAAAACAACAACAACAACGCCCAATTAGTACACATTAATGTGTGTTTGGGAGGAGAAAAATTGAGTACACACCTAACCTTTGACATAATACACAAAGTGGTGGTCCCAAGACTTGAACTTATAACCTTAAGGTTATTAGGCCAAGTTTTAACCATTAAATCAATAATCACCCTCTTTTTTTATATTTGCAAAAAAAAAAAAAAAAAAATCCCAAAATTCAGGGGGGGCACGTGACCCCCCTCGTCCCTTGCTGCCTCCGCCACTGTGTCCATATATGTCTACGTGAGGCTAACTAGCTAGAAACCCTTAACCAAACACAATACCATACCATAGGATGATAGGAGAGTTACATTCCCGAGCTGACAGATGCAAACCCTAAATAGGCAGTGACTTGTTACACTGACTGACAGTGCTCTAAAAATTCAAATATTTCCTCCTCCTCCTTCTCCTCCAGTGATGTCTCTAGAAGAAGGGTTATTATCATCCCATGGAAGAGGATAAGGATATGGGAAAGAAGGGTTTTGATAGAAATCAGCTCATCCTACTTCATTACCACCCATTCTTCTAGTAAACTTAATTGGCCTCACCGTTTGTAAAAGTGGGTAGGCAACAACAAGCAGTGCTATCTGAATCTTGTATGCTTGGACTTACTACTCTTGCAGGTCTCCTTAGGCTGCGGGTGCTTGTTGGATGGAGCCGCTCCTTATTTCTTGTAATGAGCTACTTTGCAGGTCTTGCTAGTACCTCTTCAGGGATGCCAAAGCAGTAGCCAAAAGCAACACCACAACAGCCAAACAACAGGCCAAACCAACCATAATAGCAGCCAAGCAACCCCACCAAAGACAAGACATCCAAAAATAAGTAGAAGGACCAACTGAAGACCTATTTTCCTACATCCAGTAGCTAGTACATCCAGGAAATCAAGGCAAATGGGCAACAGCAAACAAGCAGATTGAACTAGCAGGGCCATGGACATGGATTACCTAATGGAAGATGGGCTATGAACATGCCTAATAAAAGCAGAGATTAACAAACTAAATCCATGTGCAGCCCACATGCATTCATGGGTTCTTAGATGGTTGGAACCTAGAGCACACAGCAATAAAGGTTCAATTATCACTGATATATTATAGTTGTATCATCTAACCTCTTCTTCATTTGGAAAAATATGAGGCCAATGATTTGATTTCGTAATAACTTGTTATGGACTATTCTAATTGTGTAGGTCTCGGTTATTAACATCTAATCGTTCCTTTGTCATAACTTGCATTATTGGAAATTTTTCTGATAGGATTTACCTCTACCATTATTGTTGTAGGTACTGCTGAGTGAAGAAAAAAAATATGGGAACAGATTGATGTATTGAGAACTATAGTAGGATATAAAGCTGCACCCCATGCAACGTGCGTAGAGAAACTAAAGGCTCTCTACATCTTCCTATGCAGAAACACCCGAGCCTGTCTCATATAAAAGCCAACCATCTGATCTTATGGAAGTCAATGACAAGCTTTTGTTTCTCATGTCCATAGTTAGAGTGAAGTAGGTAGAACTATTTCTATGTATGTTATATGGTAAGGCTAAATGAAAAGAAAATAAATAAAAAGAAAACTCCACCCAAGTTTAGAGACCACATAAACAAAGAGAGATAGGGTCTGTGAACTTGCTAACACAAGGAGACCTCAAAGCAGCTTGTAAGGAGGAACTACTCAAAGAGAATATGCCCACAGCCAACTAAAATAAAGGTAAGAAATAATGGCAATAGCAGAGCATCAGGCATTTACAAGGATTCTCAAATAGCCAGGCATGGTATCCAAGAAGAATCAGGAGGCTAGTCCAAATAGGAAGGATGATCAAAGAAGCAAAGGAATCAATCGATCTCATGACCTAAGTAATCAATTTTATTTTTTTATGAATAACCTAATTAGAAAAACCTATAAAATAAACAGACATTAAACAAACATTCAAATATGGAGGAATTGAACCCTAATTTTCTTAGAAATACAAACAATCAATCCAAATCATATAAAATATTCACATTTAGTCAAGGGCTTTTACTAATTTCAAGTTGTTAATTATAATCAATAGGATATTCATTCTCAAGTTTATAGCAGAAACAAGCAAAAGACATTGAGGATTGCTAAGTTTACAATTTACGCATTCACAATTTATTAAAGAGAAACCTTGCTAGAAAGAATAAAATACAACATTAATTATGAAAATTAGGGAAAACATTAATTCTGAAAATTAGGGAAAATAGAGATAGAAAAATAGAGAAATTGAGTAAGAGAGAGGGGGAGAGAGAGAGAGAGAGAGAGATGGAGGACCCATACCTGATGAAAGAGAACACACAGCAGTAAAAGAGATACGACGTCTGTGGTGACACTAAAGAAGGAGAACAAGGACGTCGGCAGCGCTGCAGAAGAACACATAGCACTTGTGTTTTTGTTTTGAGAGGGAGAGGGATAGAGAGAGATACAAATACAGATAAAGATTGATAGGAAAACTGATTTGTCAATAAACAAAACACACAGCACTTGTGTTTTGTTTTGAGAGGGAGAGTGAGAGTGAGAGAGATAGAGATTGATAGGAAAACTAATAAATACACCCAAAAAAAAAAAAGAAAAGGAAATGATAGACTATTTTTTTTCATTATCGCTTAATATGACAAAATTCTTCTTTCAAAATTAATGCCAAAATAATTTTCTCACTAAAAGACCTGAAAATATTAAAAATTATTAATGACAAAAATATATTTCTCACCAAATGGTCTTAAAATATTTAAAATCAAGTTTTTCAAAAATAAAATAAAATAAAAATTATTGATGACACAAATATATTCCTCATTAATAATATTTTATGACAAAAAAAATTCTCAACAAAAATTTCAAAATTTTGGCACCATAAAAAAAAAAAATTAGTAGGAAAAATTTCAGTGATGAAACTTAGTTTTTTTCTCACCTAAAAATAAGTATTTATTGACGAAAATAAATTTCGTCACCTATTATTTTTATTTTTTTATTATACGTGACAAAATTTATAATTCCTCATGGATTATTCTTATTTAGTAACAAAATTTGTTTTCTTCACTAATTTTCGTCACCATACCAAAACAGAGAATAAGAGAAAAAGACACTAGAAAAAGAGCAAAGAGAAATCACGTACCAAATCGACCAGCGAAGAAGATGTGGCGGTTACCAGTAAAGCTACTAGTGGCGGCAGTGATCGGCAAGGCTAACAGAGGTGACGACGATAGCGATCGACGTGGTGGAGGAGCAAGAAGTAAGACAAATTAATATCCTATTTTGAGAGAGAGAGAGAGAGAGAGAGAGAGAGAGAGAGAGAGAGAGAGAGAGATGATAAACAAAAAAGGGGTAAAAAGATTATTACCCTATTTTTCTAGGTAAATTACACTGACACCCCCTGAGATTTAGGTTTATTACAATTCTCCTCTCACCTTTTAGAAATTACATCTCCCCCTTGAGGTTTAAAGTTTCATTACAGATTTTCCTCACAGCAATTTAATTTTTTTAAATACCAATTTTGCCCTCATTGGATAAATTACATTGACACTCCTCACATTTTAGAAATTACAATCCTCTCCCTAACGTTTAAAGTAGCATTAACAATTGCTCCCTCGGTTAGTATTAGTTGGGAAAAAAAAATTCATTAAAAAAAAATTAATTGGAAAAAAAATTAATTGAAAAAACAATTTTGTTAGTAAAATTTTTAAATTTCTGTTTAAAAACCAACGTAAGCTCATTTTTTGAATATATGTTTTTTCCTCAAATTTACAAACTAAGACAACTATTTATAAACCAAAAAAATTATCAAACAAGTTTTTATGCTAGTTTTTAAAATTTTTGTAAATATAAATTGAAAACTGAAAATAAAATGGTTACCAAATAGGCTTCAGATGGTAAAAATATCGTAAAATTAACAAATAATTTTATAAGTTATCAACGTAAGAAATGACTTATCAAAATATTCTTAGGCTATGTATGGTTCGATTTTTAGAAAAAAATTTCAAAAATTAAAAATTAATTTGGTTAAGAAATAAAAAATAAAAAATAATTATCATTTTTATATAATTTTTATCTTTCAAGTGATTAGAAATAATTTTTTACAAATTAAATTGAAATAGTCATACGTATGTATATAACCTGCCTAAAAGTTAAAATGATAGTTATTTTTTACCCTTCAGTGATAATTATTTTTTATTTTTTATTTCTTAACCAAATTAATTTTTAATTTTTTAAAAAAAATTTAAAAATCAAACTATGCATAGCCTAAGAATCTTTTGATAAGTCATTTCTTACGTTGGTAACTTATTTAATTATTTGTTAATTTTATAACATTTTTACCAACTGAAACCTGTTTGGTAACCATTTCGTTTTCAGTTTTCAATTTATATTTACAAAAATTTTAAAATTGTCATAAAAACTTGTTTGATAATTTTTTTGGCTTATAAATGATTGTCTCAGTTTGTAAATTTGAAAAAAAAAAAATCTAAATTCAAAAAATGAGTTTACGTTAATTTTTAAACAAAAAATTTAAAAATTTTACTAACAAAATTTTTTTTCAAATTTTTTTTTTTTCAATGAATTTTTTTTCTAACTAATACTAACTAAGGGGACAATTGGAAATGCTACTTTAAACCTTAGGAAGGGAATTGTAATTTCTAAAACGTGAGGGGTGTCAATATAATTTATCCAATGAGGGCAAATTTGGTATTTAAAAAAATTAAATTGTTGAAGGAGGAATTTGTAATGAAACTTTAAATCTCATGAGGAGAGATGTAATTTTCAAAATGTGAGGAGAAAACTGTAATAAACATAAATCTCAGGGGGTGTCAGTGTAATTTACCTTCTTTTTTTTTTTTTATTGCCGCTCAATATATCACAAATTTTCTACCAAAATTGGTGACAATATTATTTCCTCACCAAAAGATCTCAAAAATATTAAAAAGTTTTGGTGACGAAAATATATTCCTCACAAATAATTTTATAATCAATGACAAATTTTTTTCTCACAAAAAATTCCAAAATTTTGGCGTCACCTAAAAAAAGTTAGCGAAATTTTTTTTTATGATAAAATTTAATTTTTCTTCACTTAAAATGAAATATTTATTAACGAAAATAAATTCTCATCACCTATCATTTTTATTTTTTTATTATATCTAACAAAATTTATAAATTTTTCATAAATTATTTGTATATAGTGACGAAATTTAGTTTCCTCGCTAACTTTTGTAGCCATCTCACTCGCGTTCTTATGTTCTGCCTACCCCTCGCATTGGAATGACTTAGCCACCTAGGGGAAAGAGGAATAGATGGAGATATTCGTTTATAGCTACCGGGCTTGATAAAGTTGGAAAGTTTATTACGTGATTTAAAATCTTAAGGAAACATAATATAATTATATCAAATTTATAAAATTTATTATAAATTAATAATTAATAATTAAAAAACAAAACTTCAATATAATTAGTTTTTTCAATTTATTTCAATTATTTGTCTAATAAATTCTAAATAAAAATTACACCAAATAATTTAACATAAATTTCTAAAATTTAAAAATATAAAAAAAAATTAAGCAGTTGGATCAAATAGCCCTTTGTATTAGAAAGATGGTATTCATGGGTTGTGAATTTAAAACTCCCAGTCAAAACATGTGACTGATTCTTCTAACCACTGCATGGAAGAAAGGTGCTTAAAAGATTCTTTTTTAAGGACTCTTTTAGCAATGAGATGATGTCGGACGACTTTGTTTAGTTGTAAAATATATTGTATATAAAATAAAAATAAAAATTGTTGAGAAAAATGAGTAAAGAAAGGTAAAGTTAATAAAAATTATTTATTTTTTCGTTAATTATTTAATTTACGATTAACTTAAATAAAAGTAAAATTTGGGCTGTGTTTGGTTGTATTTTTTAAATATATTTCAACTTTTTTATTTGCGTTTAACATTTGTTTACGATTTTCAAAAGTTAATTCTACGTTTAATTTTGAAAATTCTATGTAAGGCGGGAAAATTTAGATTAACCAGTCGTTCGGCTGGTTGATCGAAACAGTACATTTTTATTTTTATTTTTTTGCAATTGACACATGTTAATTTTTGTATATTCAATAAAAAATATTTTCCAAATTTTTAAAAAAAAAAATTATGAGTTTTAAATAGAATTTTGAGTTGTATGTTTGGTTACGAGTTGTAAGTTTTTATATCAAATATCACATGTCATATCAAAAATTCATCACTCAATTCAAAACTCATTCACCAAACAAATTTTCCACACTCAAAACATAATTCCAAAACTCACAAACTCAAAATACAACTCATATTCTCAAATCATATTTAAAAAATTCTACCAAACACTACCTTGGACTTTCTAGTGATATATGTAATCTCCAATATTTTTTTTGAAAAAAGAAATAATTCTTTGAACAAAACGTTAAAAGGAACCGACATTTTCTTACAACAAATACAAAAGTCAGAAAGGATGTAGCATTACTCTTTTTCATTCAAAAATGCTTTAGACCACTAATTAGTGGTGGCTCTAATGATGTGGCAGGGGGTCCCACCCACTGCCACATGTGTTTTGTGCCTTGGATTTTGTTTTTTTTTTGTTTTTTTCAATTGCCACCTCACTAGTGGTGGATTTAGTGATGATAAATTAGTGGTATGTAGCATTACTCTTTTTCATTTCCTTTCCCTTACGCAACTCAATTAAAAAGAAATTACAATGAACTCATTTAAGCCATGAATCTTTGGGGAAAAAAAGGGTACATCCATTAATTAATTTGGTAAATTCAAACAAAGCTTATGCCACTAAAAAATTCACAATTCAACATTCCTACTTGGATAACAAGCAAACCAAAAGAACAAAAAACTAGCAGCCTCACTTTTTTTTTTTTTTGGAAAACTCAAAATTATTGTTTTATATTTATTCCAAGGAGATTAATGACTCAAATCTCTTCATGAATTCACCTTCCAACACTTCTTCCTTATCTCGCCTTTGGATCCGGTGAGGGGACTAATGTCTCCCATCTTAACCATTGCTGCAGTGAAGTCAGAGTTAAAGGTATTGGAACTTTGGCTGTATTTTTCGACCAGGGAATCAGTGGATCCACCATTGTGCAATATTTGATCAGAATGGAGGAGTCCTTTTTGGTTGATCAAGTTCTTGTAGTACTCATTGTCAAAAACAGTGGGACTTTCAAGATCTAGAGGTGCCAAATTGTTGTCTCCTGACCCAGAAGGAAATGGGCAACTACCTTGCTTTTTTTTAGCAAAGGAACTATCGATATTGGTCTCGTTGTATATGCGTGTTCTGAAGAGAAGACACCTCGCTTGCCCTATTGTGTGGGCTCCTGATCATTCCACCAATGAAACCATTTTAGAAAGGTTCATGAGACATAGAGATATATTGTTAGACAAAGAGAGAGTGAGTACCAGATAAAGCAACCATGTCTTTGGTGGAGAGGCCTACAGCTTGGAACCTATTGATAAGGTTGTCAAGAGTAGAAGACGGAGGCGGGATTACGCCGCTATTGGCAGCAGAAAAGCTAGCTGTTTTAGAATCTCGGCGTCCAAGTTTTACTTCCCAAGTCGGCCCTCCAAGCTACCACAAGTTAAATATATAATGAGAACCAAACTACGTTTAGTAATCTTGAGAAGTTGATGTTTGGTTGGAAGAGTTGGTAGAGATATGAAACACTTACAACTTCAACAGAGTCACGAGCAGCGATAGCTACAATATCAGCACATGAGACAACACCAGGACAAATACCTTCCACTTTAGATTTGATATCATTTATCACATTAAATCCCCTAACAGAATTATTATTGGGACCTGCAGTTTTCTCTCCGGTGAAAGACGAAGTGTCATCTAGAAGTATTGACCCATCACAACCCTGTAAATAGAAGAAAAAAATACAAGTCAATGTAATTTTTCAAAATTAATCACATATTAATGATAAACTTTATAAATATTAATAACTAATATTATAAATATTTTCATGTATTTGAATTTTATTTTATTTTATTTTTTGTGTGTGTGTATAAAGACTTGCTGGATTGTAAATCTCCCTAAAAAGAAGCTTAGTTAGAATTGTACAAAAACATATAACCCTCCCAATAAGTCAACACAGAAAACATTTAAATACTTTATTATGTCACATTTAAATAGTTTATTATGTCACATATGTCTATGTCTATGTTATTGGTTAAATACTTTATTTCTCATCTTAATATTGTGTTTAGTTCATGAATTTGAATAGGGATTTAGAAATAGAAAAGAAAAATGTGTATGAAAAATATGTGAAATATAATAATATTTCATTCACATTTTACTTATACATTTTCCCTTCTCTTTCTATTTTCAAATATCTCTCCAAATTCATGAACCAAACACAATTTCAAAAAGATGAGTAACATTATCATATTATCATTACGAGTCTAGTTTAAATATAATTTAGTAATTTGTACAACATTCCTATGTATCATTTTGTTCCACGACTGAATATGACCCATAAAGCATCATAAAATGTCGAAAAAAAATTCAAATCAGTTAGTGGGGAAAAAAAAAAAAAAAAAAAAAAAAAACACAGTCGTTGAAGAATAATTACGTTAACAAAGCAGTCGTGGAAGTGGAGGCGAAGGAGAGAAGCACCCATGCGCCTCTCCTTTGACACCGCATATTTAACCACTGATTTCGCAGTATCCAGTAGCTTTGGGCAAGTCTTGGAGTAGAAATTGGTGGAGAGTTGAGCAGAAGAACTATTCATTAATAAAAACACAAACAAAACAAATGACACATTAATTACCATTGAAGAAGGAGAAGAAGAAGCCATTTTTTATTGTTTGGAGAAAAAAAAGAGAAAAAAAAAATGAAACAATGAGTTTGTGTGTTGTGGTGATGAAGGAATGTGGTGAGAACAAGCCATGAGCGTAGGGGTTATATATATAGTGAGCTTAAGGTCGTGTTTGGCACGGGCAGGTTACCTAATCTTTCTAGATTAGTGCATGGTATTATTTTCTACGTCTGAGTTTGGTCAAGGATATCATAAGTGGTGGATAGTGCTAGAAAGTAAAGATTTTTCATAGTTTTTTAGTATAAAAATTGTAAAAAATACAGATTAAAATTCTCTATTACGTGATTAGAAAAGAGATTTTATGAGATTATTACACGTTATTAAAATTTAAATTAAAAATCATCGTTCAATAATGATCATATTAATTTGAATTCTAAAAAAATTCTCTTTTAATTTAAATTTTTTTTTTTTTTTTTTTGGTAAGTAAATTAATTTGAAATTTGAAATTGAGATATGTTGTGTTTCTGTAATGGACCCGCCCACCCCCCACACCACACACACACTTCTGTGAGAGGGGTAGAGGAGAGAGGAAATAAAAAAATTAAAAATAATAATAATGTGTGGTTATAAATTAATTGTGGGTTGTGGGGGTCAAATATTGTGAGATCCAAGTATTTTCCTTCTGTAATGGACTTTTTCATTCACAAAAGGATAAGAAAGCTAGAAGTTATATAAAATTCATATTAGCATGACAGATTGACTTTTTAATAATGGTAGAGACTCTTACGAAATATAATCCCCACAACTTTTAAAATAATTTAAATTATTTATGTCATTGTTAAAAATAAAAAAAATATAAATGATATAGACTCTTTTTTTCCTGGACTCTCACAATCCCCACAAACATATGTCAGTGAGTAATAGAAGAAAAAAAAAATAAAAAAACAAAAAGTAAAAAGTTGGTCAATCCCAATACATTGAGAATGGTAAGGGTTAAGAAAAAAAGGGGTCTCAACTTTTTTTAAAAAAAAAAATTCAAACACATCAATAGTTAATACATTAATAAAGGTCATGAGATCCTCTTTTTTGGGTCCCAAATATTTTCCTTGACTTTTTATTTCTTCTAAAAAAAATATAGGAAAAATTGTTTTCCCATGTAACTGCTACATTTGCGTTTGATTACAAATAAAAAAATAATAAATAAATAAAGGAATCTACGTGTTAAATATAAGAAATTCAAATTTCTTGTATGACTGATTCTAACATGATAACTTTATTTTCAATTTTTACAACAAATACATCAAAATTTAACTTTCAAAATAATAATAATAATAATAAATCAGCAAAAGTAAATACATACAAATAATATATTTTCCAGTCACGTTTTTTCTTCCACTCCACTTCTAACATATTTTTCACACTAATTAAAGAAAAAAAAACCAGTAATGTTATTTAGAATTTAAAATGAGTAAGCACGATTTATTTTAATTGGAACCAACGCCACATTAAAATTTTAATTTGTATCATATAAAAGGGTTCCCTTTTTTTTGGGTATAAAACAATATTTCAAAAAAAGAAATAGGTCTAAAGTATGACAAATTATTTGATAGCATTGGAATAATACTCCACATCATTTATATGATGACATTTGACAAGTTATCCATTAAAAACTTATAAAAAAGTTTTGAATCTCAATGTTTCAATCAATCAAAACATGTTAATTGTCTTAAGACTACCACATAATCTTTGCACAAGTAGGGAATAAGTTGAATGTTAGTCTCAAGACATAATTAGATGGTGCCTCAAAATAGAGCCGGCCCTAAGATATAGGGGATCCAAGCCGAACTTCAGAAATAGGATCCTCTTACATTAAAAATAAATAAATTCATAAATAAAATGAAAAGTTACAACTTTTTTATTTGTTTGTAGCCACAAAAAAATTTACTTGCACATATAATCATTAAAATTATGAATAAAAATTTACTTCAATATATTAAAATAGGAAACAATCATTACAAATACTTAAAAAAAGTAAAAATCTAATATTGTTGCTTTTTTTTTAGCACCATATTCTATTGGGCCTATAGTATTTGGACCCATTTTTTTATATTTAAAACACAAAATTATATTTGGGGCCCCTATTTTTAGCCTAAACTTTGGGACCCACGGCACAAGCCTCCCTTGCCTGCCCTCATGGCCGGCCCTGTCTCAAAAATACTTGTGATTAGAAGAAAAAGTAGAATTTACAATTTTATATTAGGTCATGGGAGAACAATATAGAAAGATATAACATTTAGGCTTTGCTTGTTTGAGAACGAGGATTTTTAACCAAAAGTCACTATAAGTTATCACATTAATCTCTTTACTTTTTATATATCTTTTCATAAAAAATTAAAAAAAATAATAATTAAACTTATCAATTCCCAAACAAATCTTTAGTGTATATTCTGTGTAGTCAAATATTACCACCCAACCACTTGGGCCTAGCTTGGCCCAACACGTGTGTGACACTAAGTACATGGACCATGTTTGGTCGGCCATGTTACAATATCTAAGAGAGAGAGAGATACGTATTATATTGAATGTGTGTTGTGTTGAATAAATTATGTAACAATGTATACAAGACTCTTTTATATAGGAGGAGAGAAACCTAAATATGATAATGAATATAATATGATATGTTGTGGAGAAGTGGTTTGGAAATGCTCATTGGATCTAATAGGACGCTCGTGATCCTCAACTAGTTACCTGAATTAGCACTCCGATGGACAAGTCAGTGTATACTCTCTTGGTTGCTTATATCTTAAGTTAATCATACTAGTTCTCACATACCTTTCTTTGGCTGATGCTCCTCTATTTATTTTTTTCTTTTGGGTCTCAGGATCGGGCCCACCCTTAATCCATTGCACGTTTATGTATTCGGCCTTAGTTCGACTTGTTCATCGGCCAATTAATATATTCGGCTTTGGGATCATCCAAGATAAAGCCGAGTACAAATTTCGTATGTGACTGTCTTAATACCTTTATTCGGCTTTATTGCCCCCATAATATCCGGCTCCCACAATTGCCCCCCAAACATCCTATTAACGCCAGTTAGTCAGCATGTTTGGTTTTGAACTTGAAAAGTCAAGGAAGGAATGACGGTTAACCTCATTCCAACGCATGTCAGAACACGCTTCTCAGGCATCATTACATCTTCCCGCCTCTTCGTACGCTTCCTTCATTTAATATGATTTGAAACTATGTTGTCCCTTCGAGTGTAAGTTTTTTTGAATACTCAAAGCTTCTGGTTTGCCTCTCGATATACTTCCATTTCGCGACCTCTGCAACTTCTTTCTGTTTCTCACTGTCTTCTCTGCTTTTTGTAAGTTCTCTTCTCATTCATTTCGAATCTCATTTCCTTGTTTTTTTTTGGTTTCGCATAATCCTTAGGTTGGTTAGGATGGTAAAACACTTGAAAGAACTCCTTTCGCCGGAACGAATATCCGATTTTCGATGCCATTATTCCATCCCCGACGACGTCCATCTGTCACTCGTGGCAGACAGCACCACTAATATAGAGAGGACTAATGAAAGTACAATCATCTTTCCTCTTTTATCAATTGCTGAAGACGGAGTCCATTTTTCCCTTCACCCATTTTTAAGGGCCGTCCTTCGATACTGGGATCTAATCCCTTCCCAGCCTAATGTAAATTTCTTCCAAATCATAATGGGGATTATAGAGTTAAACCGACGCCTTAGGATTAATCTTGGTATACCTGCAATTCGGCATTGTTGTGCCTTAGCCAAATCTACTAGCCGGCTGGGACACTATTTTCTCAGGGCCAAAGATACTGATCATCACTTAGTGACTATGCTTGCCAGCTCTAGCAAGCGTGTTGATGATGTAATGGTCGTTGTCCGAAGCAACTGGGAATTCGGCGAGAGTGAAGATCGCCTAGATCCTATGCCAAGATGAAAAGGCGAACCAGGTGGCCGTATAGCTCATTTTTTATTTTTTATTGTTATATATTTATTCGGCTTTCCTTCTATGTATTTACCATTTTGTTTATGCAGGAAACAATTTGAAGAAAGTTTTAGTTTCAGCCGACGACGCCATACTTGCAGAAATTAAAACCGCGCTCCAATTCTTTGGCCATTCGAATCTTCAGAAGCAAGGCAGGGTGGCCTACATACTTTTAAGATACGAGCTGACCTACTCCACGTTTTCGGCTGCAGATAACATTCTGATTCTAAGGGGTGAGCAGCAGTTTACGACGCTTATTTTTCCGAACTTCAAGAATCTAAGGCAAATTGGTCTTGAAGCTTCAGATTCGGAGCTAGCGGCTAAACAAGTAGTCAAAGTTGCTGAGCAGCCGGATCAACCCTCGGACAGTTCCGAAAGACTAAAGTTTGACGCGGCACTAAATTCGGCTTTTGAGGAAGCCGACCTCAACCCTCCATCGACTTCGAGCCGACCGGACGTCTCATCCGAAGATATTTTCACCGACTTAGGGGACCTACCCGGCACATATCCTAATAACATGGCTGGTAAGTCACTTACTCAGTTGGCTAGAAAGAAAAATGTTGAGAGGATGGCTGCACGCAAGAAAGCCGAAGCCGAACGATCTCAGCCTCCACACCCTCAACCTGAAGTTAGGACTGAGTCTACACCACCTGCTTCTATTGAGGAGACGGCTCATGCTGATACGGCTGAAACTGAGCTTCTTGTCGATCAACCAGAGGGCCAGGTGTCGGAGTAACAGAGGGAAAAACGTCCGGCCAAGACCGAAGATTATTCGGAAAACCTAGTTGATAAACGGCCACGCATAGAAGAATCGAACCTGGTTGTGCTGTTTACAATACAACCCAAGATAAAAAAACGTGCCGATTGTTTTCGATGCATCGGTCGTGAAAGATGCTATAGTGGCCTTGAGCTTGGCCTCCTCAGTTTCGTTGCCGGTTGACAGGGCAACCTTTCAGGGAGAGCCTGATCTGTTGTCCATAGCACTAGCCGCTCAATCGGTGATATTGTTATGTGTCTTAATCCTTGGTTCTGCATCAAAAGCTAAAAAGTTTTGTATATCACCTATCTTATTGGTTCATTGGTCTTTAGGCAGCGGGGAAGATAGCAGAGATTGGTCGTCGCCAACATGACGTAATCGAGCAGATCAGCTTTTTGACAGTCGAAGTGGAAGTTTAAAAGAACAATGTAGTAGAGGCCTCTCGCCGAGCGGCATAAGAAAAAGCAAGGGTTGATGCCGAAGCTGACAAGGCCAAGAATTTTGATCAATTGAGATTGGTTGTTAAAAGAAGAGCGAACGCGAGCGAAGAAGCGCTCAAATTGGCCAACAAAAGGATATTCAAGAGGCCGCCGATGGATTTAAAGGAAAAAAAAAGAAAAAAAAAAAAGAAAAAAAAAAAGAGCAAAAAGAGAGAGAGATTAGATAAGTAAGGAGTCGATGAAGAAAAAAGTTTGAAAATAAATAAAAAAAATCAAAAAGCCTTAAGCGCCGCTAACGTGATATCGAATAAATAATTTATAAAGTATGAGAATAAGCGATTGACCATTTGAGTCGACACGAAAAAAAAACTAATTTGAATGATTTTTTTTTTGTTTTGGTATCCCAATGTATGTAGGTTTTGTTAGATTTTGACTGTATTTTGGTTAGAAGTTTTAGGGTAGCTTTCATGTGTAAATTGACTTCTGTTTGTACTTAATTTATGAATGAAAATTGCCTTTACTTTTTAGCTTATTGAATGTACGTGTTAACAGCCAAGTAAAATGTGAAATCATAAAATAAGTTTTAACGAAACTATTAAATTAATTCGGTGCTAAATTAACTGCTTAGCTTCCAGCCTATCTTTTCGGCAGAAAGGATTGATGTTAGGCCGAATATATTAATTAATCTACCCTTGCCCCAGCGGATTGGTGAACGTGGCCAATGATAATCGGCCATTAATGAATTGGCTAGGGAAGCCTATCTTTTCGGCACAAAGGATTGATGTTAGGCTTAATATATTAATTAATCTGCCCTTGCCTTAACAGATTAGTGAACGTAGCCAACGATAATCATCTATTCATGAATTGGCTGGGGCAACCTATCTTTTTGGCACAAAGGATTGATGTTGGGCCGAATAGATTAATTAATCTGCCCTTGCCCCAGTGGATTAGTGAACGTGGCCAACGATAATCGGCCATTCATGAATTGGCTGGGCAGCCTATCTTTTCGGTATGAAGGATTGATGTTAGGCCGAATAGATTAATTAATCTGTCATTTGCCCCAGTGGATTATTGAACGTGGCCAACGATAATCAGTCATTCATGAATTGGTTGGAGCAGCCTATCTTTTCGGCACCAAGGATTGATGTTGGGTCGAATAGATTAATTAATTTGCCCTTACCCCAACGGATTAGTGAACGTGGCTAACGATAATCGGCCATTCATAAATTGGCTGGGGCAGCCTATCTTTTCAGCACAAAGGATTGATGTTAAGCTGAATAGATTAATTAATCTGGCCTTTGCCCCAGTGGATTATTGAACGTGGCCAACGATAATCGGCCATTTATGAATTGGCTGGGGTAACATATCTTTTCGGCACAAAGGATTAATATTAGGCGAATAGATTAATTAATCTGCCTTTTGCCCCAGCGGATTACTGAACGTGGCCACTGATTATCAGCCATTTATGAATTGGCTGAGGCAGCATTGAAAAGATCGTTTTGGGAGCGATGCACCTGTAAGTAATAAAAAGGGTGGTTGCTTCATGCGCATAGGTCCTATTAGTGTGTTCAAAGTCAACTCAATGCAATCTGTCGAAGAAGGTTAGATAAGTGTAAATGTCAAGTAGACTATTCTTCAACAGCAGAGGAGAAGGTAGGACATTGGCTGAGCTAGACGCAGTGATGAATCGAGGTGGGAAACCTTTACGAACGGGAAGTAGGACGTCTGGAGAGCGGGAGAGGCGTCACTCTCCATGTCGTTGAAGTAGGTCACCTAGGAAGGAGAAGCAACAGCGGGGGAGCTCCGCTCATTCGCGAAGTGAGGCTAGTGGGCCACCGCGCCCATTGAGTTTTTCAGTCTTTATCGGGAACAAACCAATGACAGAAGTAGATTCGATCATCCGAGATCCAAACATGGCAATTGAATTTGCACGAGAGATTTTCCCTTCAGAAGTCCAGCAGTCAATGATTGGTCGACCAGATTTCGAAGTGTTTCGAGAGGGCGTTCATGAAGTAGTGAAAAGACTATACACCGCCTATGAGATCGGCATGTGCCTTTGTGTCGCGTGGCGGGAGATCGAACAGAAAGATGAACGCATTCATAATTTAGAAGCCCGCACGGAGAAAGCCGAGCGGGAGTTAAGAAAAGTCAATACCGCCAAGACTCAGTCGGCCGGCCGAGCTAACCCGATTATGGAGGAAAGGGTGACCTAACGGCTTATAAGTCACGCGATTGCCGATCGTGATACGGCAAGCATGTTTGCAATAGAGGTTGCAAAGACCAGGGCTTATAAACAAGATTTCCATGAGAGTCGAAAAATTGGGATAGCGAAAACGAAGGAAAATCTTGCCGAGGAGGTCTGTCGATGCGAGAATCGTGGATTTAAGCATGGATGGGTCAAGGCTCTCCATGCCGCGGAGGCTATCCGGGCAGCAGGCGTTGACTCGACATCGCCGTTATATCAGGGTCATCATTTTCCCTTCTTGGCTTTCGAAGTCGAGAAGAACGACGATGAGGGTGATGCCGAACAAAACTGAATGTATTGTACCACTTTAAAATAAATTGGATCGAACAATGTACTCTCGATTAATTTAATGAAACATATTATTTTAAATGTTTGCATGTTATTTCAATCTATGTTTATAGATTCAGCTATAATCATCTCCCATTTTATGTCAACTGTGTTTATACGTGTTAATCACAATATTCATGAAGAGGACTTCGAATTCGGATGCTCTTTCGTGCCAACCGCGCTTTCCACGAAGGGCATTCCGGGGGCTCATTCAGCCCAAACATGTCTTGCATGGATGGGGCTCCGTATTCGGAGGCTTTTATCTTTGCCAATCGTGATATCGACAAAGGGCGCTCCGAATCCGGCAGCTTATTCGGCCCAAACGTGTCATTCACTGATGGGGCGAATTTGGAGGCTTTTTATCTTGGCCAATCATGATATCTAGGAAGGGCGCTCCGAATCTAAAGGCTTATTCAGCCCAAAATGTGTCATTCACAGATGGGGCTCCGAATTCGGAGGCTTTTTATCTTGGCCAATCGTGATATCCACGAAGGGCGCTCCGAACCCAGAGGCTTATTCGGCTCAAACATGTCATGCACGGATGGGGCTCCGAATTCGGAGGCTTTTGATCTTGGCCAATCGTGATATCCACGAAGGGCGCTCCAAATCCAGAGGCTTATTCGGCCCAAATGTGTCATGCACGGATGGGGCTCCGAACTTGGAGGCTTTTTATCTTGGCCAATCGTGATATCCACGAAGGGTGCTCCGAATTCGGAGACTTATTCGGCCCAAACGTGTCATTCACGGATGGGGCTCCGAATTCATAGGCTTTTTTATCTTGGCCAATCGTGATATCCACGAAGGGCGCTCCGAATCCGAAGGCTTATTCGACCCAAACGTGTCATACACAGATGGGGCTCCGAATTCAGAGGCTTTTTAACTTGGCCAATCGTGATATCCACGAAGGGTACTCCGAATCTAGAGGCTATTCGGCCCAAACGTGTCTTGCACGGATGGGGCTCCGAATTCGGAGGCTTTTATTTTAATGAACTAAATTTTGTATAGTGAGGAAATAAGAAACCTTGCATCGTAAAAGTGAAATTTGTACATGGTGAACATTCAAAACAAGTATCATACCCCACAAGTCGGGTTAATGATAGAATTTACGCAAATGCGTGGAATTCCAAGGATGTGGCAGACTTCTCCCAGACATGTCTTTGAGCCGATATGCCCCTGTGCCGATGATTGACTCAATCTGATAGGGGCTGTCCCAGTTGGGACCTAGCTTTCTATCGGCAAGGCTCCTAGTAGCGGGAAGAACTTTCTTCAGGACCAATTCTCTAGGAATATAACGTCGCAGCTGCACACATTGATTATACCATTTAGTAAGCTGCTACTAATACTGCGCCATAGACGTGAGGGCTCGGTCTCGGCGTTCTTCAATCAAAGTTAGATCCAAAGCTAACATCATGTCATTACTGTCCAAGTCGAAGACCTTTGTTTTCAGAGTGGGTAAGCCAATCTCCAAGGAGATAGTTGCTTGAGTTCCAAAACAAAGGGCCAATGGCGTTTCCCTGGTAGACCACCATGGTGTAGTGCGATGAGCCCACAACACACTGGGGAGCTCTTCAACCCATTTGCCTTTAGCTTTTTCCAACCGTTTCTTGATGCCGTCCAAAATGGCTTTGTTGGAGGCTTCAGCTTGACCATTGCTCTGTGGATAAGCCGAGGTAGAGAAATAGGGTCGAATACCATACGTGTTGCACAACTCTCGTGAGACGCCAAGAATCATACTAGGTGTCGTTGTCTGAAATAAGTGCTCTTGGAATGCTGAATAGTGTTACGATATTTCTCCATACAAAACACTTAACATCAGTATCTCGAATGTGCGTTAGTGTCTCCGCTTTGACCCATTTTGTAAAGTAATCTGTCGCAACAATAAAAAATCGCTTGTTGCCTAGGACACAAGGTAATGGTCCGACGATGTCAAGCCCCCATTGGATGAACGGCCAAGGACTGGTGATAGAGCTTAATTCTTTAGCAGAAAAATGGGTTAAAGGGGAAAACTTCTGGCACTGTTCACATTTCTTGACATAACACTCGACATCAGCTCTTATTGTCGGCCAATAATACCCCTGTGTCACAGCTCGATAAACCAAAGAGCACCCGCCAGAATGGGCACCACAACTACTTTCATGTATTTCAGTCAGGAGTTCCTCGACTTTATCCGGATGAACACATTCTAGATATAGACCAGAAAAGGATTTTTTGTAGAACTTTCCTTGCGGATCTAATTAATATCACAGGGCTTTGTTTCGCAGTTTGTGTGCTTCTTTTTATCCGCTGGAAGCTATTCAAGATAGGAATGCAGTGATAGGGTCCATCCAACTTGGACCTGATTCTATGACATTGATTTGAATTGACTCTAAGGCGGCAATGCTCGGCTCAGGAATGAATCCTACTTCAATTGTTCGTTTAATTTCGGAGTTGATGGCGGAGGCTAGGCAGGCCAGGGCATCTGCATGTGTGTTCTGATCCCGAGTTATTTGATTTAGTTCATTATGGTCGAATTTTGCCAGCAAAGAATTCATCGTTTTCATGTAAGCTGCCATACGGTCATTTTTTATTGCGTATTCTCCTTCAATTGGTTGATGACTAGCTTTGAATCGCAGAAGATAAGCAGACGCCGAGCACCAAGGAGATGTGCATTTCGTAAGCCGGTTAACAATGCTTCGTATTCGGCTTCATTGTTCGATGCATCGAAGCCCAGTTTGACAGCCTGCTCAATTATCGCCCCGTCGGGAACCATGATCACTACGCCCGCCCCACTGCCACGTTGGTTGGATGATCGGTCACAATACAACTGCCAAACGTCCCCAACGTAAATTCTCCAGCTTGGCTTAGGTTGAATTTGATTAGACTTAAAGTCGGCGAGGCATCCAGTGAATTCGGCCACAAAGTTGGTGAGCATTTGCCTCTTGATTGAGGTTCTGAGCAGAAATTGAATATCGTACTAGCCAAGTTCGAGAGCCCATTTTGAAACGCACCCTGATGCTTCTGCACTACAGAGTACTGACCGGAGGGAGTAGTCCGTTAGTACTACAATGGTATGCCCTTGAAAGTAATGCATCAGTTTTCTTGCTACCATAACGAGAGCAAGGACAAGTTTTTCTAACAGAAGGTAACGTGTTTCGGCATCAACCATTGCTTTGCTCACATAATAAATCGCCGCTGTTCTCAAGTTCTTCCTTTAACAGTACGGCGCTGATGGCCCAGTCGGAAATTGCCAGATATAAAATGAACGGATCAACTGCTGAATGTGTTGTCAAGAGTGGAACCGATCGGAGATAAGTCTTTAAACCGTCCAAAGCGGCTTCGCACTCAGGGGTCCATTCAAAAGCTTTACCCTGCCGAAGGGTATGAAAGAATTGTCAGCAGCAATCTGTGGAACGAATGATGAACCTGTTGAGTGCGGCGGTCATCCCCATTAGCTTTTGCACCTCTTTGACCGAGGAGAGCCGAGTTCTAGAATTGCTGTGATTTGCCTCGGGTTGGCTTCGATTTCGCGGTGGTTAACAATGTAGCCAAGGAATTTTCCGGATCAGATGCCAAATGCACATTTGGAAGCATTCAGCTTCGTTTTGTATTTGCGAAGAATGCTGAATGTCTCTTCCAGATCGGCTAGATGAGTTTGCTCTTCTTTGGACTTCACCACCATATCGTTAATGTACACTTTCATAGTACGGCCGAGTTGCTCCTTGAACATGACAGTGACTAGTCTTTGGTAGGTTGCTCCCGCATTCCTCAGCCCGAAAGGTATGACCTTATAGTAATAAGTCCCTCTTGGGGTGAGGAATGCAGTTTTGTCTTGGTCCTCCAGATGCATAACAATTTGATGGTAGCCTCTATAGGCATCTAGAAAGCTTATGCGTTGATGATGTGCCGTTGTAACTACGAGTTGGTCTATTCTAGGGAGGGGAAAGCAGTCCTTGGGACAAGCTTTGTTTTAAGTCCGTGAAATCCACACAAATACGCCAAGTTCCATTTTTCTTCTTTACAACTAAAGTATTTGACAAACATGTAGGATAGGTCACTTCATGGATTACCCCCAGATCAAGCAATCGGTCAACTTCTTCAACAACGGCGTAAGTGCGTGGTCGACGCTTTTCTGAATAATCGGCTTACATTTGGGATCAACATTTAAACGGTGCTGAGACACTGATGGATTCACCCTCAGCATCTCATATGGTGACTATGCAAATACATCAAGGTTGCCGAGTAAAAAGGAAATTAGCTGCTGCCTGTCGACTTTATTCAGGGAAGCACCGACCATGAAGAGCCTGTCAGGATTCCCGTCAATTTCAACTTGATCCAGGGTTTTGGTTGTCTTTTCACTTGGGAGCCGCCCAATATTGTCAAGGCTCTCTCGATCCAGCATCTCAATTAAATTCACTTCCAGCTCTCTTGGTGTCTTTGCGGCAAGAAGATAACATACTTGCACCGATTTCTGGGAACCTCGAATTTGTTCAATGCCGCGTTCAGTCGGAAAGCGAAGTAGTTGATTATAGGTGCTCGGCACGACCTGCATGGTATGCAGCCAAGTTTGTCCCATGATGAGATTATACGGCGAAGGAAACTTGACAACCAAAAATTCTACATCCACTGATCGGGAGTCGGCCCGAACTGGTAGTGTGATTTTGCCCAATGGATATTTCGGATTAGCGTTGAAGTCGAATAACGAATAATGGGCTGGAGACAAGTCCGACTCAGTGAAGCCGAGTTTGATGTAGGTCCTGTAGTACATAACTTCTGAAGTACTTCCCTGGTTGATGAGAACATGTTCAATGGTGAATCGTTTTACGCGTAGTTTAATGACCAAGGGTCAATGTGGAGGAGCGTTACGCTGACCAAATAAGAATTATCGAAACTAATACTCGTAGCTTCATGGGGCCGTTTCGCTGGTGTGATTTGCTTTTGGAAATTAGGATGCAACTGAATTGTATGTACCACGGATGCCGTTGGCAAACTATATATCATATGAATTGTGCTGAAGGGAGGTGAATCCTACCGCAAAGCTACAGTTTTTGTTGAATTGTTCTTTCGGACATGTTGCATAAGCTGACTGTCTTGTACCAACTCCTTAAGGTGGTCCTTTAACGCATAACAACTATCGGTATCATGACCATGGTCTTTGTGATATTTGTACCGCCTATCCTGTCTCCTCGTGTCGGGAGGTCTCACCATCTTAGACGGCCATTTAAAGAACAATAAGTGTTGAACTTTAGACATAACCGTACTGATCGGCTCCGATAACTCTGTGTATTTCTTGTCTGTGCGCCTTGTGCGCCTGCTATCCATTTGAAGCTACTCATTAGCTCGATGTGAACATTGGTCATTTGATCGGCGCAAATCCCGTCTTTTATCTCGTTTAGCCCGATTCCGTGATTCAGGGCTCCGTGGTGGTACAGCGTTTAATAGTTGAACGATTTTAGGCGGGGCCGGCTTACTGGCTTTGTGCCCGGCTTTGACTCGTAGGGCATCATCTTCCACTTTACAATATTCCTCGACTTTTTTCATCAACGACCAGATCGTTTTTGGGGGCCGTCTGGTCAAAGAGCTACGGAGGGCACTATCAGGATGCAACCCTATCCTGAAGGAAGTAATGGCCATGGAGTCATTGCAGGCATCATCTAGTAGATTAAAACATTCCCAATAGCGTGCCGAATATGCACGAAGGGTTTCTCCTGGTTAAATTTGCATTGCCCACAGAGAATCGGCTTGCTTTGGCTGGACCTCATTAGTGATGAACCTTGCCCTAAAGGATTTTTGGAGTTGGTGGAAGCTCTTGATCGATGCCAACTCTAATTTATAATACCATCTGACAGCCAGTGGTCCCAAATTGCTCGAAAATATTCGACACATGAGGGCCTCGTCGTCTGCATAAAGCGTCATGGCTTGTTTGTAATGACGAATGTGATCGGTGGGGTCTGATTTTCCATCATATATGGTGAATGATAGCGCTTTGAACTTTTTGGATAGCACTGCCCTTGCAATCCGTCGCACAAAGGGGTCATGTTGATCCTCTTCATCTGAATCATTTCTTCTTCGCTTATTCCGTGCACGCGGACTTCCTTCAGAAGAGCTGGAGATTTCTACTCGTCCCTTCTTTGTAGATTCTGAGGATGATGAGTCGGAATCACTGCCACTATCATGTCTTCAAATTCGAGGTCGTCGACCATCTTTTCTCAGAGGTCGTCTCGGGCCTTGGCACGCGATTTGTTAGGATTTTGCCACCTCCAAGGCCAAATCCTGTTAAAGGAGCTCGTTCTCAGCCATCATGTTTTCCAACCTCTGTTCGTTTTGCTTCGCTTGATCCATAATCGCTTGCATTGTCTCATGTGCTAATGTCGAGGGTAAGTCGAAGTTCAAGGCCCTTCGTGCAGTAATATTCTCTAGCCCAAGCATGTTGCTTGGAGTGGTATCATCTCATGGTGTAAGGTCGTCAGCAACTACCAGAGGATCTTCCGTCACGCCCGCCATGGATGTGCTGGAGTATTCTCACAGATGGCGCCAATTGTGGAGAAGTGGTTTGGAAACACTCATTGGATCCAGTAGGACGCTCGTGATCCTCAGCTAGTCACCTGAAAAAGAATGAACACTCCGGTCGGAGATGCCAGAATTAGCACTCCGACGGACAAGTCAGTGTATACTCTTTTGGTTGCTTATATCTTAAGTTAATCTTACTAGTTCTCACATACCTTTCTTTGGCTAATGTTCCTCTATTTATATTTTTCTTTTGGGCCTCAGGATCAGGCCTACCCTTAATCCATTGCACATTTATGTATTTGGCCTTAGTTCGACTTGTTCCTCGGCCGATTAATATATTCGGCTTTGGGATCATCTAGGATGAAGCCGAGTACAAATTCCATTCGTGACTGTCGTCATACCTTTATTAAACTTTATTGCCCCCATAATATCCGACTCCAATATATGTATAATAGACAGAATATATAGTTAGTAACAACCCCTCTCAAACTCAAGTAGGGATACCAACTTGAGTTTTGAGACATAAACTAGAACATGAAATAAAACTAAAAAATAAAATAAAAGGCAAATAGATTACAAAGTCCGAATGGGAGTACAAGGGCACTTGAGTAGATTAGAGGCTGAAGCTAATACTGGGAGACAGTTTATGGTTATGTTAAACCATTATAGAAACTGGCCGAAACTAATGTCAGGACAGTTTAAGATCATGCCAAACCGTTGTAGAAACTGACTGGAATCAATGTTGAGACAGTTTACGGGGTCATGCCGGACCGTTATAGGAACTGACCGGAATTAATGTCAAGACAATTTAAGGGGTCATGCTGGACCGTTGTAAGAACTAACCAGAATCAATGAAGGGACAATTTACGAGATCATGCCGTACCATTGTAGGAACTGATCAGAATTCATGTCGGGACAATTTATGGGGTCATGTTGGACTGATGTATAGAACTGGATGTTAAACCAGCAAGCGTAACGCAAACATAACTTATGACGTGGTGCTAAACGAAAATGACAACAAATGACTAAGTGCACCAAGGGGGGACTTATTAGAAAGTGTGCCATGGGGCGGCTTGGACGGTGTGTTAGGGGGTAGTTTTGGTAGTGCACAAAGGGACGGCTTGGATGGTGCGCTAAAGGGGGCAGTTTGGGTTATGCGCCAAAGGGGGCGGCTTGGGTTATGCGCCAAAGGGAACGGCTTGGGTTGTGTGCTAGAGGGGACGACTTAGGTGATACACCAAGAGGCAGCTTGGGTTGTGCGCCAAAGGGGGCAGCTTAGGTGGTTTATATGATATATCACCATTCTCAACATGATATAGATATAATATCCCTCTCAAACTCAAATAGATTTGAAGATAGAAACCTATTTGAGGTTAAAATAGAGAGAAAAACAAAATGGAGTAAAAACACACAAAAAATTGGATTGCGAGTAAAAAAAAAATATATGATATAGATATTTGGAATATGAATAAGCCAGTGGACAAAAAAAGAGATCACCCCAAAACGATACTAAAAGAAAATAGACAGGGAAATGAGTTGAAGTCTGGCGGGCAACAACCAAGCCAAGGTTGTCGTCTATAGGTAAGACAAAAAATATCAAGAGCTTAACCTATAACTCTAATACTATGATACAATATCTAAGAGAGAGAGATCTGTATTATATTAAATGTTGTGCTGAATAAATTATATAGCAATGTATATAAGATTCATTTATGTAAAAAGAGATAAATTTAAAATATAGTAACTCCAAATAAGATAATAAATATAATATGATATGAATAATAATCAAAATATATAATTATTATATTTAGCAAATCCAAACTTGTGTCGTGTTCCGAGTGTACAAAACGTCCCTTTTGATGGGTTGTCAAAGTTAAATCGTGATCGGCTTTGCCCGATCCAATCACCCTGTAGAAATCTCAATCTCAAGGTGTTATTTTTCAAACAATCTAATAATTTTTTTCTAAGTAGGGGCTTATAATTGATTTGATTGATGGCTATAAACAAAGAAAACTCTGAAATTGATTTAACGTAAAATGAACGAGGAAAAGTTGGAAGTCCGAAGTAGTAGGTATATACAAGATTAGTCACATGTGGACCATTCGAATATGTATCGTTAATTTTTGTTATGATGATGGAGAAGCCGTGCAGCATTGTCATGAGATGAGACAACTTTAAATTCGTTGACTATGATAAAGGATTAGATTAGATTGACTTTGCAACACTAGTACTTGTCTGCCTATTTTGCAAATTGTACCATGCTACAATTTCCTAGAGATTATAATAAGAAAATTCTTCAAAATTATGTGGTGTAGTACGAGAGATATTTAGGCCGGTTTGAAATTTTAACTTTTTTAATAATTTTTTTTATTTTTTTATGAGACAAAAAATTAATATATTTAAAAATATTTTTTAATTAAATAGATAATTGTGACAAAAAAATGATTTATTTATGTGTAAGATAAGATCTATGGTTGAATGTTATACTTTTTTAACTTTCTTTTACTTCTAAACAGAGCCTTAGATTAGATATGTTCTAGAAAAAGGAAAAATAAATTAATTAGTTGTTGTAAAAGTAATTTTGTTATAAAAAAAGACTATTATATAGTAGTCTTGTCTATGAACTACAAGAGTTAATCAAGTGACAAGTTATGCGATGATAAGCATTTAAGGAAATGAGCAGAAGCACCTCCTCTTTCTCCTCCTCTCAAACTCTCCTAATGATGTGATAAATAATTTTGAAATGAGAAAGAAGAGTTTAAAGAGAGTTAATTGATTGGTATTGATGAGATAAATAATTTTGATAGGAGAAAAAAGAGTTTAAAGTGAGTTAATTAGTTGGTATTATTTGTCATATTATTAGGGAGTGTTTTGGGTGGGAGTGGAAGGAGAACTGGGAATGGAGTATTTTTCTTAAAAAAATATAGATTATGAGTTCAAATCTCCTAAAATATTTTAGTCAGTCACCTTCAAATCATCTTTGTGATGTGTCAAACCAAAAAATAACGGCTGTGTTTGGCGTAGAGTTTTAATTATCATTCCACACCATATTTGAGCTATGTGTTTGGATAAAGCTTTCAAAATATATTTCTATATCACTTTTGAAAAACACTTTTCAAGTGGGATTTGAATTTTAAAATTTGATTTATCCGGACGTCTAGTCGATTGACCGAAACAATGTTCGTGTATTTTTTTTGTCAATTGGCACATGTTATTTTTTTTATATTTTAAATAAAAATATTTTTTCAATTTTTTAAAATTTTTTATGAGCTTTTAATAGAATTTTGAGTTATATGTTTGGTTATGAATTGTAAATTTTTTAATCAAATATCATATGTCATATCAAAAATTACAAACTCAATTCAAAATTTTTTTCAAAACTCATAACCAAATAAATTTTTCACACTCAAATCATAATTCTAAAACTTACAAACTCAAAATACAACTCTATTCTCAAATTATATTTTTAAAACTCTACCAAATACTATCAAATACTTCCAATACCCTTGTTCATTTTTATTGGTTATAATATTGGGCTGCATATTGAGAACGCCACCCGATGATAAATACGAGAGATGATTTGAAACTTTGGATTCCATCAATTTTTACTCAAAATTGAATATATTCGAATGGACTTTAACGTAGCCCATCAACCTCAGCAACCTTTGTGAGTCATCCTACTTTTATTTTGGCTGGTAACGGTCCCTCAAGCAAGACTTCGATACAAAACACACCCACTATTCTACCTTGTTCATTGAAATGAGATATTAAACACACACACTATAATAGGAGAGGGTCATTTCTTAAATTACAATATGAAGTGGACATTTTATTATCATAGTGAATGAAGATTTTATTTATAATTTTTTTTTTTTTTTTTAAATAATCATTTTAATTTTTGAGAAAATTTTTTTAAAAAAATGAATAAAATATGTAAAATTAAATAAAATATAAATATATTTTATTTTTATTTTTATTTATTTATTTATTTATTTATTTTTAAATTTCTCAATCAACCACAACCTAAATTTTATGAAAGTTGAAAACAATCTAATCTAATACGTTTGCGGTAGCGGAAGATAGCTGACAACAAATTGGACTTATCTTTGATCTCTTTTTGGTGAAGATAAAAGTAAAAGAGAAGTGACCCAATCACGTCATTCCATAAATTATCGTTGCAATCTCATTGTGCAAAACAATTATTGTTTATTTATTTTTTACTTGCATGAAAATCACAATTATCTCATCTTATTTACATTAAATTCAATCACAAAATCAAACAAAATAGTTAAAAAATTAAAAATTTATTAAAAAAGTCATTAAAAAAAATTAAAGTTTAACGTACTAATAATTCTTTACATTTTTTTTATAAAACTAATAATAATAACTTTTTTATCTCATAAAAAAATTAAAATTTAAAAAAATATTTTTAAAAAAAAAAAAAAAAACCCAATCGAGGTTTAGGCAAAGCAACCTCCAGACCAGGAAAAGAAAAACAAGTGGCAAGAGGACTTTTCAATTTCTTCTTTTTTCTTTCTTTTTTTTTTTTTTCTTTTTTTCTTTTAATTTTTTTAAAAAATATAGATCCTCAGCCTCTTGAATTGAACCCCATGTTTTCTATCCTTACTTTCTTACAAAAAATAAGAACAAACTTTTATGTGATGTATATATATTATTTGTGAAAAATATTTATAGAGGAGAAAAAAGAAATTAAGAGGATTTGTGAATAAATTTATCTTTTCTTTTCTTTTTTTTCTCTGCTAATGACAGGGCAATGAATTTAATAAGACAAGAAAAATATTGTATTCTCAAGGTAATTTTTAAACATTTGAATTTTTTTTTCTTACATATTTCAATAATGTAATCTTTTTGTCTTTTGTAAAATCTCTCAGTACTAGTGCTATATATACAGCTAATCAAATTATGGGCACAAAGAAAAAACTTAGAAAAATGATTCAGACCTCTAAAAAAAGACCATTAATGGAGTTTTAATTTGTCTTTTTCTCTCCCTTCTTTTTGTCTTTTACTTCACTATTTTTTTTTTTTTTTTTAATTTTATTGCTTGACAGCTCACTTAAAGCTGTACGACTGCACCTCTAATTAGAGGTCTGCAGCAGCGTTGAAAAACTTATGTGGCCACCTTACCAACATCTTTGAAAATAACTCACATCATTTTCGTTTGTATTGATTGGATAATTGCTATTTTCAAAAACAAAAATAAAAAAATAAAAAATCTGTATGTTATAAGAAGTTTCAGAAAGCTGAAAAAAAATTCCCTCTATAAAATAGCTTTCAATTAATCCAAATGAAATATAAGTTCTGAAAACAAAAAGTAAAATTATATTATTTTAATCTTTGAATCCTAGTTTCTAGAAATAAATTGTCTGGCTCCAAGCTTAGCTTCAACTAGCTCTCCTTTTACTACTTTGGACTGTGTTAAAAATTTAAATTTGTAAAGAAAAAAACAAGTAAACAAATGTAAAAGTTTGATAACATCATTCATTTTTCTTTGAGTCGTGATAGAGACCTCGAGACTTTGAGGCGCGAATCTGCCTCGACACCAAAACGACGTCGTTTTGGTGTCGAGGTTTTTTTTTTTTATTTTTATTTTTCACGTTTTTGCAGGTTTTTGCAGAGAAGGGGAGGGGAGGAAGGAGGAGGAGGGAGGAGGAGGAGGAGGGAGGGGAGGGGGCCATAAATCGGCTGGAGGAGGAGGAGGAGGCGGGGCGAGGCGGTGGCGGTGGCGGTGGCGGTGGCGGTGGTGAGGCGACGAACAAGGCGACGAGGCGACGAGCATCGGCGTACTGTGATGGCATGACGACGAGGCGACGAGGCGCTGACGACGGCCCTCCTCCTCTCTCTCTCTCTCTCTCTCTCTCGCGCCATTCGCGCCTCGATTTTTCGAGGCCTGAAACATTTTCCTTTTTCTTTACTCTTCGTCTCTCTCTTTATAGATTTAAAATTCAAAAGAAAAATTAAAAAGATTAAAAACCCTATAACATATAGGCTCCATTTGTTTTTCCGATGATATAGTGGGATTGGCCTAGTAATGAACTAGGCGCCACCTATGGTGTGTTTAGTTGGCAAATTAGTAAGCGGATAGATAATCCAACTGAAGTTTTTTTTTTTGAGAAGTGTATTAGAATTCACTTTTTAAATTATATATATATATTTTTTTATACAAGTTTGATTATAATCAAATTTTAATTAAAAAATTAATTATAACCATCTTTTTCAAATAGCCTTAGTAAATCCTGTATGGTAATGGGATTAGCTTACCTATGAAGATATTGGTGTTGAAAAATTCATCCAAAAATGATAAAAACAATGGAAAATTATAAATACATTCCTTAAAGTTTGTTTAAAGTATAAATTGTTCTTTGTGATTTGAAAATTATAAATATTTAATTGTCAGAATTTTTTATTTAACAGAATTAACTAAAAAGATGAATCATAATTGCTCTCCTATACAATAATAAAATTACCTAAATTACTAATTGAAATATATTTATAATGTTATTAAAAACTGTTATTGATTTATGATTTATTAATAAAATAGACGATTTGTTATGAAGTTAAGAATCTCAAGGAGTGGAATGTAATTTCTAGAACCACATGAGGCAATTCGTATTTTAATCTAATCTTATAAGTGCATTTGTAATTTACCCTAAAAACAAACAGGAATATTATCATATTATTACTAATCCAGTTGCATCCAAACAAACAATTTTTGTCTTACATATTTAATACTGTGACATTAATAATTTCATCACACTCATATCCCATCCAATCTAATTTGTCAAATAAATGTGGCGAAAAACTATATTTGGGTTGTGCCATAGAGGAGCAAAAAAAAAAAAATGATTTTATTCACATTTTGAAAGTTTGTGAATAAAACACAATTTCTAATTGGTCTAGTGGGTGTTCTATTGAAGAAGTGCATCCCTAATATTTTGAACTGATAAAGAGTGTTATGTTCACTTTGTGTTGAGTTGCAAATTAATCTTTTTTTAATCTAAATTATCTAAATTATGGCCAAATTTTTCTACATGTGCTCTTTATGTGACTGACACGTGTAAAAATCTAAAGGGTAAATTATATTAATTTTTCTTGAAAAAAAAAATGATAAATCTTACAATTTTGACATAATTATATTGGACTCTCTTAAGATTTTAATTTATATGAAACTTAGCCCCTCTTCAATAATAATTTGTTAGTCATACAGATAGAAAAATAATATTATCATATCTTTCATATTAAAGTATATATTTTTCTTTATTTATTCTTGTATTTTCATATTAATTATTTGTGTTAATTCTAATATTTTTAACCTTATTAAAAAGGAGATCAATGTAATTTATTCAATTTAAATATAAAAATAATGAACACATTGTGTTGATCAATGACAACTATATTATGCATTGAGGTTTGAATGAAATCATGCATGGACATTGATAGAAATTCTTTGAATGAAAATTCTCAAAGACATCAATTATGTGTCTATATAACAAAGCTTGAGATGACATGTTCCAAATATTTCTAATCACGTTTCAATACTTTTTACATCGTTTCCTTATTCACTGTCTGGACATTTCTGGCGCATAGTGTCCATTTTTGGCCCACCAATTACCCACCAATACTACACGGCATTTGACAATTACTTTTTTTAATAATTTTTTTTATTTTTTATAAATAAATAAAAAACGTGCAAAAAAAAAAAAAAAGATGAGTTTATTTTTTTGTGATAATTTTTTAACTAAAATTTTATATTGCCAAAATAAGCCTCAATATTTGAAAATCTCAGGAAAAAAAAAAAAAAAAAGAAGACAGAAGAGCAAACTAGTCGTAATATGCATTAGAGATTTCACTGTATTCACAAAGGATCCACAATTTTATAATATGGTATTTTTGCATCAACAAAAACAAGTTTGAAAAGACCTAACAAAATAATTTTTAAGCGGTGAAGTTAATTGCGTTGTACTCTGATTGTAACTCTGCCTCTTGTACTGGGAGTTGGTGCATTCTTCTCTTATCCTGATGGTGGATTCCTTCTTTTGGATTGAGATAAGTCTGACCTACACACCAGCACTTACAGGTTGCAATAATACCACCAATGAGCACTTTTTTTTCTAGTTTAAAAAAAAAATGGTTAAAATTTTATCCACTAAAATTATTTCTTATTAATAGTTAAATTGGTTAGGTAATAGTTTTACAAACATAGTTACCATTATTTTGTTGAATAGTCTAAACGAAATTAAAAGCAAATGATTGAATAGCCCCCAAACTTAGGTGTGGATAATTTCGGGGCCTACTCAAATCTATTTGAAACTTGAGGCAAAAAAAAAATTAATGAGACCCTCAATAATTTTTAAATTATATTTTTATATAAATTTTATGACATTGATTTTTTTAGTGGACAATTATCCAATATCTCTAATTTCCACACTTAAAAGCAATTTTTGTGTTTAATAAATCAAATCAAGTAAAATATACTTTTGTAGAAAATAAAAACACAATATACGATGAAATAAATGTAATTGTTATAATTTTTATAACCAAGTGAAGAGGAATGATTGCTTTTTGTAGTCAAAATGAGAAGAGGAGCCCCAATCATATAATAAGATGGTTGACAAAATGGTATTTTGTTTTTGCTAAATTAATATTTGTTGGCTTATTTTTTTTTTAAGAAGGAAAATATTATAAATGGGAACATGTTATCAGCAATGATTAAAAAATTCTTACAGATTAAATTCAAGTCAATTATCAAGTGATTGTATTGACGGTTCTTTTGTCTCAATGAAGAGGATTTCAAAATTGCCAAGTATAGAAAAAAGAGAAAATTTAAATAAATAAAAAAAAAGACGTAAAAAGATGATTGAGTAAACAATCGAGGTGACTGAGTGAACAATCAAAGTAATAATTAATTACCACTATTTCTATGCTTTGAAAAGGAAGTGCATAAAATTTTCTCTACTCATATGCTTTAAAAATGAAGTGTAGGAAATATAAATGACAGGAAAAAAATAGAAATTAATTGTCTTTGATTTGAGTTAGATCTCTTTTACAATGTAGTCATGAGTGGCTATTTATAGGCAAACATTTGTAGAAAAAAAAACTACTTAATAACTACCATATCCTTCCATCTCCCACACTTCATACTTCATGATCTTCCATTTCATTTCTATGTCTCCATAACCTCCTTTAACCTCAAATTCATGCTTCATGTTCCCCACTTTGTTCTCCATCATCTGTTCACATGTGTTTAATGATTCATAACTTCTCATAACTTCCAAATAAGTAGAAGAGTGCTACATGTCTTGCAATTATATAAATAATAACTAATGATAAAATTATTTATTTATAATGCCAACAACATTTAATAATTTTTTAGTTATTTAAGCAAACATTTTGTTTACTTTTTTAATATTTAAAAAATGTTTTGATTGATGATTTATTTATTTTTTAATGTGTATACACACTGTAAAATAAAGATATAATAAATAAGATTATTTTCTATTTAGGACTCTCCACTACTTGAGACCTAAGAAATCATTTAAGGGACATTTTAAGAAGATGATTAAAAATTATTTTTTAATTTTTTTCACTCTTTTTATAAGAAAAAAAAAAATTAAAAAGTGACTTTTAACCAATTTTCTCCTTGAAGACCGTTACTACCCAAAATCCTAGACCAACATTACATGACCTTTGAGGCCTCACTTCATTTGTAAAAACATGAGTTTGACCAATTAAATCCATGCATTTGACTGGATTTAGCACTCAACTAGTTATAGAATTATTTATTGTTCTTGACGCGCCACATGATCATATTTATATTATATATTGAGTAAAAAGAGATTTTTAATTTCAAAGGTTGTGGAAGTTTTAATCTCTTAATTTTAATTTTTTAATTTTTTAATTTAAAAAAAAATTTTAATATTTATTGACTTCTCTCAACCTAATCTCAGTATTTATTGATTTTTCCCAACCCACAATCCCTTTTGACTTTTCTCATAATTATTGTAACATCTTTTTCAATTATTCCTATAAACTATGGTTACACATAAAAATAAAAAATAAAAAAATAAGAATTTAGCTATAGATCACAAAAAGATATAACATCTAAATTTGAATTATGATTTAATAATATAATTATGTATTTTTTTTTTATGTATATCTATCAAAATTTTAAATCACTTAATGGGACAAATTAATCAAATTTTCAAAATTATTGATTTTTAATTTACAAAATAGATTAAAAAAAACTATTGACTGATTTATTTATTTAATAACAAAAATATTTCTTAATCTCTCTTTCCTAATCTCTCTCACAAATTTTTTAAAAAAAATATTAAAACTTGCATTCATTTTCTCTTTCCCAAAAAATCATAAAGGAGTTCCAATCTCTTAATCTTAATTTTCTAATTTTTTGATTAAAAAAAAAAACCTCAGCATTTATTGACTTCTCCCAACCCAACCTCAGCATTTATTGACTTTTTCCAACCCACAATCCCTTTTGACTTCTCTGATAATTATTGCAACACCCTTTTCAATTTCTCCCATATACTATGGTTACACACAAAAATTTTAAAAAAAAAAGAATTTAGCTATAGATCTAAAAAAGATATAATATCTAAATTTGAATTGTGATTTAATAATATAATTATATATATATTTTTTTTTATGTACATCTATCAAAATTTTAAATTACTTAATGGGACAAATTAATCAATTTTTCAAAATTACTGATTTTTAATTTACAAAATAGATTAAAAAAATTATTGACTGATTTATTTATTTTATAACAAAAATATTTCATAATCTCTCCCTCCTAATCTCTCTCACAAATTTTCAAAAAAAAATATTAAACTTGCATTCATTTTCTCTTCCCAAAAAATTAGATAATATTTTCTATTAAAGTTGTAGATATCTACCTATATTTTATATATTATATTATAACATAACAAAAAAAACTAAAAAACTAAAAAAAAATCTTTAAAGTTTATCTAAATAAACTTTAAATCAATAAAATTCACATATCTATCACATATCTAACTCACATCATAACTTACCTAAATAATAATAATTAAAAATAAATGGAAACCACAGATAAATTAAATTTAAAAAAAAAAGATACCCACAACTCCATCTTAAATAAATTGAAAAAAAAGATATATCTATCTATCTATCTATATCTATAATCTATATCTATACTATATATTAAGCAAAATGAGGTTTTTAACCCTAAGCCTTGTGGGAGTTTCAATCTCCCAATCTAAATTTCTTGATTTTTTGATTTTAAAAAAAAAATCTTAGCATTTATTAACTTCTCCCAATTCTCAAGTCTTACCCTCATAATAATACTTTAATGCATTAAAAACAAGTATAAAAAAAATTCTTTGAAATCAAACACATATGAATTTCTTGAAAATTTTCAACATATATGATTATTATCCCTCATAATAACAATTCAATGCATTAAGAAAAAGCATAAAAAAAATTTCTTGAAAAGTCCAACACATATGATTATTATCAAAATATTAAACTTTAATATAATATAATAAAAAAAATATTTAATTTCTTGAAAAGTCCATCACATATTATTATTATCAAAATATTAAATTTTAATATAATATAAAAAAAAGAAAAAAAAAAGAAGACATTTAAAAATCATAATTCACATAAATACAATCCGTACATAGCACAAGTGATATGCTAGTTTTATACTAATTATAATTCATTATACTAGCCTATCACCCGTGCTATGCACAAGATAATTATATACATTTATATTTGTTTTAGATTTTTTTTAATATATAAATTATGTTTTTTTAAGATTTTTTATAAAAATAATTTAACAATCTTATCACTAATCATAGTGTATGAGAGAAGTTGAAAAAGGTACTATAGTAACTATACACAGATTGTATTTATAATTATTTGTATGAGGGGATTTTAAATGCTGATCAAGGGATTTTGACCAAATCAATAAATGCAGGCATGTAGAAAGACATGTGGATTGAAAAAAGTTAATAAATGCTGATCAGGAGATTTTGACCAAATCAATAAATTTTTTTTTTTTTAATAAAAATTTTAAAAAATTCAGATTGGGATTATTTAGAGCCATTGAACAAATTACTATCACATTTTTGTTTTTGTGAGTTAACTTCAATCATATTAAAAAATCAAATTATAAACAAAAGGAGATAATTTCAATCATACAAATCAATTTTTTTTTTAATGTTATCTAACTACAATGACATTTTTCTCATAATAAAAATAATAATTGAAAAAAATAACCATTAAAATAGTAAATAAAAAAAATTATTTAGAAACATTGAACAAACTACAATAACATTTTTCTTTTTTTGAGTGTTTATGTTTATCTAATTTCAATCATATTAAAAAATAAAATTATAAAGAAAAGAAGATAACTTCAATCATACAAATCACAATTTTTTTAATACGATCTAATCATCATCAATAATTAAAAAAATATAATAATTTATTTTTCAAAAAACACAGTGAGTTAAAAAGATCAATTACATTTTTTTTGGGTCAAAATACAATCTAATTATCATCAATAATTGGTACATTATGTGACCCTAATAAGTACAATCCATTTTGTTTTCCAAAAAACACAGTGAGTTAAAAATCAAATCACAAATTAAGTAAATTGATAGTTAAAAAAAGACAATAATTTTTTTTAAAAAACACAGCGAGTTAAACAAATCAATTACAATTTTTTTTTTTCAAAATACAATCTAATCATTATCAATAACTGGTACTTTAAAAGTCAAATTAGAAAAAAATAAAATCAAATCACAAATATTTTTATGCTATCTAACTACAATCATATATTTTTTCATAAATAATTGTAAAAAAAACCCATTAAAACAGTAAATAAAAGATTAAATCACATTAAAAAAAAAGAACCATTGAACAAACTACAATCACATCGCATTTTTCACATAATAAAAAAAATAAATAAATGAAAAAAAAAGAACCATTGACTAACTACAATCATATTAAAAAAAAAAAAAAGAACAATTGAACTAATTACAATCATATTTTTTTCTTGGTGAGTGTTTATGTTTATTTAACTTCAATCATATTAAAAATAAAATTAAAATAGTAAATAAAAAGATTAAATAACATTAAAAAAAATCATTGAACTAACTACAACAATCATATTAAAAAAAAAGAGCCATTGAACAAATTACAATCACATCATATTACAATCACATTTTTTTTCTTTGTGAGTGTTTATGTTTATTTAACATCAATCATATTAAAAATAAAATTAAAATAGTAAATAAAAAGATTAAATAACATTTAAAAAAAATTCATTGAACTAACTACAACAAAAAAGAGCCATTGAACAAACTACAATTACATCACATTTTTTCCATAATAAAATAAATAAATGAAAAAAAGAACTATTAAACTAACTACAATCACATTTAAAAAAAAGAATCTTTCAACTAATTATAATTACATTTTTCTCTTTGTGAGAGTTTATATTTATCTAATTTCAATCATATTAAAAAATCAAATTATAATTTTTTATTCGCTAGACAAATCACAAATATTTTTATGCGCTATCTAACTACAATATTAAAATAGTAAACAAAAAGAAAAGTCAAGAAGGAGAAAACAAAAAGAAGATTTGCTGTTTGCATACGTGGTCACTGAAGTTGAAAGTGTAGAAGTGAGAAGTCAAGTAGGAGAAAACAAAAAGGAGACACACTGTTTGCAATAGGTATGCGAAAAGTTAAAAAGAGTGTGTGAATTGGAGAAGTTAAAAAAATTTAAAAGAATTTAATAAGTGCTAAGTTTTTTTTTTTCAAAAAAAATCAAAAAAATTAAGAAATTAAGGTTCAGATATTAGAACTCCCACAAAACTTGTGGGTTAGAGATAGATATAAATAAATAGATAGATATAAATATAGATATTTATATTTGTTTTAAATTTTTTTTTTAATATACAAATTATTTGTTTTGGAAATGGTACTGCCGTAATTATGAGAGAAGTCAAAAAATCTTGTAGGTTGAGAGAAATTAATAAATGCTGAGGTTAATTTTTTTTTAAGAAAAAATTAAAAAATTAAAAAATTAAGATTTACATATTGGAGCTCCCACATACTTTGGGGGTTAGAAATCTCCTTTTACTTAATATATAGTATAGATATAGGTGGTAATTATTCACAAAAAAAAAAAAAAAAAAAAAAAAAAAAAGAAAAAGAAAGAAGAAGAAGATATAGATGGTAAACATTCATAAAATTTCATTTTTAATAAACATTTTATTAAGGCACGTGGCATTGCACCTATTTGTGTTGATCGTGGTTTAACAATTGGGTGGCATTACATATGCACGAATTATGTTTATAATTATTTATATATGTGAATTGTAATTTTTAAATGTCTTTTTTTTTTTAATGTCTTTTTTTTTATATTATATTAAAGTTTAATATTTTGATAATAATTATATGTGTTAGACTTTTTAAGGAATTAAATGTCTTTTTTTTATTATATTAAATTAAAATTTAATATTTTGATAATAATCATGTGTTGGACTTTTGAAGAATTTTTTATTTTTTATTTTTATTTTTTATGGTTGTTCTTAATGCATTAAAGTGTTATTATAAGGGATAATAATCATATGTGTTGCGACCTTTCAAGGAACTCATATGTGTTGAATTTCAAAGAATTTTTTTTATGCTTGTTCTTAATGCACTAAAATGTCATTATGAGGGTAAGACTTGGGAGTTTGGAGAAGTTAATAAATGTTAAGATTTTTTTTTTAAATCAAAAAATTAGAAAATTTAGATTAGGAGATTGAAACTCCCACAAAATTTAAGGTTAAAAACTCCCTTTTACTTAACGGGTTTGGTTATGGTGTGCAACTTACACCTTACACCTTATACCTTACACTTACATCTTACACTTACATCTTTTGTGAAAAATTAAACCTTACACTTACACCTTTTTTGAGGTTGCACACCATATGTAACCCACTTACACCTTACACTTACACCTTATAATTATACTTACACCTTACACTTACACTTTTTGTGTAAGTGGCACATGGTGTGCACTTGCATACTTAAGAAAACTCCTTACTTAATATATAGTATAAATTCCCTTATATTTCCTAGTAATTCGTGAGTATCATCATTTCATCAATCACAGTACTATTAAAACATCACGTGGCCCAGAGCAATTAATAACGTTTCCAACTTGCTAACCCAAGTCATGGGTTAGGTATATCATATGATTAATTATTTTTATTTTTATAGAAAAGATGATTAGCTGTAACATTGTCTGTCTGACGATAAGACCATTGAAAAGTACGCTAAGTACTTTATATTATGATAATCAAACTACGAAATGCTATCTAACTTGCGAGTTTCATTTTTAAGTAATAGTTTGTTGTCATGTCAACACCAAATCCTTGATACATCCCCCTGAGCCTAGCACATATTCTAAAAACTGACTAATCTGGCGCTAGTTTGGCATGTGAATTTGAAGTTATTTTAATTATAAAAAATAAATAAATTTTTTAATTTAATAAAATAAAATATTAATTTTAAATTATAAATAATATTATTATTTTTTTTTACAAAAGTCAAAGAAAGTTAAAAAATTTATTTTAAATGAGATTTTTTAATTTCAAACTAAAATAGCTAAAAAGTTAAAAAACTAACTTGTAGTTTATCTTTTTCGTGCCCTCTTTCGGAAGGCGAATAAGCCCTACAGTATCGAACTCCTGCAATTTTGAATCTGATCTCACAAGTGCAATGTGAAATAGATAAATACCAAAGAGTCTCAATCTAGCAAATCTTTTGAAAAATCAATTTTGAATCAAATTGCCAAAAATGAATTGCTTTGCCAGATACAGGGTCGCTACCTAAATATTTTATTTTTGAAAAATCTAGGAAACCTATGACTCATGCCAAAGGCCACGTGTCCGTCATCACCAAGATTGTCTCGGCTCGGGAACTTAGGTATGAGAGAGGAAGGTCATGAATTGAGCACTCCTGCTCGCCTAATCAAATATTGACCTCTACTAATCACGATATGAATCTTACGTACATTATATGCTTTTGTTCCGGTTTATTAGGCTAGCATTTACTATGTGATGCACACACACACACACGAGTATAGACTAACTTTTCAAGAATTAGAGCATTTGATTCATGTTTGTTTTGCAAAATTATTTCGAATATGTACCACTTGAAAAAATGATCGCATATGAACATTTACTCAAATTATTCCAATTTAAGCAACTAGCCTTCAGTCACAAGCATTCAAACAATTATAGCACTTAAGCAATTAGCTTCATGGCAAGCATGCTAAATATGACAACATGGACACTTGCGATATGCTAAAGCGAGTAAAGGCTCATTTAGTACTCCAAGCCACAAGAAGATAAAGTTCAAAAGATGCATGATCCTAACTTATGCAATATGACTAATGCAACACATGCGATATGCAATCTAAACAGGCTCGGCTACTAATATGATATATAAATTAATTAAACAGCATGCGGTCTAATCACGTATTCAAAGAAGTATTAAACTAACAATGCAGTTAGAATTATGAACTGAGTCTTGGTGCATACAATATAAGTGGATGCAAACATGGAGTATGCTAAACAAAATATGATACTTTAATCTAACCATCGTAAATAGTTAAATAAAAAGGAGAAAGACGTGTGGTTGGAAGACATACACGTTATTACACTACGCTCTCACGAAGGAGAGTCTGAATAAACTAACTAGTTAACTAATTAAAACTAAGCTAATTAAGCTAACTATTACAAACCGAAATAAATAATTAGCTAAACTACTTAACTAATTATTTCAAACCGAATTAATTAACTATTCTAACTAACTAAAATAATTACAAAACGAAATCAAACAACTAGTTAACTAGCTAATTAATTATAACAAATATTTAAGCTAAATATTTAAACTTAAACAAGCTCAGTATGCGAGGAGTGCTCATGCACGTTCTTGATTTCCAACCGAAAAGCCACTGTTTTGCTTCCAGAAGGTCTCTGTTACACAGTAGAACACTTACACCTTTATCCACTTCCAGAATAACTCTGCTCTGCTAAAAAAACACAATGTTAGATTTTGCATTAGTAGCCGGCCGACTAGAAATGAGGGCCTGCCGGCCATAAAAAGTGGCCTACCAGCCATTGCTGCGCAATTCATTTTGTTACAACAGAGAACAAACAGAACATGCACAGGGTATTCTCAAGAGTTGTCTGCACAACTCAACCCTCCTTATCATGAACAGATCAAAGGAGAGACAAAACTTAGTCCACAAACCATCAACTCAAGCAATTTAATTGCATGAAGGCTTATGAACCAAAGTGTACAAGTTCAATAAATGCAACAAAATAAGACTCTAGCTTCCTCCCTTTCATGAATTGATTAAGGAAAGTGGTGACCTTGAAAACTTGAATTATTTTATCACTAATGAGTATGAAATGCCTTAAGCTTCCATGTGTTCAATTAACGTCCGATTGAACACAAAACCAAATTCTTATCTTGCATCATTTTAGTCTATTTTAATTACCAACCATCCTTTAATTCATCGAGTCCAAAGGTGAATTTAAGTCCTCTAACGGAAAGAGGGCTCAAACCAAGTGTTGTCTAAGGCATAAAAGAAACATCATACCGTTGGTAATGAATCCTCTAAGGGATTAAACCATTAAGCATGACATCTCAATCTCATGTTTAAACAAAGTTCAAACTACTTTCAAAGTAAAACAAAAGTTAAGAAAGGAGGGAGGCTGTAGAGATGATTAAGAGTGATCACAAGTATGGAAAGCCATAAATAAATCCAATCAACTCAAATAAGATAGTGTTTAAGGCCCAGAATACCAAACTCATGAGCACAATTATACTACAAGCATGCAAAACAAAGATCAAATGCAACTATCAACCAAAAACAGTGCTAAAATAATCTAAAAACAGTCCTAAAACATGCTGGAATTAAGACAAAAAAAGCTAGATTAATAAGCTAAAACATAACACAAGCTAGGCTAGTAAGCAAGACACAAGAAGGGAGACTAACCCCTCCAAATTTGGACTTCAAAATGTGATTTTAGCCACTAAAATAACTCTGAAAAACAGTGTTAAAAAGCTCAAAAAGAGTTGATAACAACGTGGGAAACACAAGGGCAAAGGCCTTAGAAGCAAGATGTAAAGATAGGTTATCAACCCCTCTACCTTTAATGGCCTTAAACTACAAGTTTCAGCTCAAAAATACAGGTTTTAAACAGTCCAAAGCATAGTAGAAAAGATGGAAATAAGTGGTGTAAATATGGTACAAAGGCAAGAGAATGTATACCTCTTGAAGAGGAATGAATCCTTAAGTCCTAAACCACTAATTTCACACTCTTAAGTGCTTCAAGAGCTCAAATTTAAGCTCAAATCACCTCAGCAAGAAGCTCTCTAGGTTTGGTTTAAAATGTTTGGGCAAAGGCCATGCAAGTAGAAAAAGAGAGAGAGAATTGTAGAGAGAAGAATTTTCCAAAATTATTTCCTCACTCCTAAATGTTTCAAACTCTAAAACAATGAAGGAAGGTCATCTATATATAGAAACATATGAGCCTCAGTCGAAAATATCAAAAAAGGGACAGTTGGAGCTTTGTGGAAACAGCAGGCAAAAATATCTGGATTTTACACTAGTGGTCGGCCGGCCAGAAGTGTGAATTGCCAACCACCTACCAAGCACCAAAAATCTGCTTCCAGGCCCGACATCAAACGGGCATATCTTCTTCATCCGAAGTTGGTTATAGGTCATTCTTCAATTTAAATTGAAGCCCCAGAAGTCAACTTTTCCAATGGTGGTGGCCTCAAAACTAAAGTCTAAGTGTGTAAAGAGATAGACCTAATTTAATGAAAGCGGTTCAGTTCTCTCTCAACGGTTTCAAGCCCAACTTCTCCCCAACTAGTTTTTTTTTTCTCTCTCCTCCAATTTTCTTCAACTTCAAACCTCTAAATAAAAAGTTTTTAAAGATTTTTCAAAGAATTCACCTCTCTTCCATTTATTTCCACTTTGTCCTTTCTCGATTTACCAAAAAGTGCAATATTCAATGAAAAGTGAGCCTCGAAATATCATAGAAACATTTTCACAAAATATTTAAAAGAGAAGGTTTTAAGATCTAAAATAGTTTTGGTCCAAAATTGGGTGTAAGGTTGGGATTTAAAAGTTCTTTTTGCTGAAGAAATTGAGCGATTGGACAGCGTAACTTTCATCATTGAGTGATCAACCTAAGGCGCTCAAGTCTTAAGGACGGTAAAAAATGAAGTGTCCACACAACCCACATCTCAAATGAACTCTTAGAATTATTATTATTATTATTATTATTATTGGTGTGGATTTTATTTATTTTTTATTAGAAGTCAAAGAAACTAATAGAAAGTTGCTAAAAAAGTTACTTCATTATGAGTGAAAAATTAATGTGATATTTTTTTTTTTAATTTTTTGTTGATGAGAAACAAATTTTTTAACTTTATAATAAAAAAGTTGACTTAATTAACAAAACAAATAAAAGTAGTAGGTGATATGGTCGTTTGCACACTAAAATATTTTACTTAAAATCAAGTAAAAACGATTATTTTGTAGAATAGTGGTTAAGAGCGGGTGTCGATTCACAGGGACTAATGATGAATAATTTAATTTAAAATTTTATATTTAGTTGCAAATATTTAGAGTGAAAATTAAACTAATTAATTAAACAATTAAGTAAACAAAATAAAATAAATATCTTAGAATTTCGAATCCACCACTAACTTTATAATTGTGAGTAATTGTACGCAATCTTTAGAATATCATTGATTTAGATATTGTGATGTAAGTTGATCAGAAATACATCGTTAAGAGAATTTGTATATCAAAATCAGAAAGTCACGAATCATCTTCGCTTGGCATGGACCGTCACCACCAAACTAAACTAAACTATGATTAATACACGACCTGTCTTAGTAGGTATGAGTTGTCTAACAATTCTAATATACAGCAGTGAAAATCATTATATTACATAATTTGAATAAAACATTTATTACACAAAAACATCTAAAAAGTATATAACGGAATCCAAATCAAATTAAAACTAAAAATAATCAATACAACGTACCCTAATTATTTGGTTAAGGTTTTATCTCTATCCTAAGACAGAAAAATTACTACACTCTAATATTTACAAAATAAACTCTCCCACTTTTCCTTTCTTTTTATTAGCATATCACCCGTGTTATGCACGGTTTGCGTTTACAATTATCTATATATGTGAATTGTGATTTTTAAATATATATATATTTTTAAATGCCTTCTTTTTTTTCTTTTTTATATTATATTAAAGTTTAATATTTTGATAATAATCATTTTTGTTAGACTTTTCAAGGAATTAAATGTCTTTTTTTTATTATATTATATTAAAGTTTAATATTTTGATAATAATCATATGTGTTGGACTTTTCAAGAAATTTTTTTATACTTGTTATTAATGCATTAAAGTGTTATTATGAGGGATAACAATCATATGTGTTGGGACTTTTCAAAGAATTCATGTGTTGGATTTGAAAGAATTTTTTTTATGTTTATTCTTAATGCATTAAAGTGTTATTATGAGGGTAAGATTTGGGGGTTAGAAAAAGTTAATAAATGCTAAGGGTTTTTTTTTTAATAAAAAAATTAAAAAATTTAGATTGGGAGATTGAAACTCCCACAAAACTTAAGATTAAAAACCTTATTTTACTTAATATATAGCATAAATTTTTTTCTCTTTCTCTCTTCCTCCCATGGACCGAAACCCTCTGCTCCGTTGAGCTCCCCTCTCCTGTTTCAAGTCCCCTTCTTCTCTTCTCAGCCTCTCTTTTTATAGGAGAAAAATCCTATAAATAAAACAAACACTGCAAGAAAATCGGGAATTAGCGGCGTTTATAAAACGCCGCTATAGGCTAGAAAAACGCCGTAAAAAAATAAAACGACGTTTATAAAATTCGTCGAGGATGCAGCCGTCGTTGTATCTTTGTGACGTTTGAAAAACGCCACTAAAGACTTTAGACGACGTTTTCTAAAACGCCACTAATTCTTTACAGCCGTTAACCATGCACGTTACAGGAGTTATCTCTGACGTCATAATGACGACATTTCGCGACGTTTTTAAGAAAAACGCCACCATTCTTTCATTTTTTTGAAAAAAAAAAATGAAAAATCATAATTAATGATCTTTTGACTTTTGTTCAAACCAAACCTATATCATCCATCATCATTCTCAAAATAATATATACCATAATGTGAATGAGCATTCATATTTCAATTTTCCATAAAATAAATAAATAAAACCCCTTTAAATACAATATGACAATACAAAATCATAAAAATAACTTCATCCACAGCTCTGAAAGGATATCAGAATTCAAGCTAGAGAGAGCTGTTAGCACCAATGGGTGAGAAGCAAGTGTAAGCGAGGATCACAAAACAAACAGATATTCAAACAAGTTATGAGAGTTCTATCATGTAAACTAGGGTGGGGAAGTTGTGCAAAATGGATATCATAATCACATAAGATTTTAGAGCATCCACATAAACAACCAAAAATACCCAATCACAAAGCTTTCAGTTTCCCAAGAGTAACACAGACACATGCATAGAGAGAGAGAAAGAGAGAGAGAGAACTATCATCCCAAGCAAACGTACATATCTGCAAACCTAACCACTACTCTCAGGTATAGAGTTATCTACATTTCTAATCTAATAAGAGATCCTTGTTGACATACTTGGCAAAATGCACATAACCAAATTTGGAGTGCAAAGAACAGAAATCCACACCTATGTCTTAGACGAAGCCAAGAAGCAAATGCCTCAAGAACCTGCCATGTAAATAAATTATGAGAAAATCATACGAAAAAGTTATGTCAAAGCAAGCAATAATATTTTCGGAGATCAATATTAAATTATAGAATTTCATTTTTATTTAACATACATTCAAAAGAAGAGCTCCCACCTATTCAACTCTCTCTCTCATTTCGTCTTCTTCTGTTTCTTTTTTCTTTACAAGTCTTTCATATCTCAATGGATACATATCTCTTTTCTCTCTCTTCAAACTGTGTCTCTCTCTCCCAGGCTCCCGCTTGATTTGGTTCTACTCCACTCCAATCTGAAGGCAGTATTCTATCTAGTCTAAAAGAGGATTATATGAGATTGGATGTACACTAGATCTATTGGATTGCCGTTAAACACAGCCGATTAGGGATACTTCATGTATTTTGGCTCTTATGATGTAGGAAAATTAAATGGGTTTTGGAAAGTGAGCATGAATTTATTATGAGATCCATAATCCAGACACAATTTCTCTACCTAAACTTATTTCACTCTGAAGTTCCTGTAAATCATTTCCCTAAAATTTATGTAAAAATCTTTAGCCCTCTATTTTTCTTTCAAGGCTTCAATTTTTTCTTTAAAACATTCTATTTTAATGGTGGCGGTGGCATACCTAAAGCATAGGTTATAGTGTAATTACAACAAGAAGACTTGATATGGCCGTGGTATTGTATTGATGAATTTGGTGATGAACTTAATAGTGAGACTCCAAATAATAATTGCAGTTATAATTGTTTGAGAAAGATGGAGTTGATAGTTCAGAAGTGATGAGTCTCATGTAAACCGGACAATCACAATTGATTGCTCCGAAACATGGTAATGGTTCGACTCAAGTAGATAGGATAATACTGAGACAGGAGCTCAATGGCAATCTTGGGCAAATGATGACATTGAAGCCATTTCTGCCACGAGGAATAAGTTGATATCAGCAACGTACTCGGCCTTGTGGAAGGGTATGAAGGAGATGAGGACGAAGGAGTCGAGACAATCGTAGATCGTGATCTGCTTGATGGTGAATGGTATCCTTCATAATTTGTCAAATTTGGAGGATGATTTTCTGGTAATAGTTGAGGGTTAGAGGAGAGCGAGATAGGAGGCAGATGGGTTGTAAAAAGAAATGGTATTAAATGTGAACTCCATGAATCACAAGTGGCCACTAAAGCAGACAAATTATATGAATATGTTTCCATTCTCAACTAGTGTAGTAGATGCATCTTCAAGGCAACCCTATTTAAATGGCATGTTCCAGGCTTCTCAGAAAAAGTAAAAGACAATCAGCTAAGTAAGACAATTAGAAGGTTAAAATTTGTCAACAAAGTGTTTCCAGTTGTGTCCTTCATGGTGAAATAAGTTTAGTACAAAGATGCCCCACAAATACTCACTCTTCAGAACCTTCAACAGGCTCATTTATCAACTGAAGAAACTCTGCATTGTGCTCCTGAATGAGTCTTAAAAGTTGGGGGTTTTGCTTTCCAAGCTCCTGAAGCATGGGCGGTTACCAAAGAAACAGCATATAACTCTTTTTCTTTTTTAATGACATTATCAGAATAAGAAAAGAATGGATATGAACCTGTAAAATCTGTGGATTTGCTTGCACCATTGATCGCAATGCTTGGAACTGAAAAGAGAAAATAGAGAGACAATAAATTCAGTGTAATCGGAAATTCAATAAACATAGCAATAATACAAATCTATATGATCTAGTTTCATCTCATCTCATAATAATTCACAACAAAACTACTTAACTATTCACAATACAAAACTTTATGACCAGACTCCTATCATTACAAGATTCTTAACTCTAGGAATGGCATCAAATAATAAAATAGGAACCAAACACATTGGTCGCTTTCTAAGAAATCAAGGGACTAAGTCCACCACCACCATCACCACGAAATAGTTTCACGATATTTCGGTTTAAACAATATAAGAAAGACATAGAAGGAAAAGAAATGCAGTTAAACTCAATTACAAGAATGTTGGACTGAGGAAACAAATTCAACAGAGATGAATTAGGTGCTCAGAGATGGGTGCATTTCTTCCGCACGTGTTTCCCCTCGAAGTTGCACGATTTGCAGCAAATGAGCTAATCGCAACGCAACTTCCCGCTTCGGAATACTGAAAAATAGAACCAAAATTTGTGGGCGTGGCCAAATGTCACTAAAGAATGTCATCGAAAAATTTAAGAACCTACCAAACTTTAACAAAATTAATGGAAAGTGTCCAAATGCCAAAATAGAATGCCATTGAAAATTTTAAGGACATCTCGAATACAAGTAATCCACACTCGCTCTGGATTGTTGTAAGCAACTCGAAGTGCACGGGTAACTATTTCTTTGTCCCGATTGCCACCACCTATATCCATTATTTGTTGAATGGTGCGCTCAAGGTTAGAACCAAGAACCAAAATGGAAGCGACGACCATATGTATCCTTGAGACCAACATATTAGGTAGTGCATTTGGGTAAAGTTGGCATATACGAGCAACAAGTAACGCCCAATTGATACCACCAAGAAACCCCGAAACCTGATTGTGACAGAATTACATAGCATATGTAGTCAGAAATGAGACACAAAGACAAGAACAAAGAAACATTAAGAATGAAAGAGCATCCTCACATTTGAATAAACCCCACGCCGCTTTGCCCGAGTCTCATACATCTCGATAGTAGTCTGAAAGCTCGACCATGACAAAAATAAACACAATCGAACACATACAAAAAGCCAAATTTATGAACAAAATATTCAATCACAACTGAATATTTGGGACCAAACGCAAAATTTGATCACCACTCTGCATCCATTGAGACTACGAATGCCTCGCTCATCTACATTCTGCAAGATGAATCTTGTGAAATATCCAAGTCTGTAACAGAGACAAACATATTTAGAGATGAAAATCGAAACCTAAGCAAGAGTTTATTTAAATAGAACACAGATCCAGATCGTTACTGTGTAGTGATGAAAACCTCTGAATCTTGAGTTCACTCACAGCAAGTCTAGATCAGACTCGATGAATAACATGCCCTATAATGAAAATCAAAACCCTAATCAAATGTAAATACAATAATTTTCAATAATAAATTTGAACATATATGAAAACTAGTAAATCAAATACAAGATTGCTACCATGAAAGCTCTGTATCTCAAGTGAACTTAGCAACTTCAAATCACGAGCAATTGGATACCTAAATCCATGAAAAAAGAAGACCTAGATCGGTAAAGATTAAGGGAAATCGAAAAATCTAGAAGGGAAATCGAAAAATCTCGAAGGAAAATATTAAATCCTAAGCCCTAGTGCACAAATCGAAATCGAGATCCATATTGAACAAGAAATCGTTGAGATTAGAAGCATCAATCTCTCTGTAGATCTATAAACTCCAAGAGGTCTTCATTGCTGCAATCTTTCCCACTTCATCAACATCTTTCTCCATTCACTTTTTGATTGCTGAAAATGAGAAATCAGATCAGATTGTTGCAGACGAAGAACTACAGCAAATATGAGCAGTTAGCTAACTAAACCTAAAATTTTGTCAACCAGTTGCTGAAAAGGATAAAATTTGGTTTTCTTGCATATCACCACAAGACCAAAAGAAAAAGAGAAAAAAAAGGGGCGTGTGACTAGGCCAATATCACTACATAACTAGCTAAGATAATCTAAACTGCATTACTCAGCATGCCACTGATGCACAGAGAATGTGGCAATGAGATACAAGTGCGTGATAATCACCTTGCAACTAAAACATTTCAGCATAAGACTGAAAGAAATAAAACAAGGATTTGACCTTTCATGGATGAAGCTTTTGTAACGGACTTTGACTCATCATTAGCATCCTGCAGGAAAGGGCTCACATTTTGAGTTTCTAAAGTTAAATTAAAGTATGATTTCCAGAAAGAGAAAAACTAATATTGCATCATTTGGTTCATGCAAAAGCATGAATAAGCATATAACCCATGCTTAGAGAACTTAATTTTCTTAAAATCCAGTTGTACACAAAATTAGGTACTTGTACTACAACTGCTACGGTATGAATGATAACAAATGCTGAAATCAAGATCAGTAAGGTTTAAGAGAATTGAAGGTCTTCTTTTTGTTTATTAAGGAGAAAGATAATGAAGATCTTATTCTTGATTCATGCAACACTACAACAACAATAAGACATAACACCAGTAAAGTAAGGAAGAGTTTCACTGACGTCTGAACTAGAAAGCTACAATAAACAGCATATCTACAGGTCTCCTAGTCCCTGCAGGATAACAATAGCTCTTGCTTCTGCTTGCTTCTAGTTTTTCTTCCTTCTTTTTTTCATATTGCTTTCATACCCAAAATAATAATAATAATAATAAAAGGGGAAACTCATATCCCACTTTTTATAATCAATTTTTGAGATACAAAAAAATGAGATACAAAAAAATTGAAGTAATAATTCTATGAATAAAGCATCAAATAATGAACTGTAAAGGCAGATTAAAGCTTATGGAAATTAATGCATCCAAAACAATAAACATGGGTTTTCAAGGAATAAAGCTACAGATGAGAGGTTAAAACAGATTCAATACACATCACCAACCAGGCCAGCATACATTCCTCGGTCAAACATTTATGTACAACATAATTAATATATACTTCACTTACATAGGATAGCATTAAAAGAATATCTTATTTCTTTTCAAGTAGTGGTAGTGGTAGTAGGGATCCAGAAAATCCCTGAAAAAAGTAGTAGTAGTAGTAGTAGTAATAGTAGTAGTAGTAGGAGGAGGAGGAGGAGGAGGAGGAAGAGGGACCTAAAAATCCCTTTACAAGAAAGAATTGAAACATATGAAGGAAGCAAACAGCTTACCTGTAGAATTCGGCATAAAGGTCTTTATCACTAACATAAGCAAGCAACTTTACCACCTGCAGGAATAAAATGAACACGTTAGAAATTACCCTGACAAGTCAATAGATGCAATGTGAAGCGAAATTGGTATTAAAGAAAAGCAGAAGGCCACCTTATCTAATGTGTCCTCAATGGTTTCATCATTCAATTTTTCATTCCCACCCTTCTTGAGAATATTATCACGAGAATGAAGCGGTGACTCTGCACTAGATTGAGGAAAAATGCAAGTGAATTTACAAACATCAACCTAAATATACACCCAATCGTTGTTTTAACCATGAGATTTGAGATCTTGAGTGAACTTAGAATCCAAGTCGAAAACCCTTACCTTGAGCCTAGATCGATTTTTTTTTTTTGTGAATAACCCTATATCGATTTAGATCGGAAGGATTGAACAATCTCGAAGATATACGCTCAAGTAACTTCAGATCTCCACCAAGAAAGACACTTACGGATCATACATAAAAATCGATTATACATAAAAAAAAAAAAAAAAAACAAGAATAAACCTTTTCCAAACCCGATCTACCATGAAATTTACAGATTTATTAAAGCATAAACCTTTTCTCATACCTGATCTACCACGTATCTAATTTCAACTAGATCTAGCAAAAAATAGAACCAAAAAAAAGAAGAAAAAAATTATGAAATCAGAGATCTAGAGAACAGATTTGATACCTTAAGGGCCTAAGGAGCAACGTCCCAACCCAAACATGGTCTCTTTCTGGGACAAAGATCCATGTGCGCGTGTGGAAACTCGATCACACGTTCCATCTCCATGATCGAACACAGATAGATCCAAACAGAGTTTAGAGAGAGAGAGATTTGCAGAGAGATCGAAGAGCGAAGAAGAGAATCGAAGAATGATAATGATTTGATCTGAGATGAAGAACAGATCGAGATCGAGTTCGAGTTCGATGAAGAACAGCTAGAGCAAAGCCCTAGAGCGACAGAGATCGATGTTTGACCGAGGAATGTAGATCGATGTTCAAATCCGAGAGAGAGGAGCAGTGTGTGAGAGAGTGAGAGGAAGTGAGATCTGTGAGAGTGAGATGAGTGTCAGAATGAGAGAGACGGACCATGACGGAGATACGAGTGTGAGAGAGTGAGATCTGTTAAGTGACTGCTTTCATTTTTCTTTTTTTTATGCAAAACACGAAACACACAAAAAAAATGGCGTTTTTTTTAAACGATGTTGTATAAACGTTGTTGTATGTCAATTTTCTTGTAGTGAAACATAATAATATAAATAATATAATAATAAAATAAAACATATATATAATATAATAATAAAATAAAACATATATATTTATATATAATTGAGGAGGGGGTTGATTAGCCGCCACCACCTCATTTGTTTGTTTGTTTTTGTTTTTGTTTTTTTTATTTTTTATTATTTATATAATATAATATAAAATATTTAAAATATATTATTTATACTAATTAATGTATAAATACTGAAATATATACAAACATATAAAATCACACAAAATTATAAAATAATACAAATTAATAGACTAATAAAATATATGTTAATAGGCCAAATGTATAACATTTAAGCTACGATCAATATGTGTACTGTTTGGCCATTAAATCTCAAACCTAACAACTTAAGGGGAAATATCATATCAGTATAGTTTTTTAAAAAATAATTATAAATTAATAAGAAATTATATATATATTAATAATTAAAATTATAAAATTTTTATGAATATTTTTGTTTTTCTGACACCCAGTGTAATTACCCCATTAGTTAATCACTTCTTGTCGGTGCAACCTGCACACTAAGGCCTATCCAAACAAGTCTTCGCATTTCTCGCCAATATATTTTATTAATCATATTTGTGTAATCAAAATAAATCGATGATCGTATTTAATGACATATATATTCATAAAATTGATTTTACCATCAATTTTTTCTTGTATAAAAATCAGAAGTTATAAATATTACTTTATTTAACGTAATACTCTTTTGTGTGTATATACATATATGTAATAATACACCTACATGCATATAATAGTTACGTATAGTAATATAATTAAACAAAAAAAATTTAAATCACATTGAACCGTGTTGTCATTACAAAAAATTAAGATTTTAGAGATTAAAATTTAGGGATAAAATTATTTTTTAGGAGCCAAATATTTTTGTTGTGAAAAGTTGTCGCCATTATGTCTTTAACAACGAAAATTGGACATTAATGATGAATTATTATCATTTTGAGACCAAATTTTTTGTTTAAAAAAATAAACTATTTTTTGCGATTAAATTATTTTGTCCCTAAACGTCCATTTATTAGTAACATTGTCAAAATTTTATCGTTAAAAGCCTTATTTTTTATTTTTCGGGACGACCTTTTAGCGACTATCTTCATGACGATAAAAATTAATCCTTAAATGTCTTTTGCAACAAAATTTTCACTTTTAGAGATCAGAAAATTTGATTTCTAAAACTCGTATATGTTATAGTGTGTGAATATTAATGAATCCTATTTGTTTCATATAATTCACTCAAATTAAAATTCAACATTACTAATTGAATCAATTTAATTAAAAAATATATATATATAAAATCATATGAATCAAATAGTAAAATATAATAAAATTCTATTCACTGTAGTCGCCCTTGGTCTATCTACTATCTATCTACTACTTACTACTATTATAAAAATGTGAAGAGTTTGTTATGTTTTCTACTCTTTTTTTTTTAAATTCTAATTTTTTCCTCTCAAATTTACTATATTTTTTAAAAATCATGAAAAGTCCTATATAAACCAATTATCTTTATTTTAAGAGTTGAACACTCAAAAACGATATATCTGTTTTCAAGAGTTATACATAAATATAAACAAATCGTCTCATTTCTTATCACCAAAAAAAAAAAAAAAATCATCTTTCTATTTTTTACGTTGATGATGATTGAAGAACAAATTACTCTTTCTTATTTTCTGTGCCTACTTTTATGCTGATGTACATATTATTTACTATTGAAAAACTATGTGATTCGTGATTTGTAATAGATTTATTTGCCACAATTCTCAAACAACTAAAACTAACAATCTAAATCATCTAGATCGTACGAAAGTGATTTAGATGGTTATTTCACAAATAATAAATCGACACAAACGATTTTTACGTAGAAAAAATCACAATTTGAGCACCTCCAATTGTGATAAAAAATTACGGGTGAAACGCCACTAATCAATCTACTATGAAGAAAGAAATAACACAAATTTACCAAACAATTTACCCAAACTCTGTAAAATTGTCTTTAACAGTTCGTGTCTCTTTTACCAACGCCTCGGATTTGATCAGGTTGATATCGAATCCACAACATCCATGTCGAATCAACGATCACGAGCAACTTCGAACTCATTTCGAACACTCCACACTTGAATCTCCGGAATCCACCGAAGAAGAACACTCTTGTGTAAAACTATCAAACAATCCTTTGATGTATACTTATCAAACCATGAGTTAAACTCAAGCAAACATCAAAGAATCTAGCAAAGATGTTCTAGATGAAAACCCTAATTCCCTCATAGAAGATTTGGAAGTCATGCCCTAGATTTGCACTTGTTCGTAGCTTTACAGCAGACAGATTCGTGATGGTCGCTTGAACGCAGAATCTTTCGCTCAAATGTGCTCGAGTGACGAGACTAATATGCGTGTGATCTTTAAGTGTCTTCGCTCGAACCACCAAAAGGTTCGCTCGAGCACACAATAACCCTTCTCAGTATTTTTGCAGACAGGGAAAACTACTAGAACCAAAGTTTCTTCGCTCAAGCCAAGATTCCTTCACTCGAGCGAGCAAGTCAAAATTCCAGGAAACTATACAACTTGATATACTATGTTTGTTTGCGAAATTTGCAAGACTAAGGGACCTAACATTTACAATTGTCCATTATATATTATGTAAAGTTAATAAATCGCTTTACATCTTTTCAATTATTTAAATTGTCCCTTACTAAATTTTTACACTCTTTTTTTTTTTTTTTCCTTTCATTTTTGAAAGAGGGCAATTTTATTTTATTTTTATACAAAAATTATATAATAAAAAAATACATATATTATATTAAAAACTAACATAAATAACAACACTTTTTAAATTTTTATGAGAAAATTTAGTAGAAAAATTTGAAGAAACCATAGCAGTGTATGATTTTTTAATACACATTAAGAGGTTGTAAAGGTTGGCACCAATGTTTTGAAAACTAAATCGGTGAGCAAACCGAAAAAGTAATTGAGTGGATGGATCACTGGTTCAATCGTGAATGAATCAGAATTGAACTGTGATGTCATAATTATGTTATAAATATATTAAAATTTATAAGTATAAAAAGTATAGATATTAAAATTACAAAAATTAATAAATAATAAACATTTACAAAAATATGTATATATTTCTTAAAATTTATTTTACATTTTTTATACATTGATTTTTAGTAAAAATAATTAAGATAATATTGAATATATAGTATATATACTTATTACATTGTCAACAATTGTGTTGATGGCTTAATAGTTTGAGTGCTTGTTTTTCATGCACTTGGTTCCATATTCAAGCCCTCTCCACAACATATTTTTGAAAGAAATTTCAATTCTTCAAACCTGACCAGTTCTTATGTTGACCCATGACCGGTTCACAATTTTCAAATTCTAAGCTGATTTTGAACATAGTTTGGATTTAGAGGGTCATCCGGACCAGAACTAGGTTCGGTCACCGATTCAATCGGTCCGACCGACCGATTTGGTCTGGTTTGAAAACATTGGTTGACACATTAAGAGGTTGTGGTGGCACGCAAGGTGTTTCCTTATGTGGGATTGTTTTATTGGATCATTGTCTATATTATCTATCATGAATCAAATCACTGAATTGCAGGGCATAACAAGGGTTGGTTGTGGCTAGTTGTCCTCAAAGCCTCTGTGTGGTCTATTGTTGGGTGTTGTCCTCTTTTTTCTTTGTTCTTATGCTGGTTTCTCACCAATTTGGTAGTGTACTAGCAAATGATAGAGTGTAATTTGGTACCAATTTCGCTAGGATGATTTTGTTCACTGTGATACCTTTGCACTCACCTTCTTTGTTGATGTTTTTGTATTGTACCTTATATTCTGCCATCTATCAATAAAGTCTTCTTTTTGCTGATAAAAAAAATAAATCAAATCATTGTAAATAATTTTGGTTGAATATTAAAATCGTATACATTCGTTTAAATCTAAATAGAGGAACGAACATGCATTTTTAAAACAGAGATTTGTGCTGCATCTCAAAAATTAGCAGGTTATCTTCATATATTTTATTTCTGTTTAAATTATATTTTATAAACTATAATGTTTTATATGGTACTTTAATAATTAATGTATGATGTCAAAATTCTAAACAAAAATCACTTTCATTAATTTTATTTTTTAAATCTATTTTCAGTTTTGATTTTTCATATTTTCTCAGTTTTGGTGATTAAAAATACTGAAATTTCTTCATATTTTATATTTAAACTATACTTTTACATGAAAATCTAATATCTAATAATCTAAATAGAATTAAAAAGTAAAATATTCATAAAAAAATTTATAAATTCAAACATGTATTGATTTATTATTATATTTTTTTGTTATTATATTATTATTATTATTATTTAATATTAATATTATTATTTTTTACAAAAATTGTACACAACAAATTATTTTCTGTAACACCCGCATCCTTTAATCTATTGGAGAGTGTATTTAATTCCCTTATTTTCATTTTTGGGAGTCTTTGGAATTGTTGAATGTTGGTTTTGGAGGAGTATGATCCGATTTAAACTCGTTGGATTTGTTTGTTTGCGTTTGTTCTTGTCAAAAAGTTATTTAGAAACTTAGAAATTCTATTCTGGGGTCGACACCAGCCTTCCTAAGGGTCGACCCTTACTTTTTGGTTAAGTTCCTGAAGGTGTTGCTGGAAAATAGGGTAGACACCAGTCTGGGGAGGGTCGACCCTCTTATGTTGCAGAATTTGTGCGTTAGTTGTTGGAAAATAGGGTCGATCCCCTCTTGTCTAAGAGTCTACCCCCCTTGCTTATGCCAGATTGTCTTTTCTACCTGAAGGTTCAACCCCCTTGCCCGAAGGGTCGACCCCTGTGTGTGTGTGTGTGTTTTTTTTTTTTTTTTTTTTTTTTCAGGTTCAAATGGGCCCTACCTTGGGGGGGGGTTTGGGCCTATTATTTTATTGACCTTAAGGCTACTTTTCTATTGCTATAAATAGGCTCTAAACATAGTTTCATTTCACTTTCTCCTCTTTCCTCTCTCTCAAACCGTGAGTTCTCCTCTCTCTCTCTAAACTCAAGCTTTTGACACTAAAATCTCTAGATCTACTCACCTAGAGTGATCTTTTCACCATGGTCCTTTAAGAAAAAGTATAGATCTCGTCGAGGGCTTCCTGTTGGTCCGATTGGTTCGTGGTTTCGTTGACATTGATTTTTGGGTCGTCATCTCTTGGCTTCAAGAGGTAGGGGTTTCTAGTTCTCTTTCAATACCCTCGTTTATGGATAGATTTGTGGTATTTTCCTTATATAAACCCAAAAGTTTATATTTTTATGCATATTGTGATGAATCATGAGATTGGGGGTTAGGGTTTGAAGAGAGAGTTGGGTTTATTTGTTGGGTTATGATCTTGGGTCATAAGTTTTGGTGTAAAAGTAATAGAAGGGTTAGAATAAAATGTGTTTTTGTGAAAAGCCTTAACTTCTCTTAAAAATCCTAGTTTGGCTCATGAAGATGGTTAATGATTTTGCTTCAATTAATAGTAGAATCATGAAATTGAGGTGTTAAATTACACGTGTACAAGTTTAATTAAAATTTTAAAGAATTTGAGAAATATATGTAAAAGTTGCGATTGAACTCATAAGGTTGATGTCTTAAATTATGTTATAATGCGAACTAAACTTGGGGGAAAGGAAATTACTAATGTTATGGATGGTATGAGCTTTGTGTTGAAATGGTTGTGTTGAATCTTGTTGTGTGTTATGTGAGTTGTATTGGGTTATGTTGTGTTGAGTTGGTTGAGTTGTGTTGTGTGGAATTGAGTTGTGTTGAGTTGAGTTGAGTTGTGTTGGGTTGTGTTGTGGTTGGTACTCGCGTGGGGAGTTGAAAAATAGTTTTTCGGTGCCCACAACCATCCGTATCACAGCCGATAAATGTAGGGGATGGTTTTAAAATTTTAAAAAAAATAGTTTTTCGATGCCTACAACCGTCCGTATAATAGCTGGTAAATGTAGGGGTGATTTGAATTCAAGGTGCCCAATTGCCCTGTCTAGGCTTATCGTTAGACGAATGTGGGAAAAATATTTTTAGGTGTCCACACAGTTCTGCCGTATTGTAGCCGGCGAAAGTGGAAAAATGATTTTTGGGTGTCCACACAGTCCTGCCGTATTGTAGTTGGCAAAAGTGAAAAAACGAATGGTTTTCGAAAATGTTTTGGGTGCTCACGTCCTGCCGTATAAAGCCGGCAAATGTGGGGGATGGTTTTAAAAAGTTAAAAATGGTTTTCAGAAAAAGATATGGTTTTTGAGAAAATGATTTTTGGGAGTTCACTTCCCACGGTATAATAGCCGACAAAAGGTAGAATGTGCAATGAACGCCGTATCAAACCGACAAAAGGTGGAATGTGTTATGAAGTGTGTTGAGTTCAGTGATGATATATGTGACTTGTGATGAACTTGTGAAATTACCATTTGATGTGTAAATTGGTATGGAATGGGAATGCACATAGAAATTATTTGAAAAGAATGGATAATGAAATAGTAATTGGATAAGAGATTGGTGATAAAGAACTCATTGGGTTATTTCTATCTATAAGGAAAGAATAAGACTTTTGCTTTGTGATTAATTGAGAAATTGAATTAAATAGGGTTTATTGTCTATGTGATGTGTTGAGTTATAGTTGATAATGCAAATGTGGATGTGATGTAATTGTTCTTGGATTTCTACGTTAAAGAGTTATAGCAATAAAGGATGGACAGGTGGGAATGAAGTGTATGAGGGTTGTTTTGAGTATTACGGGAACATGAACGTGAGGTATGGAGTTATAATAAATGTAACTAGTAAAAAGGGAGAATGAGAATAAAAAGGAGGAATGTTAAGATGGAAATTTAATGAGGAATATTTTGGAATGGTTTAATAAATATAAAATGATGTGGTTCCTTAAACATGTTTGTTTCCAAAAAAGATTTTTGGTTTTCTGATAAAAAGGATGGTTTTTTATGATTAAAGGTTTTCCTTAAATGTTCAAATAAATTTTGAGAAAAAGATACTCTACGTATGAACGTCATTTACTATATGGTACCATCCTGCATGCATGATCATTTCTATCTACAGGATGGTTATTGTTTTAGAACTATGAGATTCCTACTGAGCAATTGTGCCCACCCTTGTTGTTTTATTTCTTTTTTTATAGGAAGAGAATTCGGATTGATTGGTTGAAGGATTAGGAAGTTCATGTATACCTTGTGTGTAATCTCTTTGTAACTTGATGTTTGTAATTATTTATTTGTAACTCCGTAGCGAGAGCTTGGCGTGTATTTTTATTATTATTGTTATACTCATCATGAGAGAGAACATGTACTAGTATGTTTCTATTACTCAAGAGTAATAGATATTTTTAAATTAAAAAAAAATGGACCTAAATTTCAAGATCTTGGTAATGTTTTTGAGTAATTAAAATTTGGGGCGTGACGTTTTCTATGTTTATTTAGATGAAGGGAATCTAAATCTAAAAGTAAAATTAAAAAATAAAAAAGAATTAAAATTAAGTGAATTTAAAAAGAAAATAAAATGGATATTAAAAAAAACAGTGCCAAAGACAAAAAATATGAAAATCAAAAAATTCAAAACAAAAATTTTAAAAAACAAACCAAACCAAACCCTATAAGCTTCTCTTTTTTTAAAAAAATCTTTCTTTACTAATCTCTAATTTTACACAAATTATTCACAATTTTTTTTCAATTTTCATGTGAATTTAATAATCTAATTAAAAATGATGCATATACACAAAAATGTAACAAAACATCAACATTATTACCAATTATTTAATTATGAATAATTCACTTCTCATTGTTACTTATATATTGTTGTAAAAGATTTCATATATTATTTTTGTGATATCTGATATATGTCAATGTCTACATATATAAATATATATATATATATAATACAAATGTAAATTTGTATATATTACTGTATTCATATATTATCAATCTTTAATATTATATTACCATTGAATACTTTAATTTTCGAACCTATATCGCTTTAGTAATATAATTATATTTGCTACGAAAAAATTATAAAATTGTGTATTATTCTCTTATTAACTTATATTCAATACATATATACATACATGTCATACAAATAAGTGTCCACAATAAACATTTTCAATAACAAACCAAGACTTTGCAAAACACCTAAATCATGACAATAATTGTACCTTTTATAGTTATTTATTTTCATGATAATCGTATAGCAATTGTATATACTAATGACTAATGTTATATATTTTATCATACAGGATATTCGTAACATAGGAAACAAGACTCAACAACTCTTGATGTAAAAAAATATATTACATATTGATATTAATGCATTCTTACACTAATAGTATGCAAATAACATGCAATAATAGGTTCAATTATAGCGATTCCAGGTTTAACCTTGTTGTACAGTGATCCGGACATGTGTCCGTGGATGTTAATAGTTGATGATTATCATGTTTACATCCTTTCTTACTTTGTATATGAGTTATAGGATGTGTTGGGCAGGTTTGTTACAGGTTGGTTGAGTTTAGAAACCAAAACTAGTTGCCCAGATTTTGACCCGTCGCCGGCGGGAGTTTGACGCTTCGCGAGATCTATTCTTGCTTATGCGCTCGGCGGGGTTTTGGCGCCGGCGGGAATACACCCATCGATACTTTTCTCGTGTGGTGTTGGGCCTTTCAGCCGAGGATTGCCGCTCGGCGGGGACTGGTCTGTCGTGATCTTTGAGTGTGCATCCGCCGCTCGGCGAGTTTGGCCGCTCGGCAGAGTCTTGAGTGGCTTGCTTCGGCGCCGAGCGGCATCGGGTTTAAAGATCCGAGTTTTGACTTTTAAAATCACTTTTTCCTGTTCTTCCTCTCTCTTACTTTCCCAAAACACAAATTTGAGAGCCTCTCTCTCTAAAACCGGCCCTTCTCCCTTAGATTTTATCTAATAGGAGTTGTTTGCTCGCCTTGGGCCTTTACAAAAGTTGTGTTGATCATCGAGGGGCTTATTTTAATCTGAAAATTTTGGGATTTGGAGCACTTTGAATTTTGTCACCTCATCCATTGGAGCCCAAACTTTGAGGTAGGGATATCCTACTCCTTTCTATGGATTTTGTCTTTAAATTTTAGTATTTTGAGATGTTGGGATTGTTGTGTAATTTTGAAAGAGTTTGGGGCTTTTGTGTAATTTTACAAAAGTTGGGTTTTCATTCATAACGGACCTAGAAGCATGTTTAGTATAGAAACATGGGTTAAATGTTAAATCATTGGAGGAATTGAGACCTTAAGGGTTTTTATGTTAATTATGGAAAATGTCCTAATTATATGGAATAGTTGATTGGGATAATTGATTGTGGGAAATGAGGAATTGAAGTGGAAATGTTGAGATTGAGAATGTATGGGATTAAAGGGTGTAGTTGAATTATTTATTACTCACCGAATTGAAATGTTGATTATATACCCATTTGTGTATTTATTTTCTGCTTAGAAATAACTGCTTTGGGCTATCGGTGGAGGATAGTCGTGATTGTTGTAGACAATGCATGATGATTAGGCTAACGAAAACTAATCTACGAAATGTGTCATGGAATTGACGACTGATGGAATACATTAACTGTATGTATTGAATGATTGTATATAGAACCAATGTGTTTGTATGCATTATGTGTAGAGGAGGAGATAGGGGATGTACTCCGCGGTTTAGGGGAAGATGGGGGATGTACCTCTAAACCGGATAGTGTTGGGAGGAGATAGGGGATGAACTCCGTAGACAGAGCTCATATGCTTGTCTAGAAAAGTGAAGATAGAGCTCATATGCTTATCTTTGGGAAGTGAAGATGGGGCTAATATGCATATCTTGTTGGAATGTGGATAGAGCTTATATGCTTATCTGTGATTGTGGGATATAGTTTTTATACTTATCCGTTGAAAATGTGGATAAAGCTTTTATGCTTATCTGTGACTATGGGACACAGTTCTTATACGTGTCTGTTGGGATGGTAATAGAGCTTTTAGGCCTATCTATTGAAAGAGGGAAAATGAAAAGGGATTGGGAATCATAAATCGTATGACATAAAAATGTAATTTATGTGGATGTATGAGTGTTGGCCATCTATCAATTGCTAATCTTTTTGTCATTATTCATGGTTGGTTTAGTGTATTTCTACTGGGCTGTGGCTCACCCTATATGGGAATATCATTTTCAGGTGCAGGTAGTATGCCACCTCCAAGGTCATAGCTTGGGAGTCTAGAGGCGGGGAAGCCTTTTGTTGTTTCGTTCATTTTGATGTATTACATGTATATTCAAGCCAAGGGCTTAATGTGTAATGAGTTAGCACCTTTTTTTGTAACCAAGTGTTAACTTGGAAAGCTGTAAGCCTTTAGGGCATTTGCTTTTGTTGTTAACATGTAATACCTTTTATAATGAAACTCTGATAAATAGAAGAAAGTGGACCTGTTTTATATAAATGCAAGTTTATATTAATGGGTTTAATGTTGTTATTTTGAGGGCGTTACATCAATGAATTTGTATTATGAGATGAACTATCATACAAAATTGTGTAATTAATTTCATACCTTCAATTGTATTACATGTACGGATTATGAAAAATTGAAATAAAAAGTTGATAAAAAAAATTGTGTAACACTATATATTTAAAGGACCTATTTATCATTTATTGTTTAAGATAAAATTGTGATATCAACAATCTAGTTATAAATAATTGTTTATGTTCATAAAATTTCTCATTTATCATTTAAATTCTTCGGCCAAGTATGTATTCATTCTTGCTTAATTTTATTTTGAATACAGATTAATTTACCTATACAAGTACATACTTTGTACACATATCAATTTAAGAGACACACATAATTATAATAATAATAATTGATAAAAAAAAATCACGTATTATGTACAACACACGTGTCCAACCAATATTAATAAAAATATGCTGTGACATTAGATTTTATCTTGCACTCAACTACGTACTCTAAGCTCCCTTACTGAAGAAGTTTACTCTTTGTGATTGGGCCAGTATAAATTAAAAATGAATGAAGCATAAAAACAAAGATTCATTAAGGATAGTGTGGTTGGAAAAATAGTATTAAAATTATATTAAAAAAAACATAATTTAAATATATCAAAACTGTTTTTGGAAAAATCAAACAAAAATATAGGCAATACTTATTTAATAAAAAATAAACAGTATCAAAAACATGCAAACTTACCAAACACAAATATAGAATCGAATTGAATTGAATCTAGTGTGGACACTATCTTTTTAAGACAATTTGTCATCCACTAGGGTGCTATGAGATTAATAGATGTATGTCTCTTAGCATACAGCGATCACATTCACACATATATAACACTTTGACTGTGTGTCTAGTGAACCAACTACGACTTGTACTCTCAGACTTACACTTAGTTTGGATTGAAAGGTTGGGTGAGAAAAGAAAAGAAATGGAAAGAATGAAATTTCTTATCATTTGTTTGGATGATTAATGATATGGGTAATGGTAAAAAATAAAAATAAAAATTGTGAGAAAGTCAAATCACACTAAATTTAAGTTTGTTTCTCACCAAAAGTAATGGGATTTGGTGAGAAATCAAAATTATTCTTTTAATCATAATCCATCCAAATAAGAAGCTAATAAACTACAATAATTTCTTTTATTTTCTCACCTCTAATCATTTCTTTTCATTTAAGTTGTGTTAGGTTGGAGGATTTGGATATGAAAAGGAAAAATAAGTGTGAAACTATGTGAAATATATGTATATTTTATTTATATTTTACTTACCTTTTCTCTTTTATTTTTTAAATTCATTTTCAAATCTTCTAACTAAGCACGACGTTAATGCAGTATGAATGCAGGACATGAAAGAAGAAGATGAGGGATATATATATATATATATATAAATGGATTGGTGATTGTTTATAATAGTTACATTCATACAAGAAGATGTAAAGAATAGACGCATTTGTTCTGAAAACGAAACAATAACAGATTATGTTTCTTCTACAAAAATTAATTAAATAAATTAATATAATTTTCTCCAGCAAAGATTTTTATCCTTCTTCAACCAAAATTCAAATGGTGATCTATGGAATCAGTTTCTCATTCACTCCCCAATAATTTTGAACAAACTAAAATTTGTTATTCGTATCTACTCATGGAGGTGAACAAATCGCAACGTCAATTTGTGAACGACATGTGGAACCCATTTTGATTTTAATTCAAAATTGACTAAAAAATCATTATGTCAAAACCATTTTATGTAACAAGTGTTTTGTTTGTATGAGTACACTACAAGAAAAACGACTTTTGGCGACTAAATTTTTAGCCGCCAAAATTCTATTTTTAGTCGCCGAAAGTCCAAATTTGACCTTCCCCGACTAAAAAAATTAGTCGCCACATTCGTCGCCTATTTGTGGTCGGCGGAGGGAATTGGCGACTAAACCGTTTTTAGTCGCCAAAAATAGGTTTTTCCCGACTAATAAATTAGTCGCCAATAGGGTTTTTCACTTTGGAAAGTAATACATTTACCGACTAAACTTTAGTCGCCAATAGGGAGTCAAACGCCGACTAAACGGCTTAGTCGCCAAAAAAACGACTTTTGGCGGCAAATATTTTAGTCGCTAAAGGTGTTATTCTGCAAAAAAAAAAACTCCACTTTTTGCTTCTCTGAGTTTGAACCGCGCCAGCCTAGCCCACATGCGCGCCCTTTGTGCAACACACTCCCTCCACTTTGCCACTTCAATATCACATGAATATATTTGCAATATAAATTATTTATATAATATATTTTCGGTATTAATACAAACCAATAAATATAAATATAATTAATTTAATTAAATATAAGTTATGTAAAAAAAAAAGTATTTATAAAAAAAAAATTTGGGCCACTTTTGGCGACTAACTAATGAATTTAGTCGCCAATTCTATCATTTTTGGGCTACTAATAATTTTTTGGTCAGTAAAAAAACAAGTTTAAATTAAAAATAGTGGTTTCCGCGACTAAATCTATTTTTAGTCGCCAAAAATGTGTCCTTTTGGCTACTAAACTCAATTTTAGTCGCCAATTCACTATTTTTAGCTACTAATTTTTTTTTGTAGCCAAAAACCTTCCTTTTCAGCGACTAAATGTTATTTTAGTCGGAAAAACGACTAGAATCAGCGACAAATGATTTTTAGTCGCCAAAAGAATCACATTTAGCTACTAAATTATTTTAGTCGCCAAAACTGTCACTTTTTGCTACCAAAAAACCTGTAGTCGCTAAAACTGCAACATTCGGCGACTAAAAAAAACAGTTTAGTCGCTAAAACTGCAACATTCGGCGACTAATTCATTTTAGTCGGGAAAAGGGTGATTTTTGGCGACCAAAACCAGTTTAGTCGCCATTTGTTCCACTTTCAGCGACGAATTTCTAAACTTTAGTCGCCAATGATGATTTTTCTTGTAGTGGTATAATCGAATTCTTAGTACACTGCACAAAATATGGAGATGCATCGAGGTAAGATTTTCTCTGTAACATTGTTAGATCAAGATAGAAACATGTATGTATAAATCAAACTACAAAGAGTGGGATTGTTCAGTACAATTTATATGAGATATTTACATATATATATATATGGTGAATTACATTAATAGTCCCTATAGTTTGGGACTTGTGTCACTTTAGTCCCCGACTTTTCAATTGTGACACATTTGATCCTGAATTTTGAATCTTGTTTTAAATAAGGACAATTAAAAATATTATTAGATTTGTCAAGAGTAAAATCGTTAATTTGATAAAATATAAACTAATTTGACAAAAATAAATGTCAAACAAATATTTTTGAATTTTTAAAAATTATTTCTACCCACTAAAAATAAAATTATGTAAAATTGATAAATCTTTTAAACATTTATTTATTTATTTTACTAAATTAATTTTTATTATGTGTTTGGATGATGATCATGTAAAATTAATTTTAAAAAATTAATCATGTAATTTTTGTTAATTTTTATCAATTTTACATAATTTTATCATTGGTGGATAAAAATAATTTTAAAAAAATTAAAAATATTTTTTTGACATTTATTTTTGTCAAATTAGTTTATATTTTATTAAATTGACGATTTTGCCCTTGAAATTAAACAATGGTAACTTCAATTGTCCTTATTTGGAACAAGATTCAAAATTCAGGGTTAAATGTGTCACAATTGAAAAGTCAGGGACCAAAGTGACACAAGCTCCAAACTATAAGGACTATTTGAGTAATTTGCCCACATATATATATATATATTAGGGGATTATACTAAATAGTTTAATATAGCTTATGTTTATATTTTATTAAGTAAAAATGACTTAAGTAAGTTAATTATTTGTAATTTGTAGGTATCTTTTACTTTTTTATAATTTACAATAAATTGTAGCAAACATTATGCAACAAAATCAATCCATTTAAATCATGGAATCAATTCGAACCAAACCATTTAAACACAGTTCAGTTTGATTTGGAACTACGATTTCATATAATAAGTTCATAAAACAAATATCAAACATTCACCAAACAAACTAGTATCAAACAAACATTGTTCAATTTTAATCTATCCATAATTTTTTAAAATATAAATATATTTTTCTACCATCAACTTAAACAAACATAATATCTATTAAATAAACATATTGTGCAACAAGTAATAAGTATAAAACTTCCATTAAATAAATATTGTCATGGTAACAACAATTACAAAACTAAAATTATGCTAAATAATTAAAAAAATCAATTCTAGCAGGATAGATTAGAGAAGAGAAAATTGAAATGATATGAATTTCGATTTGGTTTTATATATAAGAGGGTATGATTACATGCATCAGGGTATATAATAGGTATATGGGTTAAGTAATATCAGGTACGGCTCAATTCTAATGCGGAACCATGGATTTAAATCTGGAACCTATCTACGAAGACCGATTCTCTAATTTTTCAAACCATAAATGAACCACGGATTAGAAAAACCAAACCAAACCTACTGGATTGGACTGAACCAATTCAATTTGCAGATTTTTCAGATCCCTTATTCAATCCTAAACATTATATTGGTTCAAAAAGAGAGAGAGAGAGAGAGAGAGAGAGAGTTGCTATTTATCCCTACCTTTTAACTTTGGCCCCCCATTTATTTGAATCCTCACCTAACAAAATGAGTCCCCTTCATTTTCTCTTTAAACCCCTACCTTAATACAAACTATACTTCTAATCCCAAACCCAAACCCAAACCCAAACCCTAGCCTCCACTCCTAACTACCACCTCCCGGTTACACTATCGTTGCCTCCAGCAACCAATCTGCAACCTATTCACCAACAACCTCTTTCCATTCTCCATTTCCAACCACTCACTTCTCCATCTCTGTCTCTTTTTCTTCTTATTTTTCACCTTTAAAGCCCTAACCTAACCCCCTTCCTTGCAAGCACTACCACCATCCACCAACACTTTATTACTCTAAGACTGACGTAACACTAACCTCTATCGCCCCATATCGAAGCAACCAGTTTCCTTCATTCACCTAGATCAAGCCTTTATTTGCCTAGATCTCTTCTTCTTCTTCTTTAGATCCATTGTCCACCACCTACTTTACTACTTTCTCCTCATTCTCTTTTTCTTCTTCTCTCCATCGTGACCCAGATAGTAACCTAGATCGCAACCCACTGCCTCCATCATTTCCCACCACCGATTTCTAAAAACCCCAGGTCTAGAGTTATTAAGGCTTCAGGAGAGGTGAAAGAAGATGAACAACTGGCGATAGAGGACAATCGACGTTAGAGGACAACCAAAGGTAGACGGGCGACTGAGAGTATAACAATTTTGGTTTTAGACCCGACTTATTTGATATTTTGGATTCAGGTTTCATGGTTCTGTATTGTTGTTCTTGCCTTACTTCTCTTATCTGTCCTTGAATTTGACTATTAGATTGTAGTGGTTGTATTTGGAAACAAATTGTGTAGCAACCCCGACCTATGATTAACTATTAAACCATGATTAAGAATGTCTAACAAGTAATTAAGGTGAAATGTTACATTAACTGCATGTGTTATATGTTATGTGAAATTCTATCTATTTTGCGTTGGATTATCTATTTGTGTTTCTGCTTTGTTCTGCGAATTTAAGGTCTTATCGCCATCCGATCACGAAATTGACTGTGGTTATGTATTAGTAGGAATTTTAGGACATTATGGTAGGTTTAATTGAATTTCAATTCGGAACGAATTAAATTAGAATCATTAATGTTCACTCAAGCCTAATTAATCAAGTCTATATAAGGCATAAGTGGACCCTTGACTATATTTTACACTCTCTCATTTTGTTGTCTTGAGAACACAAACGTGAGAAAAGAATGAGAGGAAAGCTTGAGAATTGAATTCAACAAACAAATAAGGAAAAAGAGGGATTGCCAAACATTGGAAGAGACTTTGAAGGATTTTAGCACTCTAGAGCAAATAAGCATCTTAGGTAAGGAATCAAACTTTTAGTTGCATACTTGAGTTAGTTCATGTAAGAATTTAAGTGAAAGAGATGGATTAATTTGATAATTGAGCTAGAATTGATGAATTGGAAATTAATACATGTATACATGCATAGTTCATGGCATTGTAAGTTGAATTTTAAAGAAACCTCATATGCATGTGTTCATCTTGCTTTTGATTTGAGAATTCATGACGTTTACAACCAAAGTATCTCAATAGTTCATGATTTAGAAGCTTTGAAACCAAGATCCTCCATGTATGTTATGTTTTCAAAGGTTTGAGCTTGATTTTGCTCAATTGGCAAGTTTTTGGGCCTTGATTTCATGAAATGATCTTTAATTCTCCATGTTTTCCAAGATTACATAAGTTTCCTTAAGTTTTTGGCCCAAGAAAACATGAATCTCAACTTGGAATTAAAGTTTTGAGTTGGGAAGAGCAATATGGAAATTCCAGATTCTGTCTCTCTGCTCAAGTGACAAAACCTGCGTTTTGCGACCACTCTGTGATCTTGCACTTCCACTTGAGCGATCAAAAGTTGGCTCGAGCATGCAATGCAAGCTCCCAGAAGTTTACATGTTTTGTAGACCGCTCGAGTGACAAAAGTTGCGCTCGAGCGAGGACCTGAATCTCATGCTTGAGCGAACGTCGAGTGAAAAAATCAAGCAACCAGCACTTTTGCAAAGTTTACAAACCGCTTGAGCGACAGAAGTTGCGCTCGAGCTACTAGTCACATTTCTGAGCCTCCGCTCGAGCGAGGCTCCTGTTTTCAGTGACTAAGTGTTGAACAACATGTTTTGGCATCCTCATTGCATCCTAGGCATTCCTAGGCCAAGATTAAGACATAATAATGAGAGTAAAGGCTAGAAACACACTAAGAATGAAATGAAATGAGTTATGTACGATCCAAACGTGTGTTTCAATATATGTATCTATTATGTTTGTGTAGGTCACACGCCGTGAGTTGTTGGTTCATTGGTTTGCTATCAAGTTATCTGTGAGTAATAACTTAGTAAAGTTATGTTCGTTATGAAATACTTTTTGAATATTATGATATGATATGAACTGTGTTTGAATGATAGAAAAGAATGTGTTGTGATTACATGAATGATGATCCACTTCTTTGAAATGTAATTGTGGTATCCTTAGCAGAGGCCCTCGCCCAGGGGACATAATACTGTGGCTTATGGTCATGAGGCCCTCGCCTAGGGGAGATAATACCATAGCCCAGGCCCTCACCCGGGAAAAACAATACCGTAGCACAAGCTTTCACCCGGGGAAAACAATACCGTGGCTCACGTATGAGATATGTTACCCGGTACCGGAGGTTCCAATGTGGAACTTAATATGCTTGACCAAAGAGATATGTTTAATGCTAACGGAAACACCACTCATGATATGAATATGTTTATGACTCTATTTTTTATACGAATATGCTTATGCTTCTGTTCAATAAGAGATTTGAAAGTTATATCTGTGACGGACATCATTCATTAAACCCTTTTACTCTGTTATTATTCACTGGGCTTTCGCTCACTATTTATATTATGTATGAAGGTGACCAGGCGCGTGACCAGGCTTAGAGTTGATGACCTAGCATCTCAGTTTTGTTAGCTAGCCATTGTGTCTCCGAGTAGGTTCCTTTTTGTAAGCGAGTCAAGTCTAAATAGCTTATGTTTAAAACTTTGTCTTCTTTTTGGTATAGAACAAGTTCTGTTCATCTGTACACTGGGCTAAGTCCCACTTTTGTTTTATCTGTATATAAGAGTGATGCACGACTAACGTATATATATATATCAAAAATGCTTTAGACCACTAATTAGTGGTGGCTCTAATGATGTGGCAGGGGGTCCCACCCACTGCCACATGTGTTTTGTGCCTTGGATTTTGTTTTTTTTTTTTATTTTTTTCAATTGCCACCTCACTAGTGGTGGAGTTAGTGATGATAAATTAGTGGTATGTAGCATTGCTCATATATATATGATGTCACATGTGTGTTATTAAAGTTTAAAATTATCTGTCCCATTTATGTCGCGTAGCTCAATGGACTACGTATAATTTTTGTAAATTTGCTTCCTCAGCCCCTAATTATATGTTATTCTGTTCAGCGGCCTTTGGTAATTCAAGGATTACTAGTCAGTTACGACGCCAAACTTATAGGGACAGGTTTGGGGTCATGATATATTGGTTGCTTGGTTTTCAAACTTTTGTTGTCCAGAATTTTACTTCCCCGCTCGAGCGTCACTTCTTGCGCTCGAGCTGGCTTTATGAACTCTCAATACTTTTGCAGGTCTGTAAAACTATTGGAAAAGTGTATTCTACGCTCAAGCAGCGCTTTCTACACTCGAGCAGTCTCTGCTCGAGCGACATTTCTTACGTTCGAGCGTTGGTCTGCTGTCTACAAAACTAGTGGAAGTGTGTCATCTATGCTCGATCGTCACTTCTTGTATTCGAGCGGAACGACTTGTTGTATCTGGACGCTCAAGCGTCATTTCTTGTGCTCGAGCAGACTGTACGTATATTAGTTTGTAATCAAGCCATTTCTCTTCACTTTTTTCATCACTCACTCTCTCTCTAAAATGTTTCAAAACCCTAAATCTAGAGTTTCTCTCTCTTTCTCTCTGCATTTTCATCTAGTTTTAGTGATTTCTCTACCCGTGTGCCTTAGTTAAAAAAGTAGAGCATCTTAAGGGCTACGTTTTCATCCGAATAAAGTTGGGTTTTGACTTCATCCGGGTTTCTTCCTTACTTTGCTCGTCCTCTAGCTTTGAGGTAGAAATTTTCTACACTCTTCTAGAGTTTTTAACTTAGTTATTTGTTTTGTATAAACAACATTGTGATTTTGGGAGATTTTGGACAAACCTAGTGTTTTGGTTTAAAATTAAAAGAGAGGTTTCTCTAAGGTATTCTTGAGAAGGGTTATGGGAGTGAATATAAGATTGTGTTGTGATAAAATTATTGATTTTGATGCTTGGAATGGATTTTGGAAAAAGAGAAGTTTGCCCTAAATAACTCAAACATTTGTTTTGTACAAATAAATGGAATTGGTATTGAAAATGTGAAATTGGATGGATATTTATATGAATGGTGGAGTTGGATATGTATAATCTCTCACGTATGGAAATTTGGATAGTTTATCTATCTTAGAGATTGTATATCTGTTTAGAAATATATGTCTTGGGCTATCGGTGGAGGATAGTTATGATTGTTGTAGAAATTGCATTATGATTAAGCAAATCGAAACTAATCTTTCATCCGTTGTCATTGAATATGATTATGTTTTAATATATCGTAAATGTATGAAGTTTGGGAGAAGAAATGAGATGTACTTCATGTATAAGAGAAGAAGGGGATGTACTCTATTGAATTAAGTTGGCCTGTGTGTCCAGGGTGAAAATCCTAAAAACCACGCGTATACATGGGTGCCGATTTTTGCGAACGAAATATCTGTAAAATGACAAATATAAGTGATTGTATGATGGTTGTATTAGTTAGAAACCTATTATGTTGTATTCTTAGTTTGGTCATTTGAATGAGATGAAATTAATTTTATGAATTAAAATATATAGTTGGTACTACCTGGTTTGTAAAAGGATTATGAAATGGTTTATCAATAGTATTGCATGTGCAGATTATACTTATATCTTTGTTAAGATTCATATATGGTGTTAAATTATTTCAACTGTGTTTTGACTCAGCCTATATGGAAAAAAATATTTTCAGGAACTAGTGATATACCTTCAATAAGGACTTAGCTTGAGAGGACTGTAGAGCTGACTGCTCAGTTTTGTTATTTTGTATTTACTTTTGGTATAAGCCTAGGGTTTTAATTGTATTGAGTTTAAGACTCACTTTTATTGTAACAAAAAACTATCTTGGAAAGTGTAAGCCTTTAGAGCACTTCTTGTTTGTTTAACTTCAATTTTTTTTGGGTTAATTGTGACATATGCTATATATTCAGGGTTAGGCATTATAAATGAATACTGTATATGTTTTCCCTTTTGTAATCCCAATTAGATTTAATAGAAGATAATTGTTTTATTATTATTGTCATTTATAAATGTTGTAGAGGGATGTTGGTAATTTTTTTTGGATAAGTGGGATGTTGGTAATTATTTTGGTACGTTATAGAGAGAGATGAAGAAGACTACCGAAGGTTAGAGTTTGGGACATTAGGGTTAGAAGATTAGAAATAAGGGTAGAAATAGAAATTTATATTTGGACAAAATTGAAATTAAAAAAATAAAAATAAATAAAGGGTCAAAAAAATAAAATAAGTGTAAATAGAATCCTTAAAAAAAATTACTTAAAAAAATATGACCATTTTAGATTGATCTAAACTCACCTTGAACTGAAAATACCCGACCCAATAACGGTTGCGTTAAACCCAATTAGGATCAATAACCATGTAGATAGACAGACAAGCTTGGCTTGAGAGTAGCTGACCCGGTACCAGAGAAAACCCAATCCGGAACTCCAATTCTGGTATGTATTCCCCACAGCTACCCCTGGCGCGTACGCGCGTGTTATATTCTTCTTCTTCTTCCGAGATGGAGGAGAAACCAGACTTGTTCGGAGGTTTGGAATCTTCGCTGCTTCATCTCATCAACCTTCACAACAACTCCTATCTCCTCCTCCGCGACCACACTGGTTCGTTCGTGCTTTGTTTCTTTCTCTCTCTCACACCTAGGGTTTTGTATTTCTGAGGAATTTGTGGATTTTTTTTTTTTTTTTTTTTGTGACGATTTCGAAACACACAGAGAAAGCGAAGAAAGATGCGATTCGAAGCGCGATTCGAGTTTCGGATCTGTTGGTGGAGACTGTGAATGGAGGAGTACAAGAATCGTTCGTGAATGAGAAGCGAATCGAGCTCGAGATTCGGTCTTTGGCGGCCACAATCACGCGTTTCGCTAAGCAGACTGATCAGTGGCTTAGTGTTTCTCGTTCTATCAACACTGCTATCAAGGTCCCCAAATCCACTTCCCTCTTTTCAATTTTGGTTCATTTTTGCTCATTTTCTATTGGATAATAATTAAATTACTCTGTATATTAGTTGTAGTAGCTCTCAATTGTGACTCATGAATTGTTTTACATGTTTTCATCTTGGTGCATACCCTGTTTTTTTGCGCTAGTTAGGAGTAGTGTAAACAGCTCGGTTCGGTCGGGTTTATGGGAAAATTTGGCATCCAACTGAAGTTTCAGTTTTGTTAATTGAGGAACCGAAACCATCTGCATATTAGGGTTTGGTACCGTCAATTTTTCGATATTGATTCATAATAAACTTTTTTAAGTGTTTTATAAAATCTATAGAATCCTATATTTGGAATAAATGACTGCGAATAAAATAAAGAGAGATGGATCATGGATGGAGATGCTCTATAAATATCTCTCCTTCTAACTTTTATTGTAAAATGTGTACCATTGGTGTTTATTTTCTTCTAATAATACTAAAAAATATTACAACATAAAAAGTAATAAAATATAATGTTTCGGTCAGTTCATTCAATATCAGTTGTAAACAAATTTAAAACGAAACAGGCCATACCTTATGAAAAACTGACTGAAAACTGAAATTTTGGTCAGTTTCACAGTTGGTTCAGTTTCGTCGGTCTCTCTTGCACCCCTTAGTGTAGTTCAATTATTACAACCTCTTGTTGGATTGGCAAATGGAGGTAGAGTTGGTTCCACACACACACGCACTCAATTCTTGGATGACTATGTCTGTTTGCTTAGCTACCATAGCTCAAAGAATAGTCATGGCCACAACTGCAATTGTTGAGTTAGCATAGGCCTCACTAAACGGACTGCTACTATAGATTACTACCCCATGACAATTTGTAGTTTGTCCCCCGGTACAGTTGTGACTGTTCCATTTCATATTTCACATGCATTGGAATTTGGATTCTAATTCAGTAGCTCTTTTAATCTTTCTCTTCTCAGCTCCCACGTCCTTCCAGTGGCCCCGAGTGTTAAATGAGAATTTGAGTCTTCCGTGGAATTCAAATTAGATTATTGTGTCTCACATTGAATTTGAAGTTATCTCTTGCAATTCTGATGGCATGTAAATGAATTTATTGTTTCCCATAATAGGTTTGAAATAATTCAAACTCATTTCCTCTAGTTTTGATACTTGTAATGATGAATACATTCATAAAAGTAATGTGAAACACAATGGGCTTGTTCAAATTGACATTCAAATAAACAACACATTTAAAATCGTAACTTGTAATCTATGAAAATGACTGCCTGTCAGAATGGTTGTTTATAGTTAGAAAAATCTAGATATAATGATGAATAGGTGTGTTATTAGGCGACAGAGCTTGGGTAAAACTGTGAAGTTATAATACAAATTTGAATTGAGAAATTATGGAGTCCAACTATATACACGGGTGTGCTTCATTCTGTGTCCAATCTTTTTGTTTTAGGATATGTTTATGAAGAATGTGATAAGCTTTTGATTCCTTACTTTTATATGGCTTCCGAACACACCATAAATTGGAGAGTTTGGTGTGGGATTGGCTCTTGATTACCGAAATTGAGTACGGGTTTGCCTTGCACAGGAAATTGGAGATTTTGAGAACTGGATGAAGACCATGGAATTTGATTGTAACAGCATCAGTGCTGCAATCTGCAACATTCACCAAGCATAATCTCCCAAGGCAAGCGCTCAAGCCCTTTTATTGTATTTGTGTTATGTAAACTAATGGCGAGGATCTATTGGACAAGATTTAGCAGAGGCTTGAAAATCTTCTGGATATATATATATTTTTTTTTCTTTCTTCCCTCCCAAAAAGGCATTATCCTTTTTTGTTTGTGGTAGTTCCTTGCATTTATTTGTGGGGCTGGAATGGATTCGACATCTTCTTCTGGGTCCAAGGTCCTTTTCTATAATATTTATGTGTATTTGCTATAAGCTATAAAATATTAGGTTTTGAGGTATTAGACTTTGGGAGTTTATTGTGCAAATCTATGTGATTTATTTTTAGTCTCATTTTATTCTTTGAATATGCTTTGTAACCCACCCTTGTATGTATGAAGTTTTTTTGCCCAGAACATACAAGAAAGAAGAGTGTTTAATTATTTTCTGACATTTTGCATCTTTTATCCATAGTGTTACACATATCCTTACTGTTTTAAGTTATTTGAAGGCCACATATCAAAAACTAGACTTATCAGCAGATCGGACTTGGACTGGATCCAGAAAAGTCCAATCTGATCTAATTAGTCATCCATTTGAATCCGAATTTAACAGATTCAATAATACCCAATCCAAATTTGAATCCATTTAAAATCATATCAGATTGGATTTGTTGGAATTCACTCTGTTTAAAATTGGATGGATTCTGATGTAGCCAGGTAATCGAATTGGATATATTTTGTTAAACTAGAAATCTTGAGCCTCCAGAAAACAGCCTCTCTAGTAAGCTTCTCGTCGATTATTTGTGCACAACACAGCAATCATTCTTAACACATCTTAGAAAACAGAAACTACACAATTAGCAAAGCCCATGAGTACAGTGATATACATTGCTTTTGTATCACATTATTCAAATCATGGACCAGATCAAAAATAAAATAAAACATTACATCACAGAAGCACCTTAGTTTATTTTCCTGCAATTCGTTCGAATCTGACCACTGCTTCCTGTGAGAGGGCCAAGGTTCCCCATTTTCACAATGGCAGTGGCAAAGTCGGTGTAGAAAGTTGCAAGGCTGTTGCTGTAAGTGTTTACCAGAGAGTCGGTGGAACCGCCATTGAAGAGTTGTTGGTCCGAATGCAGGAGGCCTTTGTTGCTCACCAAATTCTTGAAGTAAGCGTTGTCAAAGAAGAGAGGGGTGGTGGCGTCGAGTGGAGAGAGGTTGGTGTCGTTGCCTGAGGCGGACAGTTGAATTTGCGGAAGGTTGCGAGTGACGAATCGATGTTGGTCTCGTTATAGATGCGGCGACGGAATGTTACGCAACCAGCTTGGCCTATTGTATGAGATCCTGTTCAACAAAATCGAACCAAGGTTAAATATCATGCGACTACATGGCTGTTTTATTTAGATGGCAAAACGAATCAAGTTATTTGAAATGGATTTATGTTCAGCTTGTTAAAATATCTTTCGAAATGAGTTTGTTATGCAAACAAGTCAAGTTTAAACATAGTTTAATCATGTTATAAGTTTTCAAACAGAGTTTCAATAATCAATTACTCGGCATATTATGTACTATAAAATTCATGTTAGTAGATCTCAACTCATGTTTAAATCATAAAAAATTTGTTCGATATTAGGTTGTTATATAAATAAGTTAAACTTGAACACATTATGAAGTTCGTTAAAATTTCAATTCAAATTTGAACAACTTATTACTCATCAGTTTGACTTAGTTCATTTCCAAGTTTTATACCTAAAAATACTTTGCCCTAAGTCCTTAATAAGGATATGAAATAAATCAAATTGTTACTTGTATTAGCTTTGTTAAAAACTCATTTGCAAACTTGTAAATGTTAAAAGCAAAATTTGAACTCATTTTAAAACTAGTTAATTTTCTCAACTTGGTTGAAACTTGTCTAGATAATTTATATGCATCATAGAATTGTATAAAATAAAATAAAATAAAAATCAAATTACTTGAGCTAGGCTCGTGATTGATTTAATTAAAATTCATTTGACATCATCAATTTGAAAAATAAAAAGCCAAAGTTGAACATTTTTTCTGAACTTTTTTTCAATATTAGCTTAAACAACTCACTAAACTTACCTCATTTACATCCTAGACTTACCTAATAGCATATTTATGAGTAACTGAATTATATATTAAAAAAAAACTCGAAGGTTAACCCCTACTAGTGTAAAAACTATGCATTTTCCATAAAAATTAACATATATATAATGTGTAATGTTAGAGACCCACAATTTGAATCTCTGAATTACCTACAATGATGTGTTAAAAGATATAAGCCCTACATAATTGAATATATGATAAATTAAAAATTAACATATATCCTATCACATCATTATGAATCAAATTGTAAGAGATTTTTTTTTGTAGGTATTAAACATTTTTCATATATAATTGTGCTTCGAAATCATTTGAAACAATTCAAGAAGTCAAAGAAAATAAAAATGTCCTCGTCACTGCTGAGATTTATATGTAAGAAAACAAAGTTGTGTTGCATATAAACTGTTCCTTTATAAAAGGTGTGCACACTCGTAAACGTGTATTAAAATAGGCAGTTACAAATTTATGGATAGGCAGTTATGGATATTGGTTTTTGAATTTAGCAGTTGAAGTTGCAGTTACAGAAGGACATTTTGCGAAAGTAAAAAGTTGTTGTGACATTTTGTGATCATACTAAGTTTAGTGAAGACTTTATATGATAGTATAAATTGTATAATTATATATATATATTTGAAAATGTGAGAATTGATGGTGGATTGGATCCTATATATAAGAAATCCTTTTTTTCCATGGCTTGTCATTTCTTTTCTTATTTTGCCCTTAACTTATTTTGGAATTGTTATTTTGTCCTTTAATTGGTTGGTGATACAATTTGAGTGGTGGCATTTTAGAAATTATGTTAGACATTTTGGTTGTTTTGGTTGGGGAGTTTCTATTTACACATGCCCATTACACTCTATGCACATCCTTCTCAATAAATAACTTGTTTAGAAGTAGCATTCTGAAAATAAACAATTTATTCGGAAGTACAATTCCGAAACTAAACAACTTATTCGGAAGTAGAATTTCAAATTTTTTTCATTTTTTCGACATTCAACTTCCGAATGTATTTATTTAAATTATGTGTGACGTCCATAATAGTAATTTCACTTGAAAATAAATTTGTAATAAAAATAATTATTATTAAATGTGTGCACAGAGTGGAATAGGTGTGTGCAAATAGAAGCTCCCCATTGGTTGGGAAGGTTTGTTTTGGGTTGCCTATTTTGTCCTTAGCTTGTTTGGGAATTTCCTATTTTGCCCTTTTAATTTGTATAATTTACTAATGCTATAACAATTTGAATGAAGGTTTTCTCATAAATATGCAAACATTCTGATCAATTGTAAAACATAAATCTTTTATTTTTTAATAAATTACAATACACCCATAATGTTTGTTTAAAATATGAATTAATCCTATAATAATACAAATTACAACCATCATTTGTTATAAATTTTAATTTAATCCAATAATCAGAATAAAAAACAAATAACTACTCTCTTACGTAATAATAAATTATCAAAATTGTTCATTGATAAATATTTTTCATATTATTAAAAACTGTTAATTGACTTAATACTTTATTTATTAACAAAATGGTTAATTGAAAGATATTTTTCATATCATTAAAAATTGTTAATTGACTTAGGAATTTATTTATTAATAAAATTGATCATTTGTTATGTGAGTATGATTTTTTTATTAATAAAATGAGTCATTTGTATATATATGTATTCGCTTCTGCTTCTTTATTAGTTTAGTTTTTTTTTTTTTTTTAAGATGGAAATTTATCTTATCTCTTTTATACTAAAATGTATACTTTATTTTGTTTATCTTTATGTCTTCACACTTAATCTTACTAAAAAAGAAAAGAATATAATTATATTAAAATGATAGGATTTACTATATTTTTTCTTATTATTATTTATAATATAATTTATATAATTTTATCATATACTTAATGATTTATTCTATTTAATTTATAAAATAATATTCTTATTTTTAAAAATTATTAAAATACAGAACTTAAATATACTGCAACACGGTGTCTGTGTAACTAGTATATATATATACCTGAAAGAGCAACCATATCTGTAGCAGTAAAACCTTTGTTTGAGAAGGCAGAAATGAGGTCACTAAGATCCATGAATGGGGATGGCAGCTCACTGTTTGCACTGCTTAAGCTTGCAGTAGTTGAGTCTCTTCTCCCTAATTGAACTGTCCATGTTGGCCCACTCAACTAAAATCCCAATAAAAAAAAAAAAATACACATATATATATTACCAACCAAAGAGGAAAATAAAATCAAACCATTAATATCATCTATACATAACAAATTGCAAATTGTACAATTTTTTCTTTTTCTTTTTCTTCTTCTTCTTCTTCTTCTTCTTCTTTTTTTTTTTTTTTTTTTTTTTTTTGGAGAAAAGTTCAATTTTTTCTTTGCACAAAAGTAGTACTTGTGAATTTTATTTATTTTTTAAATGAACACATAGCCAATATTTTCATGGTCAATAATTTTTAAAATAAAATGAAAAGCAAAGAAAAGTGACATGGAAGTATGCTTACAAATACAACAGAATCGCGAGCAGCAATAGCTAAAATATCAGCACAAGAGACAACTCCAGGACAGATACTCTCGAGTTCAGATTTAATGGAATCAATAACATCAAATCCTCTCAATGAATCTTTATTTGGGCCTGCTGTCTTCTCCCCAGTAAAACTTGCAGTGTCATCTAACAGTACAGATGCATCACATCCCTGTAGGAGGAGGAGCCATACACCATATTACCCCCAGAAAAATGATAAATCCTATTATTTCCATTGCATTAAAAATATATAAATATAAGAGGAGCCATACACCATTTCATCCCCAGAAAAATGATAAATCCTATTATTGACATTGCATTAAAAATATATAAAATACAAAATAAAAAACATGGAGAAACAGAAATATAACCAACTGGGTTTAACAAATTGGAGTAAGTTTAGTTGGTTAGAATTTTTACAACTTATTAGGAAGGGTTCAAGTATTAGAAATTTGGATCCTCTATGGTTCACTGCGAGTGCAATTTATAATGTTTTGAATGACAACATTCCGCGTCCAAAAAAAAATAAAAATAAAAAGAGAAATGTTATGGATCATGAAAATTTTTTCATGAAAATGATCATGAAAGATTTATGACCCTTAGATTACCTTGATTAGTGTGTTGTGTTTTATTATAAGTGTAATCCAAAGGTCACAAACATTTCATGATCATTTTCACGACAGACTTTTCATGATACCTAGCATTGCTGAAATAAAAATTCATTGAGAGAGAGAGGAACCAAGGGTTGAGATTTGAAATTAAAAATGAAGTTGTTTTGCACTATAGAGAGTGCGCTGCGTAGGATCCAAATTCCCTAGGCTAGGACCTTCAACTAAGGCTATTAAAAAACGAACTACTCAAACTTAACACATACTCGGTTTTAAAATTTCATTTGGGATCAGTTTGTTAGGTGAACAAGTTAAAATCGTCAAAATTGAATATAATTTTAAGCTCGTTAAATTTTTAAATTAAGTTTGAACCTACTACGCAGCTCAATAAATATATATGCACTATAAAAAATCAAGTTACTCGAGCTTGACTCATGTTTGGCTCATTAAAAATTCTCTTAAGATTAACTCGTTATATAAATAAATCAAATTTAAACATAATTTTAAATTCATTAAGCTATCAAAATAAAATTGAATAATTCATTACTTGACTGCTTTCAGCTCTAGGTTCAATGATACCAAGAAAAAATGCATGCACTTTTTCATGAAAAAAATGAGGAGTTGAACTCTTAAGTTAATAATCCTTTCAGGCTAAAAACATATAACTTCATTGCATGATGATGACGTGAATCTTTCAAATAAACTATCTCCATGCCTCATGTAACTTCATATAAGAGTACTTAATGCTAGTGAATGCATACAATCTTTTGAGGACTTTTTTCATTATAATGAACTAATTAACCAAACTTACGGTTTTTTTCGTGTGTGTAAAATTGTACATATTTCATGCAGTTTCTACAATCAGCCAGATCCCCTCTACTCATCTCGGATTCTGTTTCGATAATCTGAATTGTTCATTTTGTCGGACACTTCATATATTTCATTCACACAAAAAAAATGAAGTCGATCGGATAAACGTAACCTATTTAATTTACCAAGCTTATCACAAAAAAAATAATAAAAATAAAAAATAAAAAATAGATGACAATTGTACTTTTTTTTTAAAAATCATATATGTTTTTGATAATAAATGCAATAAATTAAATAAGTTATAATTATCAGATTGACCTAACTTTTTGTGTGGATAAAATACACAAAATGCATAACAAAATGAACAATTCAAATTATTAAAATGATGCCCGAGATGAGCCCTACAGCCCTAAAAGGTGCCCTGCAGTCTAGATTTTAGACTGGAGGGATCTGCCTCCTTGAATAAACATATATTATAGTTAAAAATTGAATGAACTGTTGCTACTTCCCTATGGGCAATCAAGTGACATGATAATAGCTTGTTAATTAACAGTGGATAATCCTAAGCCAGCCAAGATGCTACGCTAACTTGTAATTATAAATAGTAAAGCTTCGTGGACAGATAAATTTGAGCCATACAGTGATCCTTTTTTGCATATTTTTACATGCTTGCAGCACTACAGAATTCTAAACGTTAAGCGCATGCTTACATGCATAAGAGATCTTAGGAGTTAATCTAATAACTAACAATTAACTTTTGCTAGAGAGAGAGAGAGAGAGAGAGCATGCATTAACAAAGCAGTCGTGGAAATGAAGACGGAGCAGGGAAGCGCCCATGCGATGCTCCTTGAGGACTGCATTATTCACCACACTTTGAATGGTTGAGAGAGCTCTTGGGCAGCTTGATGCATAGTAATTTGAGGACAATTGTGCAGAAGCCATTCCATTTCCAAACACAAACAAAAACAAAAACATAGAGGAACACATACTACAATGATAGTAATAGTATGAATTATTAGATCCCATGACCATCTTAAAAGAGTTGTAAAATATTAATGGCTAGGTTTAGTTTTTGTTGTCTTTAGCAAAGCTTAAGGAGATGCATGCATATATATATTTATAGATGCTTTCCTAGTTGGATTGTTTGACATTTTTGTCAATGTCTACAGGTCCAAGTTGCAAGCCACTGCTTAAAAAACTGACTAAAAAGAAAGTGGAAGAAAATTAGGAGAGAAAGCAACTTCTGTAGTTTGATTCTTTAAATTTTATTTTTATTTTTTTTTATTCAACTTAGTTTGATTCTTTAATAAAAAAAATTTAAGTGCTCAAAATCTAATCATAAAATCAGACATGACTATTTTACATGAGATGAAACTTATTAAATGTGTGATTTCATCCAATATGACAGTGTTGTGTTCGTTTTTTAATCAAATTTTATGTACGTAAAACAATTTCTTTAATTCAAGACAAGTACTTTTTGAAGAAAAAAAAAAAAACTTGTATACTCAGATAAAAGTATTTTTAAAATGTTCAAAAATAAAATAAATCGTGTAGATTTTAATTTGGCTATACCATGATTAGGGATAGGAGCAGCTGAGGACGGCTGTAATTCCAAAGTTTTTTTTTTTGTTTAAAAAAAAAAAAAAAGGAGTATCATTTTAAAATGTAATAGTTTTATTAAAGAATGTTTTTAAATTATGTGAATTCGTCCCTTAAATTGTAGGTCTTAATGTACATTTTTTGTTTTTTTTACTACGTACACAATGTCTCCCAAACGTTAAAACTTAACATCTGTCCAAGCCTACAATACATTTAGTTTGCACATTTTTTTTTTTTTTGATTTTTTAAAATATTTTCTCTAAATACGGAGAATTGCTATTTTTAAAATTGACCATTGCATTGGAAGGAAAAGGATTGAAACTACTCCAATGTAGGATTGTGGCTTACAAAAGGAAAAGTCTAAAATCTAGACATATACATTTAGAATTTTTTAGGTGAGTATTTGTGTGGTGAAAATTAAATTTGTATAGTGTCAGATTCATGTATATAATAAATCTAAATTACAATATTATAATTCTCAATAATTTTTAGATAGTTGAAGTCTGAGTCTACATTATTACTGCTTACAAAAAGTGACCATGAGTTTGGCATTTCAGGCAGGAAAAACAATTATTGCTATTTATCAAGAATTTTTGAGCCGAAAATTATCATGAAAGTAAGATGTATGATGGAGATTTAAATATATTGAAATGTGGTGGGCCATGTTTGAGTATTTTTTTGGATTTCTTTTGAACAATTTTTTTTTTTAAATCTGTATTATTGTTGTTAGACAAATTTAATAGTCTGAGGTCATGTTTGATTCAAAAAATTAATAGTGAAGTATTAATAATCCTATTAAATTGGTGTGGTAATTTTCATTGGATTAATAATCTCACCCCTACCTCATTACTAATAATTCTACTAATTTGTTGGATTAATTATCCGTTAGATTAATAATTCTAAATCAAAATGTTAAAACAAACATAGGATAATTGGACTCACGGATTAATAATCTCAATCCCATGCTCTAATCCACCCAATCAAACATGCCCTGAATGTGCAGAAAAATTATTACAGAATTTTGTTCAGATTGTAATTGTGTAGTGGATATTAAATTTAATGTTATGTGGATCCATGTATAGAACAAACCTAGACCATTGATTGATAATTCTAGATAAAATTATGAATAAAAAATCCAAGCTTGTAGTAATACTAAAAATTTAAGAGTTGGTCGTTAGAGCATCTCCAACGTTTACTCAAATTTTTCACCAAATCTGAGTCAAAAAGCATCCATTTTATCAAATTTGATAACAGATGCTCCAACGGTTCACAATTCATCAAATTTGTCTCGGGACAACCAAGTGGTCGACCGGCCGGTTGACCGGTTTGCCCAAAATTTATTTATTTATTTTTTTTTTTTGAATTTTTTGAACTTTTTTCGACTGATCGGTGGTCGATCGCCGGTCGACAGTTAGGCAAAAAATTTTTTTTTTAAATTTTTTTTGTTTGTTTGAACCTTTTCTTTGGTTGACCGTTGGTCAACCGGCAACCGTTGGTCGACCGGGTCCTCCTCTCCAACGGTCCGCAACAGTGTTTTGGTGAATTTATTACTTCGTCGTCGATCTGATGAAAATTTTGGTGAAATCTCATTTTGGTATCAAGTTTGGTGAAGCGTTGGAGCCATGAATAGTGTCATTTTCATCAAAATTCAAATTTGATATCAGATTTGCTAAAGCGTTGGAGATGGTCTTAGTGTGAACAAAGTTTTCAAGAGGAATCTAATTAGTGAGTCAGACAAAACGTTGAATTTATTATTCTTATTTTTTTGGGGGTTCTTTTTGCTTTTTTGGTGTCTTTTGGCATTGATCTTAATTTCCAAGCCATTGTTTTGCTAATCCCCCAAACTTCAGTAACCTACCAATCCTTTGTAAGAGAAAATTGTTGAAAATACATTGATTCAAATAAGTCTTTGAAAAAATGGTCTTTGAAGTGAACAAAGTCTAAAAAGTTCACATTAGATTTGAAATTAACTGGATAGGGTTTGGTTTCTCCACTAATTGATACATTGTCCTTGTCTTTTTGATGGGACTGAAAGCTACCTTCACCTAACTTTGAAATGATACAAACACATCTTAGTATTAAAATATTAATCGTTGAAACAAGACCACATTCCTACAAATTTTTGTGGAGAGAAAATATACCGACACTTGCACTTGAAAACTGCCACTAGAAATTAGTTACAAATACACTAAATTTGAGAGAGAATATGACATATAAAGATTGTAGGAATTAAATTTTGTCTCAAAAAATAAAAATTTTGTTAGAAAAAATATTAAGGGATCAATTCTTGATGTTATGAGAATCGTCACTAAAAAACTCTAGAAAAGTATAAGAAAAAAAACTTTTATCGACAAAATTTTGAAAATGTCATTAATGATTCACTTTTTAAGGACAAGACAATTTCTTGTGATTGTGAAAAATGTTTATTTTTTTAGACAAAAATTTTGGTCATAGAAAGATAGTAATTAATCACTAAATATTCAATTTCATTATTAAAAATATGATAATGATATTTTTTACAACGAAAATGTTTTTGTCTCTAAAAGGTTATTTTCTTCCTAAATTTTTGTTTCTAAAATCTTAATTTGTTGTATTAGGAGTTGATGTATTTATAAACAACAGTGCCAGTTGCACAAAAATCATTCAAGAAAATATTTTGAAAAAATTATTATGTGATTTAGATTCATTTTACATGTAAACTTCACAATATCTATACTAATATATAAAATAAAATCCCGTGCACTTCTCTATAAAACTTTTGTTATTTGTTTTTATTTTTATCTATTTAAATTATACGTGTATCACGTATACCATTGCTAATATAAATTAAATATAGACCATACTATAATTTTCTAAGCATTTTTCTATGCACCACATTATAATAGTGTGAGTACCACAAACCATTTTGTTTTGTGATTCTTCTACCGTGTCAGCTTTAAAAAAATTGAAAACTATTTTGCACTTGAAAACAGTTACAACTACACCAAATATGAGGGTGGGGTGTATTTATAAATGTTAGTGCGAGTAGCAGACTGTTTTGTTTTGTAATTCTACCATGTCAACTTTAAATATTTCAAAAATGTTAAACATTTAAAAAGTTCTATTAAAATTTTTATCAAATGTCTTATATAGATGTATAGGTGTGAGACTCACACTCTGTAAGTCTCACACTCACATGAAACATTTAATATAAATTTTAATAAAATTTTTGAGATCTCTACCATTATTCTAAATGTTTTATTTCTTAATAAAATATCTAAACAAAACACAGCAATTGATTAAAAAGCTCTCTCCTAGGGTGACGAGAGAGTTTGCTTCTGTGTTTGTTCTTATGTTTAATGTGACAGAAATTATCATATGGATTAAGAAGGAAAAATATTTTGTAGCTCGAAAGTTTCTCCCCCCCCCCCCGGAATCCCCCGACTGTCCAAAATGACGTCGTTTTGGACAGTTTATTTATTTATTTTTATTTTTCTGAAACAGAAGAGAGGAGAGAAGGAGAAAGAGAGGAGGAGAGGAGAGAAGGGAAATAGAGAGAGACGGCGGGTGCGATGGTGGGTGTGGCGATGGCGGTGCGAGCGACGATGGATGTCGATCGCAGCGCGTCGCAGTTCGTCGGCCGATCGTCTCCGCCCCACCTCCGCCTCCGCCCAGTCGATATTGCCCCATCCAGTCCTTCTTCTTCTTCTTCTTCTTCTTCTTCTTCCTTCTCTTCTTCCTTCTTCTTCTTCTTCTCTTGATTTTTGGTTGATTCGGGGACTCCAAATTTGAGCTCCCTAGCACGGCTCATTAAGAAGACCATGTAATTATGCCTATCCAATACTATTCTCTTATTTCTCTATCATTTTCTTGTTTATCAGGCCAAATAATTCTTTAAGCCCCGTTATTGATCATGCACACTGCCAACATAAAATTTCTAAAACACCGAATAATTACTCAAATAACAGGCATTGTAACCAACACTCGACCCTAACCCGTGAATTTTGATACCCTACACCCACTGTCGGACCAGTCTGGACAGGTTGGGCAGATATTTGAATGGCAACCCCTGAACAAAATGAAATTATTTGGCTGTCTGTTGATATACTGGTGTTCTAATTTGTATAAATTAGCAACTTTCCGATAACTAATAAAATCACATTGGAGCTTAATATTATTGCCTCATTCCTTTTGTTTCTAATCTAATGACAAAATTCAATTTCAAAAACACACATAGCAAATACATATGACTCCGCCAAATGGAGTCACACAACCCTTTCGCCTTGCACAACACACATCTGATTACACACTTAAAATACAAACTCTTCCTCCTCTGCTCCATCAGTCAGTCTATCTCCCGAACCACGCAGAGCTTCTGCCATCGAATCGCCTATGTTCAGCAGGAACTGCAATCGGGACAATTTTTCAGGTGCAGCATCGCTCTTCATGTATATAACAAAGAGATCAGCAAGCTCCTCCGGCACTTCCCATGATAGCGGCTGTGAAGGCACCGCCTTGTCACAGGCTAGCAAGTTGTTGAGAGAAGAAACCTACATTAACAGAAAACAGATATTTATATCTGCCTATTTATGTGTTCAACACTCCATTTGTTTTGGCAAATAACTTTTTTTAAAGGGTTGTTTGGGATGTTCTACATAAGTGCACTTTTTGATTTTTTATGAAATATGGGTTGAATTTGAAGTGATGTGGTAGAGAGGTAATGTGACTTAAATAAGATGATGTGCCTTAAATAAGATAGTGACTTTTTGACTTTTTAACTTTTTTTGAAGATGCCAAACTTAGCCTTAGTTGCAAACTTGAAGCTAATGTACTAGTGGTGGTGGTGGGGTGGTGGATATAGTGGTGGGATGGTGGTGGTGGTGATGACCAGCTGGTGGAGGTGCTGGTAATATGATGGCATTACTAAGATTTTAGTCCAGAAAATATTTTTCACCTTTCGAAAGTGAAAAACATAAAGCCCAAGAAGCTTGTTATCCGTTGACTTTTGTTTTCTGTCGTATTAAATACTAAAAAATACAAATATATACATATATATTTTCCAAAAAATATTTTTCACCGAAACAAATAGAGCGTAAAAGTTCACAACACAAAATTTGTCAACCGAAAGTAAGACAGAAACACATACCACTCCAGGACGGTTTCTCTGCCTTAGTAGCGCTACAGCTTGAATCAATGAATTCGATAACCTACTTCGTGCAAGTTCATGAACAACCCTTTTCGTCTTTTCAGCATTAATGTTGAGATCTTGTGGCATTTTTTGATACACTTCCTCTTCATCAAACTCTCCAGAGCCAGATGAAAAAATTTCATCCACGGTTTTCTTAAAAAGGTTCTCTCGTAAGCTCTCAGATACCATGTTGTCTAAATCAACACCAGCTTCCTTAAGTTCTCTTATCTCCTTTATACTGAGCCTCCCCTGAGCAACCGCAGTTTCAAGGGCAGCCGCCATTTTTGTGGTCGTTATGCTCTTTATTATTTTTTGGGCATACTGAGGAGGTAACCCAACTTGCTTCTGCAACTCGCTTAGCTGCTCGACTCTGACTTTTGTTAACTGTCCATCAGCTAAAATAACCTCGGCTTGTTGCTTGAAAGCCTGCTCGGCCAAACTCCTATGAACCTCCACAATCTCTTTGTTAGTCAAACCTAAAATTGCACCGAGCTGGTTTAACAAAAGATACTCAGAGTCATCTCTCTTTGTGGTGATCTGTGCACCAAATGGGATCCTCGTGACTTCTCCGGTAAGACAAAATAGCAAGTACGTCTTGTAAAGGTCCGCCCTATCCCTTTCTGGAAGGTCATCTTTGAGAGTTATCTCGGTCTGGCTTGCCTTTCCAGAAAGTTCCTTGCTGGGTCTTATTTTTTTGAGTGATTGAATGGATTCCCATTCCTCATCCTCATCCTCATCATCTATCTGCCTATCGTCCTCCTTAATGGCCTCTTTCGAGGTAGTTTCAGATGATTCTCCTTTTATGTCTGCAACTAGTTCAGTCACGACCAAGGAGTTGAAAGCAATCATCCTTTTAAGTTCTTTTGCAGACTCGGTACGGCTCCCAGCTGCACGTGATCGTTGTATGTACGTCATGAAAATTTTTCGGACCTGCATAAACAATCCATGTCATTTGAAGCAAAGTAGAACACATCAAATTGAGATAATAGTATATTTTAAAGCAGCAGCAAGCATGTTACAAAAATAAAAAATGACTGTCAGATGTAGATATTGGTGCACCTACCATGTGCCATAGGCACAATGGCAGGGACATGTGCTTTATAAGGGACGTACTGATATACAAATTGGACAAGTTTGGATCATTTCCCTAAAATTTGGCCATGCAAAACCGTGCCTATTTTGGGCTTGTTGAGCAAGCTCAAGCTCAAACCTCAAGGCCCCAGCCCAGACCACTCAAACTTTCTTAGCTGCAGTTTGGCAATGGCTTTTTTAGTTTTTTGCTTTTTTAGAATCTAAAAAAGTTGATGCATTTGGTAATTGCCAAAAGAAGTTACTTTTTTAGGTCTTTCCAAACTTGCTGCCTTGTAGTATTGTGGAGCCCAGACTGGAATTTCTGAAAGTATTGAGGGTAAAATTGTCTCTTCACCAATTTGCTAAAAAAAAAACCTGCTTTTAAGGTTTAGCCTTCCCCTTTTGACTTTTTTAGTCAAAAAGTTGCTTATTTAGGGTAATCGGCCTGCCAGAAAGACAATAACTACAAGGTGGAAAATAGGTGTAACATACAATTTAGGTCAGCACAAGGTGAAATCTCATTCCAGATGTTTGAAGCATCCAAAAAATAATAATTCCTATTTCCTAGAACACATTCAAAGAACAATAATTACTAGAGGACAAATACATAAAGTAGTGGAGGTGGATACTCACAGCCTTACTAGCAATAGACATGGCAACCTCCCTGGTTAAGCGTAAACCATGGGCAGCCTTTCTCACAGATTCTTTTACATCAGGATCATATCCATCAACTCCTGCAGCAATTGCATCCTTCACAACCTGGGAAAAACAACCAGATCAGCGTTACTCAACAAGCTTCTCAACATTATAACCAGTGGGCATTCGCAGCATCATAGGAACGTGTGATACACATGCAAGACAAGATTGAGATATTTCACATATCAACATTCTACATCAGCAAACCACAGATCAAAGTGTCATACATAGTTAAATTAATCAAAACAAGGCAAGAAACTCTAAAATTATAAACAATCTCTGCCTCCCTATCAAGGTTTCAAATCGCTGTATCGGGACACGTAGCGGTATCAGTCACAGTGTATCTGGATCAGGAGTATTGAACGATGCATGTTGGGAATCAGGAATCAAGGTTGTGAAGTTTTTTAAATCATTAGTAGCGTCTCTAAAACTCAATGATATGCATTTCTGATCTCTTGTATTAGATTTGTTTCATTGATGGGTTGCATTTGGGCCAAAAAAGATCAACCTAACAACTTCCTTCTTTTCCTATGGATAAATGGCACCATTCGAGTTTGGCAGTTAAGCTTAATTTTTTACATTATTTTTACTCATTTTTAAGAATTAATCAATTCTATAACATGGTTTGATATATATTTTTTCTCTCTTATCCACAAATTTGAATTTGAAATTTTGAAGAATAGGAAAGAGGCCAAAGTGCTTATCCCATATCGGTTAACTTCGGTTGTCTTATTATGCCCTTTCTTTATAAGCACAACAGTTGTGCCTAAATGTTTTACCGTGAGCTTACTGTCCCACATTGGTAGGAAACATGTTTCTTCTATCAGACTCTTTATTACTAATTCAATTTATGGGTAATGGATAGCAATGCTTGCAGGGATGGGCTTCAACGTTGAATGGCCAACCCCATGGGTTATAAGCAGCCCAAAGCCAAAAGTACAAAATTTAAACAATTTGAATATCTACTGAACTGGCCCAGTTTCCTGATAAATCAACAATTTATTTGGTTTAGGCCAATACATGTCGCAAACCGGCCGGTTCGCATATGATTTTTTATCCCAACAGTAAACCAGGGTGTTACCAAACTGGAGGGGCTAAAGACCGATACGATTATGATTGTGAAATAAACAATATTTGCTTCACCAGCTAACTCATGGTAGGAATGGTAACGGAGAAATTGTTGCAGCTAAGTAAGGGTAGGCAATAGAGTCATGGCCTTGGTCAATAGTTAAAGCTCAGGGTGTAGAAATTTAAGGAAGAGGGTAGCGGAAAGTTTAGCCATTACCCAATACCTAATCTACCCTCCCAGCAACCTCTCACTCAGAGACCAAACACTGCATAATGGTAGTTTTTCCAGTTAAAACACATTATATAACAAGCAACATCGACATGAAAGAAGCTATCATGCTTACCTTTTCAAACAAGCTGCCACAGATATCTTCATGAACTGCTTCAACAGTTTCGCGAGGAATACAAAGCATGATCTGCAACCGCTCCAGAGATCTAACATCTTCCTTGCTGAGCTCTCCATCAGCAACAGCTTGCTGAAGCTTTTGCCGGTAAATTTCTAAAATAAAAATGAACATAAACAAATCAGACTCTTTGATTTAAGTTCACTAAAAAAAATAGGGAAAACATTTAGAGCAATTAATATCAAGGCACATGACATAAGATTTACATTCCTTTCCTCTGCTACTCCATGTTACAGTACATGTTTCACTTCACATTCATGGTATGTACCATATCTAATTGGCAGAAAAGATATTCACAGTGCAGCTCTAAAAAGAAGTTGCTGACTACCATTTGACATGCAAGCATGTGTGGATGGTGGAAAAGCTCAAACAACAACAGGGAACGTCTACTGCTGCATACAACAAGTTCAGAACAGCAATTTCAGTGTAGATGATAAAATGTACAATCTATCTGACCTTCATGGATCCCAATAGCTTTCTGTGGATCAAAGTGCAACTCCTCACAGAGGTTTTGAAGGAATTCTGCTTTACTCTGAGCAGCTTCTAAATCACCGCTTGATACAGACTGAGCAAGTCGTTTACGATATATTTTTGAAGTGACATCCAGCATAATGGATTCTGCCTCCCGTTTACCTAAACCAAATATATTCCTCAATTGGTTCAATGCAGCAAGCTACAAACAGAGACAAAAAATAAAGGTTAAAAAAAATTAAATGACAGTCAAACATAAAAACAGATGACAGAAAAAGCAAGCACCCAGACAACATAAAAAACCAGAAGAAATTAGGAATTCATTTTGACGGCAACTGAGTTTTAGTCATAGATCAAGGTCCCCCCAACACCAACAATTCTTGCACCAACTTAATATCTTTTAAGCAACACTAGTCTACATGCACCTTTTTGATAAAGATATACAATAAAGTAGTCTCAACTTAAAACTAGAGAGACACATAACACACTTGTTATATTTCTCTTCGAATTTAGGAAATACACTATTAGCTTTATTCCCTTAGAATTTGAAGAATACATCATTAAGTTCATATAATAAAATTAACAAAGAATTAACTCCTGATGTTGCATTTTGCATACCCAACAAGGGTCAGCAACAAAAGCTCATAACCTTATGTGCCATTAAACTCTGGTTATGACCTCCTCCCAGTTAGGTTCAAGCCATCATGTCTTTTCACCTCCTCAACTTATATTTAAGGCCTTCCACCGGTTCTTATAACTGCTTATCCTTGAGCCATACTCCCTATAGGTGCAGTCATTTATCTTTGTGGCACAATACCAAATCATCAGTTTTTTATCTTCCTCTGGTTGGTGCTAATGCAAATTTAAGCTTATCACAAATGAACTCATTTCTTCTTCTATCTTTGTTGATAATTTCTTTCTTTTATGAGTTATTGATTCTTTTGTGGACACACGGCCAGATCAACATCCTTATTCCAATGACACTCGATTTAAAAACATTTTTCCATTCATTTTATAATTAGATTAGAGGCACATATGCCCTTCCAGAAAAAGGTTAGGTTCATTCGGAAATCATTAAATGATTGTAATAATCCTCTCAGTAGTAATATGCAAAATTTGTGAAACTGGATCTTCTAAACCGTTATGTGCGTAGTTAAACAGTGAAGTGTGTTGCTGGCCTAAATACATTACATGGACAAAGCAAACATAATCCACTGCACAAACAAAAGAACTACACAAGTCAGCATCAATATTCATCAGGTAGCACAAGTGCAGCTCATATTGCAACCAACAAAAACGCAGCACAGTGTCTGAAAATTTTCATCCAAACAAAAATCTACTACAGTTTATTTAGTGGAAAAGTTATCTGATCAGTTGAAAGTTGATACAGAATTAATAATTCGCCTCACAGCTAGACTAAATGGCGTGAGAAAATAAACATCTCTACAGAATAATCCACCATTGGATTTAAGTAAAGCAACATCTTTGCCCAAGGGAAAGTCACCTTATTCTCTTCCATGCGACCACTTGATAGTGCATCCGTAACATATGCTCTAAATAGGAGCTTCAAGTCATCCATCTGTCTATCACCATCATACTCACCACCTAAGCCAAAAAGATGTGTTAACTTCAGCTAGCAGTTTTTAAGAAGTACTGCCAGCAAGCAGATTCAGGACGTACAAGCAGTAGAAATAAATAATCTCCATGAGGAACACAAAACAATCAATTAGCATCCCTACCTATTAAATTCACTGGCCCGACCCCACGAGCAAAGCGACTGGCATCAGGATGCTTCCCCAATGAGATCAGTAAATTATTGAATGCCAGCATCTTATTAAGCTCTTCAATGACATGTGAAGCTGTCCTGCTGGATACCCTAAGTTTATTTTAGGTAAGGCAAATGCTAGAGAGAACAATATTAACCACTATAATGAGACAAAACATCTAGTGTGCCCAAGGGAGGAAAAAAGAAACAAAATATCATTTTGCAGTCAATAATTTGGAATGGTAAGAGCGTGCACCATACACAATCTTAGTCAAACATTTAAGGAAAATTATGAGTGTTTTACTACATTAAAAAGACTGTCCACCAATTTTGTTTAATACTGGCATAAGTTGTTCTAGTAAAGGAAGTTGTGGTCATACACTGTTCTTGCCCTAGACTTCAGCATACTGAGCGCAGTTGATATGTTTTCCTCGACAAGTTTTCTTGTATGCACTCTAAACATGTCTTCTGCAAGCTGCGAAAAACAGTCTCTAAAACATAAAGAGGCAACTATAAATCATTAAATATGTATTCAGGTTTATTAATAACAGCACAATTAGAAAGCGTACCTCATCAGAAAGTCGATAAAGAAGTTGGGCTTCTCTCAGGCTAACAAGCTGTTTCACATCAACATCTGAAACATTTAACCTTCGTTAGCATTGAGATAGCCTTATGACTCAGATGTCAGGTGTAACAGAATTACAAAGAAAATGTTTCCCTCAAATTCACAATTACTCCATGAAAAAGATTAAACATCATAAACTAGGCTTACAGAAAAAGACTAAACATAAACAGGATGTTCCATACTAATATTTCATTTAGATTATGGTTGAGGAGGGGAAGTGAAGGATTTGGAGGGGATAAAATTAGTTAAAATCATGCTTGGATTTTTTTAAAAGAGGTGAAGGGAAGTGCATGGACGGGTTATGAGGGGAAAGAGTACAAACATTCAAGCACTCCACTTTCCCTCCAAAATTAGGAGGAAACGGAAGGGATGTGAAGTGCTTCTCATAATAATTTATTAATATACCTAAATTAAATATGTCCCTCCTTAATTAAGTATTGTCTAACCAAACAAGAGGGGGGAGACTTTCCATCCCTTTCCTTCTCCCTCACAACTAACTCTTCCCTTCACTTCCCCTCTCCTCAATCCAAACACAGTCAGGAATCATTTATGGTAGACAACCCAGCCATAAACTTATAAGAGTTCAAAGCAGACGTGTCCACTTCAGTAAAATTAAGCACCTCTCATTCAAACAAATCTAAGCAGTACATTCACATGCAACCAACTAAAATTTAACATTAATTTTGCAAAGAAAACCATTTTGGTTGTTCCCCTATTGAATCCTTTTCCTTCTCATTTATATGGAAGAAAAAGCCATATACTATACAAAATAGGCCTATCATTCTACATATCATGACGGGTAACTAGTAGAGAAAATTGAACTCAAACCTCCAAGGAAAGAATAAAAAACATCAAGCTCTGGGCACCATTGTATATTACAGAATATAGATAGAGGACTTAATTGTGGGGTAGGCTGAGATACAAAATATACTACGCAAGGCATTAATGCATTATTGTTTACCTCTGCCAATTGGTTTCAGCTTGAAGGCATACAGTCGCTGGGCATTGTCACGAATAGCAACCTCAACCTGCCACACAGAAAGTTGAAAACCCATGAAGAAATTTAATAAATAAATAAGCCTCTGAAAAAATAGGAAATCATTTGTTGCATGTGAACAAGCCAAATGTGTTTTGTGTTAACTTTAAAAGAATTAGAAAACACGAGTACTACCGCTCAACTGCTGTCTACTTTACAGGAACAATATCAAAACTCGCAAGAAATCACAAACAACCCCAAAACTGATAATGATTAATACCTGAGCATCAGTGACCTTAAAAACACGCTTCCAAGGTAAAAGGAAAGTTGATGCTTCTCCAAACACAAGAGTTGAAACATAAATTAGCTTCTGAAATGCCTGCACTGGAGACACTAACAATGGTCAAGCTCCAAATCTCCATTCAAAATCCTAAAGGAACCTACCAGATAAAATGACATAGAAAGAAGAAACGAAACCACAAGTAACCCACCCGACGTTGCTCTATGTCATCATCACGGTCGCCAGTTTCAAGCCTCTGCCTGAAAATCCGCCTACCAATCTAAGGAGCCAACAAATGAAACACCATTTGAGAAAAATAAAACAAAGCTCTGTTTACAAATAAATCTGTTATCTTTCAAACTCTTTGATATAGACATAGATAACTAATATATAACTGATACATAACAATACCTCCATATGCATGGCAGCAGCATCTGGATCATCAATGCCCAATGCATTTTTAAATTTGATAATGGTTTCAACTTCATTGCCTTTCAGATCTTCACTTCCAGGAGGAAGCACAGCAGATACAAACCTGAGTGAAAACTCAAATTAAAATAATGAAAATAAAAATTTACTTATCTAATGGAGAAAAGAGTTGAAAACAAAATGGACAAATATTGAGACAAAAGTTTCAAATGTATGCTAAAGATTAATATAAAAGAAAGTTTCAATTGTCTGTTATGCCCTACATTTGCTCAAGTTGCAATAAAGACAATAACCGAATGAGTAAGTATTAAAATTTAAAACATACACACACAATTGAAAACACATAGATACTAGCTGATATTAAACAATATCCAGCCAATTTAAAAGCAAGTAGTATTCTTGTCTCTAACATATATAGTTCACCATTCAGGGGAGAGAGAGAGAGATTGAGATTGCAAGCAAGTGACCAAAAGGAACAGCTAATAATACCAATCTTTGGCTCCATGATTAGAATACTTTTTCACTCACCGGCAATACAAATCACAAAGCTCTGCATTAAATGCCTCATTTTGTTTGCCAACACCATACCTGAAAGATTAAGCAGAAAAGAAAATGATGGGAAAAAACAGCTCAAGGAAAACAGATACAGGAAAAAATGTTGCATATATATATATATATATGAGAGAGAGAGAGATTGATTGAAAGGGAAAAGCCGATCAGTAGGCTTTTCTGACATTTCAAAAGCAGGAAATCATAAACATAAATGCTTTGCTCCTTTCTGAGATTAAACATTGCCAGACCAAAATCATGAAATCCATCTTTATAAACAACACTTAAACAAAAAATATCTAAATTTTAAATTTTAAAACAGTCATGTAGGGCATATCTGATGTCCAAATCTTCAACCCAATCATTAAATTTCTATTAAATTTACTATAAGATTCTCCGAAAGCTCAATTGTCAATCCAACACACCCGTAATTTTCAAGTCGTTTCAAGAGATTACTCATCCACATCTTATTTACTTTCACAGCATAAATTACTTAAACCCATTATTTGGGATGTTCTAAATAAGCGCAGGATATTTTATGAAATATAGGTTGGGTTTGGAGTGATGTGAATAAGATGAACTTAAATAAGATGATAGGATAGTGACTTTTTGGCTTTTTGATTTTTATTAAAGATGCCAAACTTGGCCTTAGCACCTATCAAACTCCAACTATCATACTTACCCCAAATTAGGGGGAAAAAATTAACCAATAAACTGACTTTCTCACAAGCTAAAGGTACTGTCTCAGGTATAACAGTATTAACAAAAACATAACTAACTGACTAACTAATTACAGATTCAAACTATTGAAAATTTACCAAAAATTATACTAACTTGTTTGCAATTCCTTCAATATCTTCCTTCTTCAATGCAACTGGATCATCAGAACCAGCCACATAATTGTGCAAATTCACCGCCGCAACCTCTGGAACGCAAGAATTCAGAGCATAAGCAGCTCCAGCTCCAGCAGCGCCGAGAGCGACGGCGCCGCCCAGTCCAACGTTCCGCGTCCCACCAAAACGAAACCCTAATCCATATCCAGCAGCGACGGCGCCGGCGACGATGAGAGCCGAGCTGACTAGCCTGAGCGGCGGCGACATGGCGTCGACGAGGGATTGGAGCCCAGTAAGGTCCTTCTTGCCGCCGAAGGCATCGGAGGTGATGGAATTGGGGGTTGGTTGGGATGGGGAGTCAGGTGAAGAGCATCGGACAGTGGAGATTCGGTATCGGAATCGAAATTTGTGGTGATTGCGAGTGAGTCGGAGAGAGGTCAGGTTGGTGAAGGGAGAGAAGAGGACGGTGGGGTGTGAAGAGGAAGGTGATGGGAAGAGAGTTGATGGGTTCATGGCTCTCTCTCCTCACTCTCTCTCTCTAGAGAGGCTTGTTGGTGTTGACAGAGTGTACAGTGTGTAGGGTTTAACGAAGAGTGAAGAGAAGAGATAGGGATTTGGGGAGAGAGAGAGAGAGAGAGAGAGAAGGGGCGCGTCGAGTGTCGATTGGGTGGAGGCACAGATAAAATGAAAATATTATTTTTAATTTGAATGTGTTATTTGATTATAATTTTAAAAAAGAGAAAATTGATCTAAAGTACCTCCTCTACTTTTGATAGGAGGAAAGGTCCAAAATAATATATTTTAATGGCTAAGGTCCATGAAATTTATTTTAGATTATAAAGTACCTAAATTACCCTTCCTATATAACATAAATTTGTTTGAATATAATATTGTTGACTTAACTGATAGAATTTGGAAACCGAATTCGCAGGGGAGATTTCTTCGGAGTTTTCGTCGGAGATTTCAGTGGAGATTTGATGGTGAGATTTCGTCGTGATTTGAGTGGAGTTTGACGAGAAAGATTGCTACGATCGTGTTGATTTCGCTTGAGTTCGTCGGAGATTTCGTGGAGATTTCATGGTGAGATTTCGTCGAGATTTGAGTGGAGTTTGACGAGAAAGATTTCTGCGATCGTGTTGATTTCCGTCGGAGAGTTCGCTTGAGTTTGGATTATTTGTTTTTGAATCAATTTCAAGGAGTGTGACAGTGTATTGATCGCGTATGTTTTTGAGTGGAGTTGAATCAGGTTTGTTTTCGATTTTAGTTTCTGTGATTTTTTTTTTTATCACCTTGAAGGCGAATATCAGTTTGTAGATGTGTCTTTGGACTTTTATTTTATGAATGCAGACAACGTTAGACAGAGGCAATTGAATACAGACAAATTTTTATTTTATGAATAGAGAAAATTATAATTTTCAGTAATTTATCTGGACTTTTATGTTGTTTTTGTGAAGTGTTTGTATGTTAAACAATTTTTTCCAGTTTTGTGGATGTGAACATCAGTTTTGTTCTGTTTTTTTAAACCAGAGAAATTTCATTTTCTGCATTTTTGTTTTTGTAGTCCAGAGAAAATTATAAGTGCATGTGGACATATTATTAGAAGTTTCTAATGCAGATAGAATATGAGAAAGTGAATGTAAGTTCACAAATTTTTCTGGACTTGTATTTGTAGTTCAGAGAAATTGTAAGTTTGTTACCTTTCAGTTTGTAAATTTCTATGATTGTAAATTTCTCTGGACTTGGATTTTTTTGTATGATTGTGTTTAATAGTTAGCAGTAAATTTATTTGTTATTCATTGAGTTTCTGTGATTTTGTTTTTATTATCTTGAAGGTGAATATCGGTTTGTAGATGTCTGTGGGCTTTTATTTTAAGTTCGAGAAAATTATTATTTTTAGAAATTTCTCCGAATTTTATGTTGTTCTTGTGAAGTGTTTCTATGTTAACTAAATTATTTTTCTTGTTTTTGTTTCAGTTTCAATGGACGGCTTGATGTTGTTGTTGTGTAAATATGGGAATGATACTATTGTCATTAATGTTTCTTGTGAATTGAATTTTGAGGAATTGGTTGGAATTTTGTGTAAAACATGGGAGAATTTGAAACCCGAGAGTATGTGTATTTCATATTCTATTTTGGGCCATCCAAATTGTATGGTTCAAATAATATTGATTTTTTGAATATGTTGAGGATTGTTTGTGCACGGTGTTGATATAGTTGATGTTTGATTACTAGATGTGGTACTTGATGAAGAGGATGAAGTGGGGTGTAATTGGGTAGATGTTGTGGATGGTGAGTGTGACATTGGTGGATATTGAAAGGAATTCACTCTCTAAGTTTTGTTCTCACCAAGAAAAGGTATTATTGCTCGGCTCGCATGAATAATATTACGAGTGTTGGACAAAAGTTTGAGGGTGGTGTGGTTGAGTTAGTAGCTTTTTGTGCAAGCACGCTATTGAGGTTGGTTTTCGGTTACGATATGTTAAAAATGACAAGTCGAGGGTTACGCAGAATGTGCATATAAGGAATCAAGGGATGTATGTGGCGTGTACATGCTTCATTGAAAAACAAATGGGTTCTTCTACATAAGGACTTTGAACAATGAACATACGTGTGGTGTGGCGGTTCGACGAGTAAACATTCGAGGATGACTTCCAAATTAGTTTCGGGCGATAGTTGACGAGGTAAGTGCAAAACCTTTAACTCGTCCCATGGATGTTGTGAAAGAAATGAAAGACAAGTATGGGGTCTCAATCGCTTATAATCGGTTGGTTGGGTGTTGAAAAAGCAAAACGCACTACATATGGGGATTCTTGTTTGTCATTTGATCAATTACGGTGGTATTTTGATGAGGCATTGAAGAACAATCCGTAGTCATTTTGAGTTAGATTTTGAAGACAACAAGCGTTTCAAAAGAGTGTTTGTGGTTTTCATGCATGCACACCGGTTTCAAATATTGTCGGTCATTGCTTTTTCTTGATGGAACATTTTTGAAAGAGGCGATACAAAGGAGTTATGCTTGTCTGAACGAAAAGATGGGAATGAAGGTAATTGTAAGTATATATAATTTTTATCTAACTATGTGAATTTTCTATACATGTAGGAATTCAGTGAATGTGATTTTTCTTTGACAGTTTGAATTTTCTCTGGTTTTGGCCTGTGTGGATTTTCACTGGATGTTGGTTACTGTGTGAATTTTCTCTGGATTTTGTCATTGTGTGAATTGTATCTGTAGGTGGTCACTGAGTGAATTTGCTGTGGATATTATGATTGTGTGAATTTTCTCTGGATGTTGCCAATGTGTGAATTTTCTCTGGAGTTGGGCACTAAGTGATTTTTTGTCTGGATGTTGGCAGTGTCAAATTTCTCTGTTGTTTATTGTTCTAATTTGCTATGCATGTGTATATCCGATATGCTTGTTCCTATTTGTTTTGTAGGTTTTTTCCCGTAGCTTTTCTTTGTTGTTGATGCCGAGAATAAAGACAATTGGTGTTGGTTTCTTGAACAATTATGTGGAGTATTGGGATGAAAGGGTGATAAGTTTCATATCAGATTGACATTGTGGTATTGTGGAGGGAATTGCTAGGTTTTTCCCTAACTGCTTTCATGGATTTTGTCTTGAACATCTAAAGACAAAACAGAGGGATAAGTTGTCATGGGGAAACACAAATTTGGTTAGGGAGACGATTGTGTCCAAGTTTTCAAAATGTGCATATGCGCCAACAAAGGCATCATTTCATTTCAAGTTAAATGAATTAAAAAGTGAGGAGGAGACATTGTGATTGCTTTCTTGAGAAGTTTACCATATGAAAATTGGAGTGATGCATATTTTATGGGACGTTATGGTGAGATGTATTCAAATGTTCTTGAGTCATTCAATTCATGGATACGAGATGCTCGGCACTTGCCAATAACAAATTTGGTGGACATGATACGTTGCAAATTATGAATATGAGGTCCGATAGGAGGTCGCTCTCTAGTAAATGGAATAAAGTTCTATGTCCTCGTATGGATAGTGTATTGGAGAAGTATTTTTGGATGGGAGGACATGGAATGTGAGTTTGTCGTCGATAATGTCTTTGAAGTGCATTGTTTTCCTTCGGTTATGGTTGATCTTGGGTTGAGAACTTGTTCGTGTAAAATGGGAAATAAATGGGTATCCATGTCAACATCTTTATTCTTTGCAATTTTTAGGAGTGGAAGGAATTTGAATTCATTTGTTGAACCATTTTTCATCTTGATATGTATCGTCAAGCGTACTGCTTTCGATTGGCCCGATTCCCAACTGTTGAAAAACCCGTGTGTAGCATTGAAGATGTTATGATTTTACCTCCATTGAGCAAGAGACCATTTGGGAGGTCAAGAAGAAATGTAATTGCTTCTACTGGAGAGTTTAAAAGGGTGATTAAGTGTAGTCGTTGTGGGAGTATTGGTCACCATAATAAGATGACATGCAAGGAACCTTTGTTAAATAGTTGAGGATAATACATTTTATTGATTGAATAATACATTTGATGATTAGTTTGTGTATTTTGTTTTGTGAAATTTGTTTTTTAGACAGTGTATATAATAATATCAATGAAATTCATCCAGAGAAATTTTTGCATTGTGTTTGTTGATATATAGTATAGGCATTGGGTTTGTAATACCTATCAAATTTATGCAGAGAAATTTGGTATGGCAGAGAAAATTTTGTGTAATGTGTTTTGAAGCTTCAAATTCATCCATATAGGTTTGACAATGGCAGATAAAAGTACTGTGTGGATTTTGTTTTTTGAATTTGATAATCGCTTTGTACTAACACAGTGCATTATAGATTGCATGATCATATAGGCACCTTCTTTGGCATGATACGAGTTAAATTTCACTGTGAATTTGTGGTAACTTCATGTCAGTCATTTCAAGAAATGTGCATACCAGACAGAGCATACACAAAATTATTGCAGTGTGTACAACCAAAAACAAAATCATGCTTTTTTGAAATTTCTCTGAGTTAAGAATTTCTCCGACCAGGAAGAATTTATCTAGAATGAATTCAACTCATAAATTTTGCTCAAAGCCGAGAAATTTTCCTCACCAACCCAGAGAAATTCACAAATCGAAATTTCAAATTCATCCAAAGGAAATTTTATAGTAGCGATAAAATTATCGTGGTCGCTTTTGTGTTTTGTTGAGTTTGATGATTGTTTGGTAACAACACAAAGGATTACAGATTCGATCATATAGGCATCCGTTGGGACTTTACGTGTTAAATTTCTCTCAATTACGGTAATATGATACCAGAGAAATTTGTGCATAATTTTCCTGTGATTGTGTTGACAATCACAATAAAAATATATATATATATATATTTAACCATCGATAGGTATGAAATTGACATTAGTTGAAATAAAAAAAAAATGAAATTTACATTAGTCAAGAAAGGATGTATATGGATAAGTCAAGCATCAGTATTCCTTCGATGTGTCAACAAAAAACTGAACGGTTAATACTGTGTGGATATATACATATATGTGAGACAATTTTCTCTGTCTGGCTATGTACATTGTCTTCCTTTCACTAGTTTCACTATTACATGTCTGGTTGTTCTGGAGGTATTTCAATTGGTTCAGTCCATGATCGCCAATATCGGTGACAAATCTCTATCGATTCCGCCTCATCAACTCGATCTCTTGTGTGGACAATTTGAGCTGATTGGTTCATGCTTGCTATATTGTTTCATGATATAGGCACAAAGAGGCCACAATCAAGATGCATACAAATTATAGGAAAGGTTAGTTTTAAGAAACATGCAAATCGAGTATCTTATTTAAAGATGTATGAAACTTACGAATCACTTTCTTGTTGGGGAGCATTGTTGACATACTCAAAGTCGTAACTTGTGTTTTGTGAGTTTATCAACTTGAAAGAGGGTTGTGATTGAGCGTCTCTTTCAAGGCAATCTTTCAAAAAATTCTCCACATATTCTTGCTGCAAGAAAATGATTTTAAATAACAGAGAAATTCTGAGACAAATCAATGGGATTGTATGAAAATTATTATCACATAAAGATTATGATGGATCGGAGAAATTTGCACGGTTACCAATTGTTTTGCATCTTTGACGATTTGTCTTCTCGTGATCATCCTCCTTGGTCTCAAAGTGAGTTGTAGAACCTCCATAAACCTGCCTTGTTTGTCTAGGACAAGCAAGGTCCATGATTTCCATTGTGGACTTCTCATTACCTCCGGTGTTTATTGGGAAATGGAGGAACCTGTAGTTCCTCTAAGTCGCTTTCAATATGTTTGTCAAATAAGGACACTAGAAAAGATTGATTTTCACATCCCGATGAAATTGCGGTTCGTGAGAAAATCCAAAATGGTTATGTTCAGAGAAAATCCAAGAAGTATCTTAAGAAGAGAAAGTAGTAAGTACATTCCAGAGAAAATCAAATAAAATAGTAGTAACATACTAAGCCCATGGATGTGAAAAAAATGAGGTTGGTTGTTGTGTTTCTCTCATTTGGTCACCAAAAGTATCTCCCCATAACCCAATGACCGAAAAATATGATTTGTAATTGAAAATATTGGTTTATAAAGGAGAAATTTTGATGAAAGGGAAAGACTTACATTGTTGGCAATTTCTTTTTGTTTTATTAGGTTTCCAATGTCTTCAAAGGTAATGAGGTTCAACTCACTTGTCCAAATTAATGCCCTACAAGACAAGTTTGTGGAAATTAAATTGTTGTTCATGCAATATAAGTTTGTAATTTATTGTTTGTTATCTTCTATTTTGTTTGTTGTACTTACTCAAGTCCAGAGATGTTTGATATGTCGCAACATATCTTTTACGTGCTTTTTATCAATTTTGAAATCGGAAGAGTTTGTGGAAACACCCAAGATTTTCTCGATGTTTAGAGGTTGAGGCAAGATGTACGATCAAGATCAAGCACTTCTTTGTCCTTCGTGCTTTGCTCAAATTGCTTTTGCAGCTTGTGTTGAAGCTCTAGTCACTTTCGCAACTTTTGGATATTGAAATTCTGGATCGTGCTGCTTTTGCTTCCTTTCTTTTGCCTTTAAATTTTTGATCATTGACGTTGGATCTTTTTTGACTGTAGACAGTGAAAATATTAGTAAAATTGAAATTTCTCTGAAGTAACAGATGATATTTTAATATGTAAATTTATGTGATTCAATATTTTCCAGCTACTATAGACTTTCGCCTTTTGTTTTGGTTGTTCTTGGGTGCCATTTCTTCTTGTTGGGTTGTTGGTTGTTGTTCAACTTGCATTCCAACTAGGCACAGTGAAAATTAAACAAATCCCAAAAATGGAATAAGAAAATAGACAGAGAAGATGAAATGAGCAGTAGAAATCAATAGAAATAATCGCGAGAACCTAATGTGTTCAGAGAAATATAACTTGCAGGGAAAATTACCAATGTCAGAAAATTATAATAAATAGAAATTTCTCTGAGTTATGCTGACTCAAGGACTTGACTTTTTGTGGGTCAAGATTTTCACTGACCTTGTGGTTGAAGTTGTGGTGGTGTTCTGTATGGTTGTGTTGCTAGTTGGACTGAAAGTTCTTGTACTTGTTCATGCAATTTAGCATTTTCTGTTTCAAGCTCTGAATTTGAATTCCTCAACTGTTGAATTGTTTTCATATCATGTTCCTTTTCAAGCTCCAACATCCTTAGTTTCATTTGAATTGTGCTTTCTTTTTCTTGAAGTTCTGAGTTAAGTGATGTCAGGGTTCTTATTGAAATTTCCTTTTGAGCAAGTATTTCCATCCAATTTCTGTCTTCTTCTTGTTTAGATTGAGAAAGTGCCTTCAGTCTTTCACGCAGATCAGCAATTTGTGCGTCCTTTGATTCCTCAAATTGTTGTTGGTCCAATGGCTCAATACGTTCTTCTTGATCACTTTGCTCGTTTTCTTCTTGCTGTTCATCTTCTTCTTCTTCTTCTTCATCTTCTTCTTCTTCATTTTCTTCTTGACTGTCTTCTTTTTTTTGTTGATTCTGTTCTTCTTCTTTTTCTTCTGCTTCTTGCTGTTCTTTGTCTTCTTCACTTTCTTCTGGGGCTTCTTCTTCTCCACTGCTTTCACTTTCTTCTCTCGGGCTTCTTCTTCTCCGCTTGCTTGAGGTTCTTGTCCATTGCTTTCACTTTCTTCTCGGTTCTCGCTTCTTCATTGAATTTGACAATTGCTTGACATTCAGATGAATCTTGTAATTTCTCTTGAATTTGACATTTGCTTTTTTGATTCTTTCTTTGTCTTTTTACCAAGATGTAACCTCCGATGGGTTTTTGACTAGTTGCTTGTTATCTATCTCAGAATGAGGCTCTTTTATTAGAGAAATGTTACAAAAATGACTGAGAGAAAAATTAAAATGAGGAAAATAAAATTCATCTAAATGATACTAATGGGAAACAAACTTCAGAGAAAATTCTAGGGGGCAGAGAAAATTACAGACAAGGAGTTAATTTTATGTGGCGAGAAAATTATGAAATGAGCAACATAATTTAGATATCAGAGAAAATCAATCAAGGCATATAAGTTAATGTTTGACTATAATTGTGTCAGAGAAATTTGGATTCCAGAGAAAATTCATTTGAAGGGCAGAAATAAACAGTTTTTATCAAAGATGCAAGGCAAATAAGTAATGGGCCAGAGAAAATTATGAAACAACATAATTTTCAGATATTAGAGAAAAGCAATCAGGGCAAATAAGTTATGGGCCACTGAAAATTATGGAACAACAGAATTCAGATATTAGAGAAAAGCAATCAGGGCATACAAGTTAATGTGTTACAATTGTGGTCAGAGAAATTTGGATTGCAGAGAAAATTGATTACAATGCAGAAATGAACAAGTTTGTACCAAAGATGGAAGCATAAATTGAGAATTGAGAAAAAATTGATCTTAAACAATCAATGCACAAGGGAAAAAAGTAGTTGTCGAGATATTTTGGAATTTCACCGAGATTTTAGGAGCAATAGGAATTAACTTTGTCGAGGTGCAAGAGAGTGTAGTGGTGTCTTCGCAATTGCTTTTGTCAAGGTTTGCGTGTTCCACTTTGCACAGCTCGGGAAGTCATTTGTGTTACTGTGTTCCGAATCAATGATAGTTGCATGTTCACATAGCCAATACTGTGATGAAAATTAAAGTAAATAAAATTTTCTAAATGCACAAATTTGTAAGTATGATAACTACAAATTTGAATGGATATTATACTTACAAGCAAAGCAATGACACACCCCGTAACTTTTTCTGGGGTTTTGTGCAATGCCATGATAGAATCAATCAATGTTGAGGTGATTAACGGGCCAATCATCTTGCTTTCATGGATTCAAGAGGTTCGACATCTTGTATAAAAACCCAAATTTATCGAATTCTACTTGTTGCAAAAAATAGTGGCAGTCACAAGTACAATGTAACGATGATTGCTACATCTTTGTAGTCCGTTGGTTGCTTCCTTTCATTGCCTTGAGCAAGGCGCTTTTATGACAGACCACCACCGTGTGTCCTTTTGGAATCTTCTCCTCAGAATGCAGATTTTGGCTTCTTGGAGTACCTTAATGACATGGGTCGTTTATTCCTTCCAAACCGAAAATCAAGGTCATGTCGCTTTGTTGTGAAGGTCATGCTCTTCTTACCAACAAAGGAATGCTTTTGTTTTCGATTGTAACATTTGATTATGGCAACTACATCATCATCGATTTCCTACATTTCTTTGGATCCATTCTTCCAATCGGTTAGAGCTTGGATCAAGTACCGAACGGGGATTTCAAGCTCTACAAGTTGTTTTGAATTGAATTTAAGTGTTTGAAAAAATGAGACTATTGACGAGAGGTTGGATCGGAATTGAATGGTGTAGTGAGCTCTCTTCTGTGGAGTTTAGCGTTTTTGCCCTTGAGGTTGAGTCGGTTGAAGTTGGGGTACTCATGTGGATGCTAGTTGCCTCATCACCTTGTGTGATTCGAGTGGAGTTTGTGGTGATTTGTCGGCTTTTGATCTTAGATCATAGGAAGACCGAGAGAGTTGTTCTTTCTTGGTTGGTGTTTCCAAAGGCTTTTGTCAGCCGGTGTTTAATCGCAGCTTTCATAAGAAGATCGAGACAGCTGCTTTCTTGCTTGGTGTTTCGGTGTTTTGGTGCTTTTACGCTTTTGCCATTGCTAGACAATGATTAAAACATAAAGATTTCAACATTAAATCCCAGTGAAAATTGAACATCCTGAGAAAATTGGACATGTCGAGAAAATTACAGATGACGAGAAAATTACGAGATAAGAGAAAGTGTAAGATGTCGAGAAAATTACAGATGAGGTAGAAAATTACGATAAGAGAAAGTGTAAGATGTCGAGAAAATTACGATTAGGTAGAAAATTACAGATAAGAGAAAGTGTAAGATGTCGAGAAAAATTACAAATGATGGAAAATTACGAAAATTGGACATGCTGAAGAAATTGGACATCAAAAATTAAATGTCAGAGAAAATCAACAAAGCATCATAAACATGGGATAGAAATTTTCAATAATTCTTAAAATTACATATAGAAGTAAACATACCAGAGAAAATGAATGACAGAGAAAAGTAAACATGGCAAGGCAAAGAAAATTTCCATTCCACAATTAGCTAGATAAAATAAATAAAGTATTGTAAACAATCCAGTGAAAATTACACCACATTGAAACCAAGAATTGAACAAAATAAACATACCAGAGATAAATACACATTCCGGAGGAAATTACACATTCTTGAGTACATTTCCATTCCAGAGAAAATTTAAATTCATAATATTGAAATGCCAGAGAAATTTACATACACAACCAGAGGAAGTTAACCATGATAGAGATACACAAGGGGAGGAAAGTGATGTGATGTTTGTCAGAGAAAATTATGAATACGCATAAACTTAGACAGAGAGCAAGAAAGTAATAAACATTCCAGAGAAAAATACATATTCCAGAGAAATTTTCAAAGCAGAGAAATTCATAGACAAAATCGCAGAAAAATGTTCAAAAATAAGATAAAAACACAGAGAAATAACTTTTTTTTCAAAATACACATGTCAGAGAAGAAACATTCATTCCAGTCCAAAATAAACATGGCATAAAGGGTGATACATTCATTCCAAAATACATATGTCAGATAAGAAACATTCAGTCTAGTCCAAAATACATGTTACAGAGAAATGTACAGAAACAAAATTAGAGAAACACTTTCAAAAATTAGATGAAAACACAGGAAATTGGTTTTTCCAAAATAAACATGGCATAGAAAACTGAAAGAAGAAATATACATCAAGCAAAAATCAGAGAAATTCAAATGCCAGAGAAATTTGCAGAAATAATCACACAAACATGTTCAAGAATAAGTTCAAAACACACAGAAATAACTTTTTCCAAATTCAGGTAGCTTTTTAAAATGAATGTGAAACCCTAATTTATGGAAGTTTAATATAAAATGCAATTAACTCTGTTTCCAGAGAAAATCTAGTTGTGTTTTAGAAAAACTTACCAGAGTTAGGATGAAACTTTGAATGAGGAGCTGAGATGGCCTGAGTTGAAGATGCGACGTCACGAAGGTGGACGGAGATGACGATGAGCAGCGAAAACGAAGCTCTAAGGAAGGTCAGAGAAATTTGTGAGGAAGGAATGGGATTGATTTGTGCAGAAGAGAACGAAGCTCGAATATCGATCGTGAAGATGATGTTGAAACCCTAAATTTGCTGTTCTTGTGTTCGTGAAAATGGTGGATGCTTGGAATGAACTCAGACGTCGGAAGTAGTATCGTTTCTGTGTTGATTTCGGCGAGGGTATTTTGGTCCAAAAGAATAATTAAAAACGCGCGCCAAGTAGCTTAGGGACCTCATACATCACTATTTTTTTGGGTGTCCTTTAGCCTCTAAATTAGTATTATTAGGGAGCTGTAAAAAAATTCCCCTTTAAAAAATTAATTTTACACTTATTTTTTAAAATATTTATTTTTTAATATTATATGTCGTATCATTTAATTTAAATTTTTTAAAAAATTTATAACTAAATAAATTTTTTATATTTAAATCATAATTTTAAAACTCACAAATTTAAAATACAATTATATTATCAAATTATAATTTTAAAGTTTTACCAAACGCAACATCATACTTCCAAACAATGATACATTCTCGAATTTTAAAATTTTAATGGAGCTAATAATATGGTAGGGGAAGGAAAAAATAAAAAATAAGGCCAAAATATTATATTATAGTAGGTGCTTATTTGACTTGTATTAAAAAGTGTATTATATATATATATTTATTTATTTGAGTCATATCAATTAATATTTATTAATATTTTTTTTCTATTTTTCTATCAATTTTTTTTATAAAAAATTAAAAAATATACTTATTTAAAACATCTCAAACCATCTTAAGATTTACCCCTATTAAAGCTCCCTAAAACTCTTTTATGAGAGCTCCAAATCATTTTTTTGTACTTACCTCCTACATGTTTCTTATATTTTACTAAGTTGTCCTAATTCACAAATCACTACAATTTTATATATATATATATATATATTTTATAGGTGTCGTTTGGTAACACTTACGTTTTCAGTTTTCTATTTATATTTACAAAAATTTAAAAAACTCAAATAAAAACTTGTTTGGTAAAATTTTTAATTTATAAATCAGTGGTCTCAGTTTATAAATTTGGCCAAAAAATGAAAATACAAAAAATATGTTTCCGTTTTGAGTTTTGAGTTTTTTTTTTTTTTTACCACCCAACACTAACCACCACCCGCCATCATTTTCCATCACCGTCTTCCACCACCACCACCCACCACCCACCCCCTACCACCACCTGCCACCACCACCGCCCACCACCACACCATCACCCACCAGCCACCACCGACCTGCCATCCACCCCTCACCACCACCACCACCCACCACCCACCTGCCATACACCAGCCAACACCCACTACCATCCAATCACATTACCACCTTGCACCTACTTGCCATCACCACTCATCACCCACCGCCACCACCATCCACCACCTGACACCATCAACTACCCACCACTACTAGCCACCAGCCACCCACTCACCCGCCACCACCACCCATTACCACCCGCCACTACTACCCACCCGCCACCCACTTGCCACCACCACCCACCACCCACTCACTACCACCTACCACCCGCCACCGTCACGCACTCATCCACCACCACCACTACCAGCCACCTACCCGCTATCCGCCACCCACCTGCCACCACCACCACCACCCACCGCCACCACACCCACCTACCCACCATCACCACCCACCATCCACCACCCACTTGCCATCACCACCTACCACCCACCACCACCATCACCATCACCCACTCATACCACCCACCATCCGCCACCCACCTGCCACTACCACCCACTCGCTACCATCTATCACCCGCTACCGTCACCCATCCACCCACCCACCCATCCATCGTCACCACTTTCTAAACACGTTTGTAGTTTATGTTTTTCTAAAAATAAACAAAAACCAGTTTATAAAATTTTTGTAAATATAAACTCAAAACGTAAACGTTACCAAACACAACCATAGTATTTAGAAATTATTTGAGAGGATCTAAATAAACATATTTTTTAATTTTTTATAAAAATGATATATAAAAAGTTAAAGAAGTAATGTGACTCAAATAATTGCACATTTATTTAATTTATGCCAAATAATGCCTTATTTTCACAAATCGCAACCCTTTTTTTTTTTAAAAGAATAAATTATAAATACATCTCCTAAAATTTTTTTAAAATACAAATTTTCTTATGTGATTCTAGAAATTACATCTTGTCCCTTAAAATTTTTAATTTTATAACAAATGTCTCATTTTATTAATAAATTATTAAGTTAATTAATAGTTTTTAATGATATCAGAAATTTATTTCAATTAATTTTATTATTATATAGAAGAACAATTATAAATTTTATTTTTTCAATTAATTTTATTAAATAAAAAATTTAACAATAAATGTTTGTAATTTATCTTTTTTAATTTGTAATAAAATTACTTATTTTACGATGGGTTGCCCATAGCATTTACCTCCATTGTCATACACTAAAAATTTATACCCCACATTTTATCTCAATACATATACCAAATAATTTTGAAATTTTTTATTTTATTCATTACGTAATCCATCATCTCAAAAATACTTTGGCCTTGTTTGGTTTATTTTTTAGAAACAAATTTTGGGAAAATTTTCAAAAATTTTGTTTAATTTAGTGATTTTGGAAAAAAAAATTTTCCAAAATCACTTTATATCTCCTACACATTAATCAATCACTTTTTCTCTCTCCCCTCACATTCTCAATCACTTTTTCTCTCACACGCATATCTACTTAGAGCATCCCCACCAGTTTACCTAAATTTTATCCTAAAATATTATTAAAAAATTCATTCCCTATTTTAGGAATCACTTTTTCATTTACTTCCCCCAACAGACTCCATATTCTTTCTTTATTCTATTAACAAACTCCATATTTTTTCTTTATTTTATTAAAATATAATTTTTAATTATAAATTAAAAAATATATATAAATCATAAATGTGTACTGCAATCCCTAAACAAAGCAAAGCAAATATAGACTCCCTATACATAGAGAGCCGCTGTAGCAAAAACTAATTTAAGGGATTATTTAGGAGAGCTGATGCAGGTATATAGGGAGCCATTTACTCCTTAAAATAGGTAAGGAGGAGGTTTAAGGGAGCTAGTGGGGATGCTCTTAACTACAATAAAATATCAAATCATTTTAAACCCTCATACTCCAAAATTATTTCCAAAATATACACCAAACAAACCAAAAAAATTTCTAAACTCTCCCTAAATTTTTTTTTGAAAATTTATCTCCAAAACCAAACCAAACCAAACACACCCTTTAATTTTCTTCAAATTTCAAACACTAACCATAATTCTAACCGTAGTCATTACTCCTCATGACAATTCTAGCTGCTTTGGCCATCACCATCTACTTCCATCTTTCTTCCACTTCCGTTACCTCTTTCACTTCTTCTTTTTACCGCGACTCATTTCTTTTTTCTCTTTATTGTATGTGACATGCTTAAGGCAAACCTAAGGCATGTAGCGCACTTGGTAAAGGTCTGAGTATATGCCTGGGGGTTAAGACTCCAAGTTTCAAGTTTGAAGTTTTTTGGATCAATTTTCTGAGCGTAACGCAGTTGGTTAAGAGATTAGTCTTAGGTTGTTGTTTCCGCAATACTTAGTGTGAGTTTAATACCCTCCTGTTGCGCGAGTCCTGATTTAAGTGGAACTTGCCTTGGAAGGTCAGGAAAAGTTCTCAGGTTATAGTCTTTGACTCAAAATGAACAACAAGGCACCTTGGTGATCTCTGCAAGAGGGCTTTGCCTTGGAAGGTCAGGAAAAGTTCTCAGGTTATAGGACTTTCCAAAAGCAATTTCTGAATTGCATTGTTTCCTGAAAATTGATAAACAGCTATAAGCACTTGACAGAGTGAGAAATATTATACCAAGAGTATAAGGGACACGAAATAACCGTGGATAGTTAATTAGGCCAAAACATTTACATAACTCAATTTGGTAAATAAATCATTGGTAAACAAATCATTTAAGTGGCAAAAATTGAAATACAGAAATTATGTAAATAAATAACCATAACCACGGTACCAAATAAAACAAAACAGAGGGCACATGAGTGACAATCAGAACAAAGGTACGGACTCAAGAGGTGGCTCATACGGATTATAGAGTTGGCTCCCACAATAGTGTAACACTTATCTCTGTACAGCACTTTGCTCCGCACAGAACAGAGATCAATGGATCCATGACAAACAGAGGACCACAAGGTGGCCAAACAAAAGCCAATGGTTATTTAAGTCCCCCAATGCATGGGACTCCCGTGGTGGTACTTACAAAACATAATTGTTTATAAGGTTATAGTCAAATATTCTTTAAAATATAAACAAACATATCTATGGGTTTCCTTTTAGCAAATAGAGTTTAGAAAATAACCCATGTAACTGAAATATTAATATAATTAATAATAATTTATAGAATATAACTTGTATAAAACAAATATGGTAAGTCAAAACATATGTAAAATATATTATGGTAACTCAAGATATAATATAACTCACCTTAACTTTAATACCTCACTATTTCTTTCCACTATCAAAGATCCTCTCAACGTCCATTATTTTTTCTTCCTTTTCTTCCTTTATTTCCCTTCTCCTTCCTATCTTTTCCTTCCTTCCTTTCTTTCTTTCACAGGTTTGATCAACTCTTCCTATTTATAAGGAGAAAAACCCAATATCTGGCCAACACGTGGCCAGCCGAATCAACCCGCAAATCTGCTTCATAACTTCACCTGATTTGCTTATTATTAACATAGATTTATATTTGTCTTATATTTAATATAATTACACTTAGGTCTAATTTTCTAATATAACTATATAAATAAATTAATCCATAATTAAATTACACTCTAACATATACCAACAAAAAATTAATTCTTTATTTTACTACCACACTCATCATCATCATTATTATTATTATTATTATTATTTATTTAATAATATATTATCATATACAACCATAATACTAGCATAAAATTTAAGGAACAACTTAAATTTTAGGGTTATTACATGACCCGACCTTTATTGTATACCAGACTTGGATTTCGTGGCTTAGTATCATTATTCATGTCTCTTTCCCTCTTTTTTCTTTCCTATTTGAGTGTTGGAATGTCTTGGGCATGTTTTAGACAGGTTGGTTGCTAGTTAGTCTAGAATGTTGTTGCCTAGATTTTGGCTTCTTCGCTCGAGTGAGGCTTCTTGCACTCGAGCGAGCTCTGTGAACTCCCAACATTTTTGCAGAGCTATAGAGATTCTGGGAGAGTAGTGTTCTTTGCTCGAACGAGACTTCTTGCGCTCGAGCAACGGTGTACGTCTGTAAAACTTCTGAAGGTATGTATTCTGTGCTCGAGCGACGCTTCTTGAGCTCGAGCGAGGTCACTTATTGTGTCTAGTCGCTCGAGCGACAACTCATTCGCTCGAGCGAGCCTCGCATATATCAGTTCATAGTAGACCATTTTTTTAATCACTTTTTGGTATCTTTTCTCACAAAAACCCTAAACCAGCTCCCTCTCTCTTTGAAATTCGACTTCTCTCTACAAATACACCTAGATCTAAGGATCTCTACACCCTACATTCTTTGATAAAGAGTTGGAGCATATCAAGAGCTTCCATTTCATCCGATTAAAGTTTAATTTCGTCATTCTTGAAGTTCCTCCTCTTCTCCATTGGGCTTCTACACTTGAGGTATAGATATTCTACGCCATAATATGATCTTTAACCTAGGTATTTGTTGTTCTGTTTAAATGATGAGATTTGGGGATGTTTTGACAAAACCTACGGTTTGAGGTCAAGTCTAAAAGAAGGGTTTCCATGTGATGTTATGTAAATGACTATGGGGTTTGGATGTAAGGGTATCTTGTGTTAAAATAATTGATTTTAGCCTTTAGAGTGATATTTGAAATAAGGGGAAAATTTGCCCTAATATATATATATATATAATAATTATTTTGTATAAATAATGAAATTGAGATGAAGAATGTGAAATTGGGTGGAGGTATAAACGAATGGTGTAGTTGGATTTATTTAATCACCCACTTATGAAAATTTGATAAAATATCTGTTATAAAGATTGTATATATATTTAGAAATATCTGTATTGGGCTATCGATGAATGATAGCTATGATTGTTGTAAAAATTACATGAGGATTAGGAGAATTGAAACTAATCATTTAACTATGTCATTGAATATGACAATGTTGAGACATTAAATACGTGTAATTGAATGCCATTGAATATGACTATGTCTTTAAATACATTGTATATGTATAATGTTTTGGGAGGAGATAGGGGATAGACTCCATTGAAAATTAAGTTGGCCGAAGTGTCTAAGGTGAAAGTCCCGAAATCTTATGTATACATGGGTGCCGATCCCGTGGACGAAATTTCTGTAAAATGGCAAGATTGAAGTGTTTATATGATTGTTATATTGATTAAAAACCATTGAGTTGCAGTCTCAATTGGGTTATTTGGAAAATTATACACTTGGCATATGAGTTGAAGTGAAACGAATTAACCTGAAATGAATAAATAGAAATGGATTGTGATATGAGTATCAGTATTGAATGTTCATGAAAAGGATGTACGTTGGTCATAAATATTGAATGTGTACTTGACACTTATATCTTAGTTAAATCTCATATATTGTGTTAAACTGTTTCTATTAGGGTTTGGCTCACCCTACTTGGGAAACCATTTTCAGGTACAGGTGATATACTTCCTCCAAGGACATAGCTTGGAAAGACTTAGGAGCTGGGGGCTCTATTTTATTATTTTGTGTTTAAATATTTATTCAAGCCTAGGGCTTTATATGTACAGAGCTTATGACTCTCTTTTATTGTTATTAGCTAGTGTTACATGTTGTAGATTCAGGATGAACGTTTATGAATGTATAATACATGTAATATCTTTTATAATACAAACTTTGATATATGAAAATACACGAATTCTATTATATTCATTTCTCTTATGAGTTGGGTTATTTGTATTATATTTTGGGGGCGTCACAGTGTCTTGAAAGCTCGTTTTCCAATTTTGAGAGACATGCCTCCATATTCAACTAAGATACAGAAGTACATCTCCATTACATGTTGTATAACACACAACTAGATTAGGATGCATTCTCAAGGTGACACATTGTTCATTGAGTGGGCCAATCCAAATCGTATCGTTGAAGATGCTAGGCCTAGTAGAGATGGTAGTAGCAGCTCGAGACATGCAGGAAGTAGTTCTCAGCAACCGATTAACGTAGACATTAGTCAACCTCAACTACGTCACATGTTTGATATAAGGAATCAAATTGTTGGTCAAATTTTGGGAATCTGTCAAAAATAATTGAAATATTGTTTATGCTTATAATAGATTATGGAAGATTTTTTTATAATTTGTGGAAGAAATGAGATATTATTATTATGGTTTGTATGTTAGTTGTTATGAACATTACTAATATGATTATTAAATTTATCTATGGTTGGTATTGTATCAATATGGTTATTATGGATGCTTATTATAATGTGTATGATCCCAATATCATAAATAATAAAAAATAAATATAAATATTTTAGGCCTTAACAAATAGGTTTTTTTAGTTTATGTTTTTAAAATTTTTCAAACATTTTGTCCAAACTAAACGCATTTGTAGTTTATATTTTTCTAAAAATAAACCAAAACTAGTTTATAAAATTTTTGTAAACATAAACAAAAAATGTAAGTGTTACCAAACACTACCTTACCATTCATATCATTTATAGTATTTAATATTATATATACATTGAAAACACGTAAACCATCTGTATCACATTCAAAACAATTCATTAGAAGTACTTAATACAGTAAAGAAGATATCACTCCAAATCTATTATCTCTTTCACTGCAACATCAGCATTAACAATCTTCTTGAAAGCTTCTATACGAGAATTGTAAATGGTATCCTATCTTGTAACACATGGGTGATGATACCTTTATAAATTTGTTACTATTAGTGGAACTTGATGACCCAATATCAATTACAAAATCATTACCACCTGCATCAGTCCTCTTTGTAACAATTACAAAATCATTCGGCCTTTCTAGGTTACTAACCCACCAAATTAATGTTTCATGACTCTTAAATATCAACATATACGAAAAAAAAAATAACAACTAATATTCATAGTGATAATATACTTTACAATTACTAATTTTATGTACGTAACATACCTCATGAGTAACAAATTCATTACTAAAATCCATTACACATTGTGTTGAAGGCTTATTACAACGTGTAGAAATATCACCCTTGAACATAGTATAAGAAGTTAGAAAATTTAAAAGTATGGATATACAGAACTGAATATTCTAATTTTCTTTGGATACTCAATACCGAACAAATTTAGTTTGTTTCAGATAGTTTTTTTTTTTTTCGGTTCAAAATAGGAGTATGAAGAAGTTAGAAAATTAAATGTTCAAAAACATAGAGCTGAACATAGATAATTTGTTTAGATATTAAATACTGAACAATGACCATTATTTCGGAAACACACTACCGAATATATGAATTTTGTTTGGAAACAAGTTTCCGAATAAACGTAATTTGTTCAGTACTTAATTTCTGAATCTATTTCGTAAACCAAACAACGAAAACGATAAATATCAAATAAAAACTTAGGAAATATTTATGATGATCTAAATAAGAATATTTTTTTAACTTTTTACAAAAAAGATGTCCAGAAAAGTAGAGAGGTAATGTGACTCAAATAAGTGCACTTATCTAAACAAGTGCACTTATATAAGTTATGCCAAACACCATAAAAAAAATGTTTGGAAATATCTTCTTTATTTTCCATTGTTGATTTTAATATAAAATAGAATGTAAGAATGATGGATTCAAGCAAATAAGGTTAGGTATGAAGATGCAAAGTGAAGAGAATAATAAGAGAAAAGAGAAAAAGAGAAAAAAAGAAATATTGGGTCTCATGATCAGTGACGGAACCAGGAATTTAATATGGGGGCACTTATTAATTATAATCTCAAAATTTTTCTTTCCCAATCAATAACAATAACTTATTAATAATTTTTCAAGCTAATATTAAACATTAAAAATTAATATTCATAAACAAAATGCTGCATCTTTTGCTACGCTATACTCCAACCAATTAGGAAGTTCACTAAACCAAGCCTGATTAAATTGCCGAAGTTTTTGTCCAAATGATTTTTGTGGAAAATTATGATCATGAGGTTGACAAGGACCTTTTTATAGATATGCTCTCCGAATTTGGTCTCGATCATTAGCATTATAGTTCATAATCCGAGGCCGTAGTCCTGGATCTGTAGGAAGGTCTACTAAATTGATTTCTATGCGACTTTGTTTTGCGGAAAAATAATTATCATCTTCTTTTTTAGGAAGAGATGATTCCAACTTTGATTTTCTTTTGAAATATTTCTCCATGACTGTTTGAAAAAACTAAAAATCAAAATAAAAATTCATAATCAAAATCACAAACCCCCATAAATCAGAATTCCCAATTTTAATACAAATCAAAAAATTTAAATTTAGCACAAATCACAATAAATCAAAATTTCTAATTTTAGCACAAATTATAACAAATCAAAATCCCTAATTTAAATATTAATCACTACAAATTAATATTTTTAATTTTAGCACAAATCAAATCCCTAATTTTAGTACAAACAACAACAAACTAAAATCCCTAATTTTAATATAAATCACCACCAATTAAGATTCATAATTTTGGCATGTCAAAATCTCTTATTTTAACATAAATAATAAAAAATCAAAGAAATTTACAAATCAAAACTTAACTAGTAACTATAAATTAATACTCATAACTTTTATTTAAAAGTAACAATAAATAAATAAAGTTATCTATAAACAATGAAGAGAAGATGCCAAGGTTATAGTGTGGTCCCAAATCTGTGTTGTGTGATCCTAATTTGGTGAATCGCGAGTCAGTAAATTGCAAAGTAACAAAGGGAGACAAAGAAGACAAAGAAAATACGAAAATACGAAAATACTTAACAAGTATTATGAATAAATAAAAAAAATAAAGAATTTTATAAAATTTTAGGGTTTTCGCCTTGCCATAATTGGAGTTGTGTGCACTCAAAAAAAAAAAAAAAAAAAATTTATGTGTCAGTGTTTGGTTGGAATTGAGATTCTCGCAAAAAAAAAAAACCCGTGGATGCGTGTAGTGTCAATGTGTTTGGGATGCATTTGGGAGGGCTATGTAGCAGGGACACTGTAAGCAAGACCAAATCCAAAAATTTTAAAAAAAAAATTGAAAAGTTAGGGGGGCATGTGACCCCCTCACCCCAACGTCGTTCCACTACTGCTCATGATGAATGAGGTGTCCAAAATACTTTAATTTATACTTTTTTCAATGTCAATTACTTTTTGATAATTTTAAATAGAAATTCAATGATAATAATAATAATAAGTTACATCAAATTGAGGTACCCAATCTAATTTTTGGAGTACAAATAGCTACCCAATCTTGCATGTTATTGGTTTTGAGTCTACCTATGATTTTGTTAAAAAAAATGTTAATATGACCCAACTTTAAAAAACTAACCAGCCTAACTGAAGGGAAAAAAATTGCTCAGATTTATTGGTAATTTGCGTCTAATTCGAGTTAGCTTAGGTAGACTAATTTAGATTAAGGAGTTGTTTGGGGTGTCCTAAATAAGAGTATTTTTTGTCTTTTTAGACTAAAAAGTTAAGGAAAAAAATATAGTTGTTTGGGTTAACTTTTTGACTTTTTATAGAAAAAAAAATGTATTAAAAAATTGTATAAATTAGTGTATAGGAGAAAATTAGGATTGAGAGTTGTGTAGTCGTAATTTTTGACTTTTGGTGAATAGTGATAACTTTTTAACTTTTTGAGTAATTTTTTGACTTTTTTTTAACTTGTCAAACTTAACCTAAAAATAACTTGGTCAGCTCGGCACGATGCGGGTTGGCCTTAAGCAACTCCTCAAACCTAACCCAACTTGCTTGAATTGTTTCTCCATAGTTAAGGTATTCCGACATATTTACAAAGGCAAGGAAAAACTATCTTGTTAAATTAGGTGCATCGTAATTGAGCTAAATTTAAGATTTACATTCAATTTATTTTGGAAAGAATAATTTTTTAAGAAATGTATTTTTACTGTTTGAGTATGATCCTAAAATTGATATGCTGATTGTGGTAGTACCAGTAATAGTAGTGTTGGCAACAGCAATGATGAAGCAACAATAGTGGTGGGGTGGACCTAGTGGTAGTGATGGAAATTGTGGTGGTTGCGATGTTGGTTGTAGGGTGGTGTTGGCGGCAATAGTGATAGTAGGATGATAGTGGTGTTGACTGTGGTGGAGTGGCGACAAAGGTGGTAGTGATCCTAGTGACAGTATCGGAATGATGGTGGTGATACTAGTGGTAGGATGGTAGTGATAGCCACAATAGTGATGGTGGTTGTAATGGTGTTACAAATAAATATGATAGATGTGTCCATCAAATTTTAAAGTATTCTCACTTTTCAAAAATAAAAATTATTTTATTGACTTGCATTTTTCAAAACTAAGTTATGGGTAATGGGTGGTGGTTTGGCTGAAAAAAAATGAAAAATTGTATTTTAAAATTAGTGAAAGTACATATATATATATATATATATATTGGTATACTAGAAGTTAAAGTGAAGTCAATATTTTTTGTAACTATCCCTTACTTTTATAAACCGTTTACATTTTGGAATAAAAAACAAACACTAAAATCAGTTTTTGTTAATCATTTAATTAATTAATTTTTTTTTTACAAATATAAGTAAAAAAAAAATTGTACAAATAAAAACAGACAGTGTAAAGTTGGGTAAAAGTGAAAAAATAAATAAATAAATTGGGCTCATTGGACTCACTAAGCCAGTTGGGCTTTAAGTTACTCATGAAACCCAACTAATAGGGCCAGACACAAGTGGGCTTGAATGTCCAAAAATAAAAATAAAATGTATTGGGTTTGGAAAAAAAAATTTATAATAAAAAAATCAAAATATTCTCTCGTTACATTTAAATTTTTTAAAATAATAAAAAAAAGTGATCAAAATAATCAAAATAAAAATTCATCTCCAATCGTACTTATCCCGTTATATTAGAAAGGAAAAATAACTAGCATCTATTTCTTTTTTTCATGTTAGAAGAAAATTTATTTAATAAATAAATACTATGTAATATTTTGCTTATAAAAAAAAATAAATGTTATTAAAATGAATGGTAGGTCAATTAGATTTACCAAGCACGAATAGAAATGAAGTCAAAGTATGCCCCAAAACACAGGGCTCATTGGACCTCTTTCCTAGCCTTATTGGGTTATTACTAGTGACTAGAGGATCTTGGGCTGGGTCCATTGATATATGGTGACCCAAACACAACCTTGGACGGGATATATGGGCATGTTTGATCTGTAAGTTAAAAATCATTTATTTTCTAATTTTTAGATAATTTTTTTAAATATTATTTTTGCTTCATAAATTGTAAGCAGAACAGAAACCTTGAGATTCCTAAAATATGCTGTCTAAATTTATTCATAATATTGTCGATTGCTTTAGCTATTGATTGGCCTAAAAATTAATTACTTAAGACTTTACTCTATTGTCACATCATTAGGAATGAATTCAAGGATTATATTTTAAGAATCCGTAATATTTCTTAAGCAGAATACACCAAACACTCCATTTGGTAGAACTTATAAGTCAATTTATTTAGTTTATTTGTTGAAAAAATCTAATTAGTAGTGTTTGATTGCGATTTTAAATTATAACTTATTTGACTTTTTTCAACTTATTTAGCCCAAAATTGTGAATTTTTTGAAGCTACAATGTATAGCCTTTTCAATTTATTTGGAACTCTTAAATATATTTGATATAAAAGGCGCATCTCTTGAGTCATAAATATAATTTTTGAAGGCATTTTATATATTTAAATAACAAAAAGTTATATAATAACTTATTTAAACAAGCATATTCAAAAAAAAAAAATCATCAATTATTAAAGTTGTACCAAACAATTTTAGTAGTCTAAAAAAAAAATTATAATAATAAAAAACTAACTTATATATGATACCAAATGGATAATTTGTATTGCTCTAAAAGTAATTTAAAATATATATCTATAACTATTATATAAAAATCACCGGTGATTCATGAGAGACGCCGTGCTGATAGTTTGGGTACTGACTTTTATCGACAAATGTCTCTTTGCTGAATGGATTCCTAGGATGGCTAAATTACAATGTATCTTCTGATGTCTATCTTCATAGACTAGATGCCCATAGTTTCCATTATATGCTAATAGTGAGTTGCTAGCAAATTTTCTCCATTTATTGAGCTGATCTTTGAGTGAAAATCTTCTGCATGGCCACGGTCTTCTGTTGAGAAGTCCTGGGTATCCTGGGAATGTAGAGGTTCCTCTGAAGTATATTTTGTGTTTAGCTGGATTGCACCGTATTCCCTTCCACTCTGATAGTTTGCTATCTATCAAAGCTTCTATATACGGATGATGTTCTTCCATTACGCACAGTACTGCATGAGCAAGCTTATGTCCAAAGCTATTTGTCTGATCTGGATTTGTGAAAATTAGTCTAGAGACAAAGCCGTAATCTAACAATTTTGGGGCTGTTAGATAACGAGTTTCGCCCCTAATTTCTATCTCCAATGACTCGAATGTAGCTAAATTTATCTGGCAAAAGCAAATGCTGAAGTCTAGGTTACACTGACATCTACCAGAATGTTCGGATCTCTTTCTGCATTTTTCTTCTTCTAAGCAGGGCTGCTCTTTATCTTCATAGGTATAGGTCCATTGATAAGCTAGGCCAGGGCAGTTAACTCTTGCTATAGAGAGGTCCTGAAGAAATTGCTGAATAATGACTAACTCGTTATTTCTGCTATCTTCAGCTAAGGTGTAAATATAGGGTTTTAGGTCTTCCATTACTTGGCTTTTCTCACAAAGAGATCGAATGATAGAATGTCTGAAGAAATACATTCTAGCATTCAATTGGTCAAATTCTTAACTGGTGAGTTGTTTGATTTCTGGGCTAGGTAAGGAGGTAGGTGTTTTTTCTAGAGCTAATTTTTTAAGCTGGTTGGTTAGGGTTCGAACGGTTGCTTTTAATTGTTTTTCTTCGTCTTGGAGCTGTCTAGCTCTTCACTGACTCTTTTGCCTTTATCCATAATTTTCTTGAAATTTCTGGAAAGGCCTTCACAATGTCTGCACATCTAGAGAAGATTTTGAGAATATGTCTGAGAGTTAAAACTACTACTGCCTGTACTACTGCTTCCAAACATCTGGCTAGCTGGAACTCCACTGGTAGCAAGAATGGTTGGCATTCTGCTCAATGTGTCCAGGTAATCTTTAGTTATCAGACTAATAAAGTAACTAGTTCCTATTTGTCTTCGGGCATAGGTACTGGCTGACTCGAAATCATAAAATCCTTTAAACTGGGGTGTAGGAAAATATTTAACTAAAGGTTCTACTTCTGTCCAGTCATGGTAAATACCAGGCTTGGTTCCTTTAGCTACTGCATAGAAAGAAAAACTTTTTGACAAAGGTTCATTTTGGATTTTTGAAAAATATATACTGAGAGAGTTTAGGGCCGAAAGGCGTTTAGCTGGGTGGTTCTGACTGTTCCAAAGGTTATCTAAAAGACACTGTTGAACTGGGTCTAACTCAATCCCTGTTAAAGGTCTGAATTTGGTTCTGCCTTCATGGATGGGAAGAGAAAATCCCCCAAAGTTCATAGTCTTGCTGTTCTCCATTATCTGCACAAAAAATTAAACTGGTTATCTTCTTTTTTTAAATAAATTTTCCTACTTAACCAATTTGTTAGCCTATTATCACTTCCTTTAATATGTTCAAACTCTACCTTATATCCTTGTCTTACTATACAATCTAGAAATTTTGCCCATCTTCTAGTACTTAATTTACGCTCGTTAAGTTTGTTATGAAATCTAACTATGGCTTCACAATTTGTCCTAATTGTAAAAGGCTTGTGCAAGAATAATTTAAATTTATTTATTGCATATACTACTCATAATATTTCGAAATCTAGGCTGGTCATAGTTGTGTCATTTTCTTTGAATTTTCCAGAACTATATCTACAGATGCGTTCTCTATTTTTACTGTCATATTTACTAGGTTTGGCTAATAATATTGTTCCCCATCCTAGTTGACTTGCGTCTGTTTCTACAACTATGTATTTTTATTCTAAGGGAAGTTGTAGGTCTGGTAGATTTTTACAAATGTCTTTTATTTTTCTGACTAGAGCTATATCTTGCTGATTGAAATATTTCTATCATGTGGGTGTGGTCTTACTATAAAGGCGTCCTATTATTTTACTAAGGTTAGGAATATACATTCGTGCATAATTTAAAATTCCTAAAAAAGATTGAAGTTGTTTTATATCTTCTAATTTATCTGGATAGTCTAAAATCTTCTTGACTATATGAGGTTGTAACCTAATTTTTCCATCTCCTAGCTCCATTCCTAAAAATTCTATGTAAGGTTTATTTAATACCATCTTTTTCTTGCTAATTATTATTCCATTATTTATGAATTCTTTTAATGTTATATACAAATGATCTATATGACTATTTTTATCTGGACTGAATACTAATATGTCATCTATATATACCGGTATAAAACTATATTTATTAAATATACTATCCATTTTACGCTGAAATATGGAAGGTGCATTTTTTAATCCAAAAGGCATAACTAGCCATTCATAGTGTCCTTGAGGGCAAAGTATACATCCCATGATGCTTTCCTTTTCTATTTTTATCTGCCAAAATCCTGACTTACAATCAAATTTGCTAAATATCTTTGCTGTCTGTATTCTATTTATGAGTTGGTCTTTATCTGGTATATTATATTTATCATCTTCTGTATTATCATTTAATCTTTTATAATTTATAACCATTCTAGCTTTTCCTCTTTTTATCTCTACATGATTTCTAACCATAAATGTTGCTCTTCTATGTGGACTATTGCTAGGTCTAATTATTCCTAAATCTAATAATTCCTTGATCTGAGTTCTAAATTCTTCTATATCTGCTAGTGTATGATCTATTTGTACTGAGGTGATCCTATAATCTTTATTTTTTATATCTAGACTGGCTAAAATTTTATTTCTTTCCCAATATTTCATAGACTGTTCTCCTAAAATCTCTATTGTTTCAGCTAATCTTATTATCTCATCTAACTCATTTTCTATTCTTCTGTATATTGGTTTTTTCTTTAATTTTCCTATTTTAGCAAAAATTAATTCTAAGTTAACTATTTGTTGAAAATCTTCTAGGTTTCAATAGTCTCATTTTTCTTCAAAATCAAACTCTTCTAACTCATACTTTTCCATATCTAAATTTTCTAAAGAAGTATTTGCTATCTCATTGGGTATGTACGTTTGGGCTAGCTCGGGAAAAATATTTCTACTAGGGAATAAAAAACTAGTGGGAATGGAATCTACTCCTATGGTATCACCACGCTTCGCACGCAACTCTGAAGAATGGGCGATGATGCTAAGGGCATAAGCTGTGGGCGTATTGACAGTTCGTTTGAAGAAACTGATGTTGTGTTGGCTGATGAACATGCCACCTTGTAAGCTAAGTATGAAATTAAGTCCTAAGATGAAAGGATGATTCTGACGAGTATTTCCTATCCAAACTTAAGGTAATGGGAATCATTCTATGTGCTGATCTTGAGAACCTAGATGATGAAAACTAATCTGGGCGCCATTAATGCAATGTATATATGTCTGTTTAGTGCCATCTGCTATGCTGACTAAAGCTGGGGTTGTTAAGGCTGTGCTCCATCCTGGGGAAACTACGTGTTGTTCAATATATGATTTACTAGCTCCTATATCTATCATGGCATCTATACTGAGGGTTTTTTCTATAAATTTAATTACACAAGAGATCTCAACTAAATTTGACTTGGGTATAACGGGGTAATTAAAAGGTAAATATGTATTATCTGGTTGTACTTGAGAGTATTGACTAAAGGGTTGAGAATCAACTAAGTTGACTAATTCTAAAGAGTTCATATGATCTTCAACTAGTTTATCTTTTAAGGGGTTTTCACTGTGAAATTGTTCTAGCTACTGTTTAAGCTGTCTATTTTCTAATTCTAAACATTCTATGTCAAAACTAGTCTTAGTTTCTATCTCTCTTATTTGAAGTTTAAGTTCTCTTACTTGTACTTCTAATTCTCTATTTGTTAGACGTAATTCTCTACTTTCTATACTATGATCTTCTCTGTTATTTGCTGGTGTTATTTTGTGTCATGTTTAATTTTTTGAGACAGATTATACAATAGGTTATGCTACACAATAAACACTGAGCTCTCTTATCTTTAGCTGGAAACCAATTACAATAGCTGCATCTAATAGTATCAAATCCTAATCCTATTTGAAAATTATGCTGACATTCAGTATCTGCATTACATTCCATCATAAAGAAAGTTTCTTGAGAAGGAGTCCTTCCTATTTCTTGGTTGAGTTGTCCTAAAAGATTATCTACATCTGTATCACTTTCTGAATCACTATCTGAACTATTTGCTTCAATTTGATATTCATAATCGCTAACTATGCTATAGATTTCTGAATCATCACTATTTATGCTAACTATATCTTCTTCTAAATCTTCTATAATATGTAATCTTTCTATCTGTTTATTAGTATTAGGTCTCTGTCTTTTTGGGCAGGCTTTTGCAAAATGATTGGGTTCTCCACATATAAAACAATTACATTTTTTACTGTTGGGTTTCCTAACATATCTTTGCTTTCTTTTATCTTTTTCATCTTTGGGTAATCTCTTATAATTTGTCCTATTAAAGGTTCTGCTTTTCCTAATGAATTTCTGTTTTTTCCATGGTTTTCGATATTTTTTCTTCCAATATTTTTCTTTTCTATATTTTCCATATTTTTTGTATTTTTTCCTATTATATTTATCTTCATATTGCTGAGGAGTATATATTACACTGCCACAAAAACCATAATTTTGTTTTTTCAAGTCTTTCTGTATTTTAACTTCTATACATTTTTCTCTGAGCTTATAAAATGTAAAAACTATTCTAGGTCCTATTCCTAAAGTTCCTCTTATATTTAATTCTCCTGTAGCTATTTTTGCTAGTAAACTTGCACAATAAATTGACTATTTATTTTTTATTTCTCTTCCTAGTTCTCCGGGTAATTTTCTAAAATATTTATTTCGTATTTCTTCATCAAAACTTTTCCCTGTTCTAGCTGCTATAGCTAAGTATTCTTTACTAAGAGGTACAATATATTTCTAACTTCCTAATGTTATTTGATCTAATTCAATTAATGCTACACTTTGAGCGGAGTCATTTCCTCTAGAAGGGTCATATCCTATAAGTATCTCTTTAATAAAACTGGTGAAATTCCAGGGGTTATTTCCTAATTCTTTAAACTGTTTAATTGTTTCTTCATATTTTCCTTTAAAAGTTAAATAAATATTATAAGCTGCATCTCCTAAAAGAGTCTCCATATATTCCCACATGTCTGTTGATTCATAAGGACTGGTCATCCATGCTTTTACTGCATCTTTTTCCTATCTTTCTATTACTTCTTGCCATATCTGAGGGTCGAATCTTGCTAGGTCTAAAAGGGTTCCTTGGTTATTAGCTGGCTGTAATTGTATACTCATATCTAATTGTCTACGCTTTCCATGAAACCTATATCTTTTATTTGGATCTGCGTGACTTTGCCCTGAACTGGCTAATGGTCTTCTTCCTCCTGCTGCATAATGAATTGGTTCTACGGGATCTTGTACAGTTCATTGTGGGTTACTAGTGCTTGTGTTTTCTGTATTCATATAAAAAGTATCTTTTATCTTAGGTTGTTCTGGTATTCTAAATATTTTACTAGGATGTATTTTATCTTCTATAATATCATCTACATATTTTGTATGGAATTCTTGATCTAAAAACGACACTGCTTCATCATGGGTATCTCCTCTAGCTAAGTATTCGAAGTATCTAGCATCTAATATCTTGTTCATATCTTCTAGGGTGAATTTTTCTAAATCTATCTCATCAATATTATATATCTTATTTTGTGATATGGTTTTTCCTTTTGTCATCATATAAAGCTGATTTATTTCACTACGATTATCTTGATTTTCATCTCTGTCTATACTACTAAATTCATCATCTTCGGATTTTTCTGGTGCTACATAAGTATACCGAGTAAATCTTACTGCATAATTTCCATCTACTGCTTGATATAATAAATTGTCTTGAGGGATTAATCTCTTTTGTCCTAAAAAGTTTCCTAATTTCCAATCTAATGCTGCATTATCTTCAAAATTAAATTTTTTAGCTGGTAGTGCCTTTATTCCTTTTGCGCCTAATAACCTGACTATCTGATCATTTGTAAGTCTATAGTGAGTATTACTTTCTGAGACTGCTAAACCTAAAAATCCTGTGCAAACTAATAAATTCTTTTCTCATTTTTTCATTTTGTATCTTTTACTCTTTATTCCTATTTTAATCTTTTATGAAAGGTCGAGGTTGGTAGTAAGAAATCTGGTGTAAAATAAACTATTCCTCCTGTAACGCCCTCAAAATAATACATGAAACCCATCACATTAGACATGCATTTATATAAAAGAAGCCAACCATTTCTATTTATCAGAGTAGTTCTTACAACAGTATTACATGTTAACAACAAAAGCAAATGCCCTATGGGCTTACAGCTTTCCAAGTCAACACTTGGTTACACAAAAGAAGAGTACTATCTCTATACAAAATAAGCCCTTGGCTTGATGTACATGTAATACAAACAAAATAAACCAAAAAGAGTCTTCAACTCTCCTCATCATCCAAGCTATGTCCTTGGAGGTGGCATACTACCTGTACCTAAAAATAATGTCCCATATAGGGTGAGTCAACGCCTAGTAGAGATATGCTAAACACAATATGAGCAATAACTAAGTCATTAGCAATTGATAAATGCTTAATTTCCACAAATCGATTCATAACCCATTTCCATTACATGACCACTATGTCCATGTTTCATTTCATTTCATTTCCATTTCATTTACATTTCCAATTCATAACCGTGGCTCAGAACCTGGCCACATACTCCAAACGAAATAATAACTCACATGAGACGTTTTCCATTTTACTTTAGATAAGCATAGGAGCTACATTATCAATTCAACAGATAAGCATATGAGCTATATCAACACTTCCATAGATAAGCATATGAGCTATATCAACACTTCCATAGATAAGCATATGAGCTATATCAACACTTTAACTGACAAGCATATGAGCTGTATCAGTGGAGTCCATCCCTTATCTCCTCCCAAACAACATCCGGTTTAGAGGTCCATCCCCTATCTTCCCCTAAACCGTGGAGTACATCCTCTATCTTCTCTTACACACACAACATATATACACATAAGTCATATACACAATCAATCAATACATAACGTTAATGTATTCTATTCACCGTCATACTCTATGACGCATCCAATTGATTAGTTTTAGTTTGCCTAATCATCATGCATTGTCTACAACAATCAAAACTACCCTCCACCGGTAGTCCAAGTAATTATTTCTAAACAGATAAATAAAACTCCAACAGATAAAATATCAATGTTTTCAAGAGTGAGTGATTAACAAATCCAACTCCACCATTTCACCATATAATGAGCCAATTTCATTATTTACAACTCAATTCCATAAATCTATAACTTTTCCAAATTAATTATACCAATTGATATATATATATATATACAAATTTGGACATCACTCCCCATTTTTCAATAACGACCCGATGGTCTATATTTCATCAACCAATAACAATACCACTATTTTGAAACCCAAAATACACATTTTAGAATCAAAATAACAAACCCTCTTTTATACACTTCAAAACCCTAAATCTCAAAATCAAGCCATTTAACGAAATGCCCAGAAATCTATGTCAAAACCCATAGTAGTGAGTAGGAATCCCTACCTCAAAAGATGACACCCAATGGAGAAGATGATGAAAACGAATCACAAGTTTCCCGGATCAAAAGATAGGCCTCGACGATCAACAACCTTTTTGTAAAGGCCAAAGGTGAGGAAATCACTCTAGCTAGATCAATCCTAAGAGAGAAGTTAGGTTTTAGAGTGAGGTACTCAACAATGGAGTTTTTGGAAAAGTAAGAGAGAGAAGAGATGTGAAAAAGTGATTTTAAAAAGTCAAAACACGGAGTCTTAAACTGATCGCTTTCGAGCGTGAAACCCCGCCGGCGCCACTCAGAACTCCGCCGGCGTCAAACCGCTCGAGCAATGAATACGTACTCCCAATACTTTTGCAGAACCAGGTCCCCGCTCGAGCGTCCAACTCCCCGCTCGAGCGACACACACAAACTCCCGTTCAAGCGCTCTAACTCCCGTTCGAGCGGACAACCCTGCAGAGGAGATACTGGAAGGGTGATTATCCCACTTGAGCGCCAAAACCTCCGCTCGAGCGGACCAACAACAAAAGGGTCCCCGCTCGAGCGTCAAAATCCCCGCTCGAGCTGATAGGCCAAAATCTGGGCAACTACTCTTAGTTCCTAAGCTCAACCAACCTGTTTCAAACCTGCCCAACATAACCCAAGACTCTAATACAAAGAGTAGAGGATGCAAACAAGATATAAGTAACTACTAACATCCACGAAAACAAGTCCGGATCACTATACACAAGGGGACAACCCGGGATCGCTATAACTTCCCCCCCTTAAAGAATTTCGTCCCCGAAATTAAGCACAAGTTTTCAAAACAAGTTTTTCTTTGTTTAAAAAAAATGTTACATTTCAACATCAAACAACTTGACCCATTACCGGTCATTCCATCTCTTATCAAGAGGCATGCCATATTATACATAACAGCCTGTATTATCAATATGCATTCCTTTGAAATTTACCAATTTCAACTCATTTTCCACAATTCTTTAACACATGCAACATTAATATCATGCTTGCATTTTCACAATATACTCAACATGCACAATATTGAAACAACTTCCATTAACCAAAACATTTACAATGTTTTACAACTTAAGACATATGTACAATGTTCTTAAAGTTCATTAGAATTACTAAATCTCAATACATGATTATACATCAACAAATAAGTCCAGATATTTCTCGTGGACTTCCAACTCACATTCCCAAGTGGCTTTCTCCACTCCGTGATGTTTCCACAAAACCTTCACCAAAGGAATGGTCTTACCACGCAGGACTTGATCCCGCCTATCCAAGACCCGAACCGGTCTCTACTCATACGTGGCATCCTCATCTACCTCTAAGTCGGTCCAATCCAATACATGTGATGGATCTAGCTCGTACTTCCGAAGCATACTCACATGAAACACGTCATGAACTCCAGACAACTGTGGCGGCAAAGCCAAACGATAGGCAACCTCCCCAATCCTCTCAAGGATCTCAAAAGGACCAATAAATCGAAGGGATAACTTCCCACTCTTCCCAAACCTCATTAATCCCCGCCTAGGTGATATCTTTAGAAAGACATGATCACCTACCTCAAACACCAAAGGTCTTCTCCTACGATCGGCATAACATTTCTAACGACTCTGGGCTGTGACAAGCCTCCTACGGATAAGTTCAACCTTCTCCGTCGTTTCCCTCACCAATTCCGGACCCAACAAAGGTGCATCCCCCACCTCGGCCCAACAAACTGGAGACCTACACGGTCGGCCATACAAGGCCTCAAATGGTGCCATACCGATGCTGGACTGAAAACTGTTGTTGTAGGCAAACTCCACTAAGGGCAAGTGCCTCTCCCACGTCCCACTAAAGTCAAGGACGTAACCCCGAAGCATATCCTCAAGGATCTGAATAGTACGCTTAGACTGCCCGTCAGTCTGAGGATGATAGGCCGTACTAAAGGTCAACCTAGTGCCTAAGGCACTCTGCAAACTCTGCCACAACCTAGCAGTAAAATGAGGATCTCTATCTGAGACGATCGTCACTGGGACCCCGTGCAATCTCACTATGTCCCGAATATACAAGTCAGCGAGATGATCTACTAAATCTCACGTGCATAGGAACGAAGTGCGCCGACTTAGTCAACCGGTCCATAACCACCCAAATAGCGTCACTACCCTGCTGAGTCCTCGGGAGACCTACAACGAAGTCCATAGTGACATGCTCCCACTTCCACTCGGCAATAGGCAAGGGTTGCAACAAACCCGCTGGCCTCTGATGCTCGGCCTTCACTTGCTGACAAGTAAGGCACTTCGATACAAAAACAGCCATATCTCTCTTCATACCCCGCCACCAGAACTGGCGACCCAAATCTCGATACATCTTAGTGCCTCCCGGGTGCACCGCAAGACGTGAATGGTGAAACTCTCGGAGTACTTCCTCTCGGCAAGACTCCGGCACAAACAAACGGTCTCGGTATCTCACACTCAGGTCGGGATACACCGTCAAACCCTTCTCAACCTTCCCGCTGGAGATCTTCTCTCGGAGGGATTCCGCCTCAAAATCACCCCTCTGTGCTTCTAACACTCGAGTCACAAGTGTCGGCTGTGCAACTACAGAAAACAAGGTCGCAACCTCTACAGATTCGCTCAGAAGCAAATCAAACTCACCAAGTGCCCCCAACATCTCCCATTCCCGGATGGCTATACAAGCTACATTGCTAATGGATTTCCTATTAAGGGCATCGGCCACAACATTGGCCTTCCTCGGGTGATAGTGCAACTCAAAATCATAGTCTTCGATGAACTCCATCCACCTTCTCTGTCTCAAATTCAAGTCCCTCTGTGTAAACAGATACTTCAAACTCTTGTGGTCCGAGAACACCTCGAACCTCTCGCCATAAAGGTAGTGTCTCCAAATCTTTAAGGCAAAGATTACTGCTGCTAACTCTAGGTCGTGCGTAGGGTAATTCTTCTCGTGTACTTTCAACTGACGTGAGCCATAAGCTATCACTTTCTCCTCTTACATCAACACATAACCTAAACCTTCTTGTGAGGCATTACAATAAACCGCATAACACAAACCGGAGCGGTGGTCAATCTAACTTTCAGTTCTTGAAACGACTTTTCATAAGTCTCACTCCATACGAATTTGACTCCCTTCTGAGTCAATCTAGTCAACGGTGAAGCTAACCTGGAGAAATCCTTCACAAACTGGCAGTAATACCTAGCTAATCCCAGAAAACTGCGGATCTCAAACACACTCTTAGGCGGTGCCCAATCTTGCACTGCCTTAATCTTGGATGTATCAACAGACACCCCTTCCCTGGATACCACATGGCCTAAGAACTTGACTTCTCCTAGCCAGAACTCACACTTCCCAAATTTGGCATACAACCTATGGGCTCTAAGCAACTCAAGTACCATTCTCAAGTGTTCCTCATATTCCTCCTCAGAAGGTGAATAGATGAGAATGTCGTCCACGAAAACGACGACAAAACGATCTAAGAATTCCCGGAAGATCTGGTTCACCAAATCCATAAAGACTGCCAGTGCATTGGTGAGCCCAAATGGCATCACCAAAAACTCATAATGGCCATACCGCGTACGGAATGCCGTCTTCAGAATATCCTCCTTCCTGACCCTCAATTGGTGGTAACCCGATCTCAAGTCTATCTTAGAGAAACAATGGGAACCCTTCAACTGGTCAAACAGATCATCTATACGGGGCATAGGGTACTTATTCTTAACCATAGCCTAATTTAATTTCCTGTAGTCGATACAAAGTCTCAAGGCACCATCTTTCTTTTTAGCAAAGAGGGCCGGTGCTCTCCACGGCGAAACACTAGGGCGAATGAAACCCTTACCTAGCAATTCCTGGAGCTGAACTTTCAACTCAACCAACTCTACCGGGGAAAAACGATAAGGTGCCATAGAAATTGGCACCGTGCCGGGCACTAAATCAATAGAGAACTCTATCTCTCGGTGAGGTGGCAAGTCTACAAGATCCTCGGGAAAAACATCCGAATAATCACAAACCACCCTTGGCAATACACTCTGGGTCTACTCACACTCACCACTCATAAAGCTAGTAAGTAGACCACTAAGCTCACTCCGCCCTTGCGGATCATACCCCGGTGGCAAAACACTACCAACCCGGTCCCCCAAGAAATGAAAACACTTCCCGTTCACGGTACAACAAGTGACCCTCTGGCGGTAGCAATCAATAACTGCCTGGTATGACGATAACCAGTCCATACCCAAAATAACATCAAAGCCCTTTATGGGCATAACTACAAAAGGAAACGGAAGCCTATGATCGGCGACCTCTATATCACAACCTCTACATTTGTGCTTCAAAATTAGCTCACTCCCAAGAGGTGATACAACACATATAGGAGATGCTAATAGTGCTAACTCCAACTCTAACACAGATGCAAATGCAGCAGATACAAAAGAATGAGATGCATCCGTATCAATCAACACACTAGCAACCGAGTTGCAAAACAGAAAGGTACCTCTCACTACTGATGGAGCCGGTACTAAGCCTGCGACGGATAAAGATACATGCGCCTCAGAGGCCTCGATCCACCTGCTCACCCCTAGGAGCAAACGACTGATGCACAGACTGGGAAGACGAAGCTCCCGGATTGGCCCTCGGGGCCTGCACAGACTGAGCTGGCTGATAACTCTGCGTCTGCCTAGAACCAGACGTCCCTGAAGTGGCACTCAACTATGGGCAAAACCTCTTCAGGTGCCCAGGCTGTCCACACTGATAACAAGACAAAGGCTGGCCCTGCCCTGACTCTGGTCCTGAGGTCTAGTTGAAGAAGAAGCAGCTCGCTGACCCCCTCATTTCTGCGGGCAAACTGAAGACTTGTGACCTAGCTGGCCACATGTAAAACAAGTCAAGCCTCCCTGATTACCTCTTCTGGAGCCTGTACTCGGCACTGGAAAGGTCGATCTAGCCAAGCCACTCTGAGACTGCTAAGGGTTGAAACCCCTTTGTCTCCTGCCATCACCATGGCCCTCTTGGCTCCTCTTGGAGCCACCATGCTTCTCCTCATCCTCTTCCTGCATCATAAGCTCCATATGAGCTACAGTATCAACCAAACGCCTGTACTCTCGAATGAACGACCCTCCAACCCTCAACTTGAGTCCCCATCTCAACTTCCGTTCAAACTCAAAGCAACGGCGTTCCTCGGACGCCACCAGTTCAAGTGCAAACCTGGACAGACTAGTAAAAGTAGCCTCAAACTCGGCCACTGACAAACCCGGCTGCTTAAACCGACAAAACTGATCCCTTAGCTTCTCCCTAGCAGCTGAATACAAAAATTTCTCCTGGAAGGTAGTCACAAAAGCCTCCCATGCACCACCCACATTGCCCTTCTCATACTTCCACTATTGACCCGCATCTCCCTTCAATTGGAAGGATGCTAAGGTCACCTTTAAACCCCCGTCCTCGATGCCAAGCATCTCGAATGTCTTCTCCATCTGTTCCAGCCACTCGTCAGCCTTAAGTGGCTCCTTCAGATCTCCAACAAATTCGTCCGGGTTAGACTGAAAAAATTCCCTCTTCAAGAAAGAAGGCCCTGCCTCTGTAACTTGATGCTCAGCTCTGAGAATACCCAAAGCTCTTACTATCTCTCGGGCCAAGGCACCCATAGCCTGCTGACCCATTGGCTCGGCCACATTGGCCTGACCAACTCCCTCCTGCATTTCCGAAACTTCATCCGGTAAAGGCGCCTCCTGCCTCCTAGGCCTACTACGCCTACCACCTCGTCCTGACATCCTATTAAAGGTAACAAAGACGTTAGCACATTCAAAAATGTGCTAAAACTAAACACCCACGTCCTAATGCATGGACAACTGTAATTTACTCCACGTAAGTACATAAACACATAAGCACTTACGAATTTCATTCCCGGATAATGACAGTCCCAAGGCGTTACTAGAGTTCCGGTTAGAAACGGCATTGATCAAGTGCCTTTCCAACAAGACTCACAGAAACCCAAGGATCCAATCAATATCCTAGAAACTAAATCTCATACCCAAATAATCACATAAGCATGTTCTCAATTTAAACACATAACATTACATCTAAGTCTCTAATCAAGCGAGACAAACCCATTGTGATACTAATCACTTCCCACGTACCCTAAGTATTCGAACCCGGTAAGCTCTGATACCAAGTTGTAACGCCCTCAAAATAATACATGAAACCCATCACATTAGACATGCATTTATATAAAAGAAGCCAACAATTTCTATTTATCAGAGTAGTTCTTACAACAGTATTACATGTTAACAACAAAAGCAAATGCCCTATGGGCTTACAGCTTTCCAAGTCAACACTTGGTTACACAAAAGAAGAGTACTATCTCTATACAAAATAATAGGGCTGAGCAAGGAATCTGCGAAATCTGTAATCTGATTCAGTCCAGTCCAATCCGATAGGTTTGGATTGGTTTTTTGAATCCGTGGTTCGGTTCCGGATTGAAGAATTAAAAATCCGTAGTCCACAGATTGGTTCCGGATTGAATCTCAGGGTTCCGGATTGGAACCAATCCGGACCATATACAAATAGTCTATATTTTCATTATATATCCTCCGCCATAGTATATTTTCTTATTCTATATAAAACATAAACTCAAACCTAAACCCACATAATATCTTCTTTTATTACTTTTGTTTGTTAGTTTTTAATTTTAATTTGTAATAGTCTAAATACTTATGGTGAAACTAATTTTCTTATGGTTGTTTAAATTCTAAAACAGTATGTCGCTATTATAGAAAGACATATTGCTATTGTGGAACTAATATAGCGCTATATTTATGTTTTTATGAAATTAAAGTGTCATATATATATTTTTTGTTATTTAATTATGTGAATCCATGGTCCTAAACCGATCCAATCCATATTTAAATGGATTGGTTCGGATTGGTTCCATGATTTAAACGGATTGGATTGGTTCTAATTTTTCAGAAACTGTAAATAACGGATTGGTCCTGGTTTTACCCCAATCCGGTCCAATCCGGACCATGCTCACCCCTACAAAATAAGCCATTGGCTTGATGTACATGTAATACAAACAAAATAAACCAAAAAGAGTCTTCAACTCTCCTCATCATCCAAGCTATGTCCTTGGAGGTGGCATACTACATGTACCTGAAAATAATGTCCCATATAGGGTGAGCCAACGCCCAGTAAAGATATGCTAAACACAATATGAGCAATAACTAAGTCATTAGCAATTGATAAATGCTTAATTTCCACAAATCGATTCATAACCCATTTCCATTACATGACCACTATGTCCATGTTTCATTTCATTTCATTTCCATTTCTAATTCATAACTGTGGCTCAGAACCTGGCCACATACTCCAAACGAAATAATAACTCACATGAGACGTTTTCCATTTTACTTTAGATAAGCATAGAAGCTACATTATCAATTCAACAGATAAGCATATGAGCTATATCAACACTTCCATAGATAAGCATATGAGCTATATCAACACTTCCATAGATAAGCATATAAGCTATATCAACACTTTAACTGACAAGCATATAAGCTGTATCAGTGGAGTCCATCCCTTATCTCCTCCCAAACAACATCCAGTTTAGAGGTCCATCCCCTATCTTCTCCTAAACCGTGGAGTACATCCCCTAGCTTCTTCCACACACACAACGTATATACACATAGGTCATATACACAATCAATCAATACATAACGTTAATGTATTCTATTCACCGTCATACTCTATGACACATCCAATTGATTAGTTTTAGTTTGCCTAATCATCATGCATTGTCTACAACAATCAAAACTACCCTCTACCGGTAGTCCAAACAATTATTTCTAAACAGATAAATAAAACTCTAACAGATAAAATATCAATGTTTTCAAGAGTGAGTGATTAACAAATCCAACTCCACCGTTTCACCATATAATGAGCCAATTTCATTATTTACAACTCAATTCCATAAATCTATAACTTTTCCAAATTAATTATACCAATTGATATATATATACAAATTTGGACATCCTTCCCCATTTTTCAATAACGACCCGATGGTCTATATTTCATCAACTAATAACAATACCACTATTTTGAAACCCAAAATACACATTTTAGAATCAAAATAACAAACCCTCTTTTATACACTTTAAAACCCTAGATCTCAAAATCAAGCCATTTAACGAAATGCCCGAAAATCTATGTCAAAACCCATAGTAATAAGTAGGAATCCCTACCTTAAAAGATGACACCCAATGGAGAAGATGATAAAAACGCAAAATGCTCCAAATCACAAGTTTCCCGGATCAAAAGATAGCCCTCGACGATCAACAACCTTTTTGTAAAGGCCAAAGGTGAGGAAATCACTCTAGCTAGATCAATCCTAAGAGAGAAGTTAGGTTTTAGAGTGAAGTGCTCAACAATGGAGTTTTTGGAAAAGTAAGAGAGAGAAGAGATGTGAAAAAGTGATTTTAAAAAGTCAAAACACGGAGTCTTAAACCAGTCGCCCAGCTCGAGCGTGGAAACCCTCGCTTGAGCGTCCCTCACAAACTCCCGCTCGAGCGTCCAAACCGCCGCTCGAGCGGTAAATACGTACTCCCAGTACTTTTGCAGAACCAGGTCCCCACTCGAGCGCCCAACTCCTCGCTCGAGCGACACACACAAACTCCCGCTCGAGCGGACAACCCTGCAGAGGAGATACTGGGAGGGTGATTATCCCGCTCGAACGCCAAAACCTCCGCTCGAGCAGACCAACAACAAAAAGGTCCCCGCTCAAGCGTCAAAATCCCCGCTCGAGCGGACAGGCCAAAATTTGGGCAACTGCTCTTGGTTCCTAAGCTTAACCAACCTGTTTCAAACCTGCCCAACATAACCCAAGACTCCAATACAAAGAGTAAAGGATGCAAACAAGATATAAGCAACTACTAACATCCACGAAAACAAGTCCGGATCACTATACACAAGGGGACAACCCGGGATCGCTATACCTCCTTTAGAATTCATATCTAATTCATAGCTGCCTAAAATACTTTGTCCTACATCATTAAATCTATCATCATAAAGACATACAAAAACTTTGGTTCCTAAATTTTCTCTGGTTAACGCCTTAACTCCTACCACTACTAATCCTAAGTGAGTCATTTTAAGGTGTTCATTTACTGCATATTTATAGCTTTCTCTTTCTATTAAATTTAGCTCTATTTTTTTGTCTTCTTGAGTTACACTAATCATCTGTTCACCATAATGTTTAAATAAATATTGTTTTTTATGAATTCTTTTAAAAAAATTTCTATTTGTTGTTCTACATCTATAAATTCTTCTACTTTGATATCTTCATCTTCATTACGCTTTTTACTACTACTACTACCTTTTATTAGCTGTTTAAACATTTTTTATTTTCTGTAAATTCTACAGGCTGATTTCTTTGGTAATTTAAGCTTTTCAAAATATCTGGCTATATCTTCCTCGTTTACCTGAGATTGGGGCCTGTTGGATGGTCCTTCTACTCATTTTCCTTTTTGAAGTATTATTTTCTCTAAAGAAGCTAAGCGATTTTCTAAACTATGTAGTTGTTCTGATAGATATTCAAATTTTTCACACAATCTAATTAAAAATAAAATTTCTATATTATTTTTTCTTACTGATATTTTATCTGATTGATTAATTCCTTGATAGCTACTGATTCCTTCTGGGTTATTATGAAAATCTTCTACTTGTTTTAAAATAGTCTGGTAATCTCTATTAGCTTTTTTATCACTACTCATAAACTAAGATCTTACAAGTTGTTCTAAAATTTCTAATTTATGTTTTAAATTATCTTGAATTTGATTAATTTGTTCTATTTGTTTAGCTATTTGATTTGTAGCTGAAATTAATGTTTCTATTTCTAGCTTAGTGAGACGTTTTTCTAAATTTAAATCTATTCTTTTTTGTAAGATAGAACTACACTGATCTTGAATATAGTCTAATTTTTTATCTTGATCTTTAATTATGCTACGATTATTACGAAGGTGTTCTATAGATGAAATAAAAAGATTACTAATTTTATCTATGTCCTTTTTAATGTTTTCTGCAAAATTAATCTGATAATCTATGATACTATTTAACTGAGGATTATGTTCATTATGAAGCTGATGTGTAAAAATATCTTCAAAATTACAACGGAAATTATTTTTATTTATGCTAAGACGATGGTCATGGCTACTAAGTTCTAAATCCAGATACTCTACTTTTTTCATACACAAAATTAAGTCCTACTTTAAAATTATTAAAAGCTACTATAACATGAAATTTATAACTAAAATGTCCAAAAATAAAAACTACTCTATTACCACAAGCAAAATGCATAAACTAACTTAAACTGTCCTGAAACCGAATACTACTCTGATACTAATTTTTTGTGGGGGGTGAGTTAGTGGTCTGCCACTATTTTGAAATTGGGGCTGAGAATTATCTAATTAATTCTACAATTATGCTAATAGATCTTCAAGCTGTTGTATGGCTAATTTTAAGGCTTCTTGTTTTACAGTTAGCTGTTTATTTATCTGAGAAATTTTTAAACTGTAATTTTCTAAAGATTTGTCAGAAGCTAATGATAAAAGAAACTGATATCTTAATTTTTGATCTTCTAACTCTTGTATTAGCTCAGTACTAATTTTTAATTTTAATTCTAAGTTCTTCTTCTAAGGGCATACAATTTTTTGATTTTTTAAAATTCTTATATGGACAATATTTCCTTAATATTTCTACTCGGGTTGTTCTCCTTTTATTCTAAAATTCTTTTTCTTTGGCAAAAACTATTTTTAGGCAATGTTTATTTTCATTATATGTAATCCCACCTTGAAGCTAAGCCTCATTCAACATAGTATATTTTTATTTTCTAATTTTTACCTTTCCTTTTCTGCCTACAATTTGCCCTCCAACGCCTAACCACGGCTCACACGGGCTCTTCAGCTAAGGTCATTTAGTAATAAATTAAAAAACAACAGATACTACGAAGGTTCAAAGCATGTAATATTAATGAGCAAACAAGCATTCCATAAACTTAGTTTTTCCAAAAAGAAAATAAATTTTTAGAATAGAAGAGTTACCCTTTCGAAATATTTAAGGAAAAAGAGAAACTACTCACACTTCATATTAATAAGAAATATACTTACAAAGATTATATTACAGACTCTGAAATTCTAAAAGACTTAGTACACTTAGAGGATTTTTGAGAAAGGTTGGAATTTTTACAACGCAGAGTGAAGGGGTGTTTTTCATTCTGCTTCATCCGTTGGCAAACATGTCAATTTATACACAAATTTGATACATATAAGCCAAAATAAATATCTTTACGTTAAATGTTGTAGATTCAAAAGTCTAAAGGCTACTAAGCCTAAGCCATAGACTTTTCTAGACTTTGAAAACAAATATCCTAATAAGGACAAACTTATATACATACAATTATATGCACGTTTGACTCAAAACACTATTAAATTTTATCAATAAAAGATTAGGATAATGATATCGGGTACTACTTTGGGCCCCATCGCATATTATTCAATCCTCTTTTTTTGACAAAATTTTGACACTATAATTTATTACAAGACACGTATAAAGATTTTCACAGCTTTTCTTTAATAAAGCAGGGTAGGAGTTATCCTTACTTTATTAAAGTAGTAAGTGAAGGAAAATCCTTATCACTGATAGACTCAAATAATTACAGACACAAAATATTTACAAAATCTTTTTTATCTTTTCTTGGCGTGCATTTTTCTGATATCTGAGGAAAATCTTTATCTTCTATGGACTTTGTCTCTTTCTGTTGGAGTACCAATTATTGAAATCGACTCGTGGAGTGATTCTTCAAACACATATATAAATTCCCGAATATAACCTCGTGCTACAAATAGAACAGCAGACAAACTAATTCACCGCTTGAAGAACAACTGAGATGCTTACGTATGCTGTGTTTGGGTAGGATTCTTTACGTGTGCCAGGTGCAGCCAACTCCAGATTACACATGTGCTTCACAACTGACTTATCCTCCTTGATCCGTGCTTGTACACAATTATATCTGGAGCCTTCTTCTTTACAATTGTTGATACTATAAACTGGAACAGTGAATAAAGACTTGCAATAATAGACCTGCTACCATTATTTTTTGCTCTTCGTTTTCATTTTTGTCTAATTATATATAATTATATATTTGTTTACAATATGGAAAAAAAAAAAAAATTGGTTTGTACAATTTGTGTTTGTTCCTGAAACTGATGCTATAGTTGTGATGCAAAATTGACTGTATTTGCTCATTTATGCATCAAAGCTCTATACTATTATTGTTACATCACAATTTGATGAGCTCCTTATTCCTCAATACATGGTTTAGGTGACATGCATGTATATGTTCGTATGCATCATATATATATATATATATATTTGTGTGTATGTGGTGGAGGGAGGCAATTTTACACCTTGTAGTTTTCAATTTTTTAGGTTTGCCAATGTTTATGTCTTGGTGTTTGTTAGTATAGAAAAACTTTGTACACCATGTGTTTGATGATATGCCCATAAGAAAACTTATTATGTTTTAAGTGGTGGTGTGTTTTTATCTTTCTCCTCTTGACCTCTTATTCCTTTTGTCAGTTTGAACAAGTTTGTTGGATTTTGTTGTAGCTGAGGCCAAAAGGTATGGAATCAAACCATGTGTTGAGTTTAGTGAGTAACTATGACAGCTTTGGAGCATGGAAATAGTATGTGAAGTGAACTAGAAATAAATGGTAATACTTAACTCCTGTTATTAAAGGATATTACAACCATGTTAAGGTAAGTAATAAAAAATTAAAAAAAAAAATCAAATCATCTGTTTTTACTTTATTCCATGTGATTGTAAGAGAAGAGGCAAAGTTCATCTCTAATATGTGGTTGTGGTTTTCTGTTAAAATTTGCATATACAGATTCCAGATGCTGAGAATTGGGTGTTTTCATATCAAATGTTAAGATGTAGATGATCCTATATATATGGCTCTTGCTTTAACCGTTGGTGTCATTTGCAACAAACAAAATACCTGGTGTGTTCTTTTTTGTCTGATCCTATCTTCAATGTTGTATTTGTTTGGTTTTTTACCATAGATTCATGCTCTTGTTTTATTCAGTGTGTGTTCCCTTTAAAATCTGCCTACTGCGTGTTTGACAATATGTCTACACAACATATTTACATGTCTTTGCCTCCATAAATTGTCCACCCACTGCTTGTGAATATGTGTAAACCAAAAATTCAATTGTGTTTTTACATCTCATCTCTCAGCATAGATACAAATAACAAACCATAAAAAATAAATAAATAAATTCCAGTCCTTGGGTATTTATAGTAGACAAAACCATACTGTCATGCTAGAAAAAAAGGAAAAAAAAAATGTTTTTGTTCTGATGTCCATACACTTGCAAGATGTTCAAGTATCTTCAGAACAAGAAAACACACACACACACACAAAAAGGCTCCAATTTATTTTATTCGAAGTTTATGTAGAAAGTTACTATTGTGACTGGGCCTTCAAATCCACCAAGAATTCCAAACAGATTCTTAGACAATCAAAAGACTTCATAAATATTCTTGATTTATGATCCATTTGACAATAAATAAACCAAACAAAGAACCACAAGATCCAAAATATGATGAATTTTCTAACACTTTTGAACCAGAAATTCAATTCTTTGGCCATATCTCATTCCATGAGAATAGATACAAATATAAAAAGATTTACAAAAACATAATAAATTAGCCCTTGTGTATTTATAGTAGGAAAAACATATTATGCTAAAAAAAAAAAAAAATTGTTCTGATCTTCATACACTTGCAAGATGCTCAAATGCTTGTTGCCGATTGACGATTTCTTTCCTCCCAACTACTACACTAGCTCCTCGTTTCGTCACTGTCGTCATCCTATAGAGATGGATATAGCTCACCGATCAGCTGTTAATCTCCACAATCTGGTATGTAATCTTCTAGTTTGCTACTTATTTAGTTGATTTGTATGTTTCTGTATTTATTAGTGTTTGTCGGTGAAATAGGCAAATTATGCACGCTAGCTGCTTGACAAAATGCCTGATTAGCTGCTTGATCAAGCCAAACCAAATTTATAAACCAACAAATTAATGGGTCTCAATAATTCAAAATTTGCTTATTATTTACTAGTGAAAGTACCAGAACATTCTGAGAAATGCACGAGTTTAGTAGAGCTGAGTTGATGATTATATATACATATTTAATTTAAATAAGTATACCATGTACAGGTTTAAATTTTTGTTGCGATAAGGTGTTTCAAAACTTGAAGTGAGGTAGAATCTTTGTTGGGTGCTTGTCCACATGTTTAAATTTTGGGTACAATTTTGAATAGTTTTTCTTGAGTATGTAACACAATTGGCCATGCCTTTGAGGTGTATGATATTTGGCCTAAGACAACTTTGCTTTAATTATTTGCCTAAGAAAATCATGCTGACTCTATAGTTCTAGCAAATTTCATGTAGGGTCTATGAATAATAAAGAAAAAAAAGAAGGAACAAGGCAAGGTAAGCTAGATTTCATAAAGTTGTCATGGTTTTCTCTTCAAAGTCCGATTTAAAGAGTTAAAACTTCCACAACATGTCTAATTTTTTTCGCCTTCCTTGCTTATCATATACTGTTAAAATTTGTCATCAATTAGTGCTTTGAATGTCTCGATATTTTACACATAATTAAATCAACTTTGTCGTATACTTTTGGACAGTCGAAGAAACTTTGCCTGTTAGGTTGGCTAATTTGGAAACTTCCTCTTATTAGTTTGGCTTAGCATTTATTTTGTAGGGTACTATTGATTTTGAGTTATGATAGCTTTAACACTCAGTGACAGAGACATGATTTTGATTCATGGGGGCACTATTAATCCTTAGCAATATTAATTACAATGCTTAACCAAATCCAATTTTCAATTAGTGATAGAATGACCAAAGATCAACGTGATATCAAAACTATGTGCCTCAGATATGTTTTAATTAACCGATGATTTTTTGTTTGCTATTTTAGTTACTAAATATGATGATAATCACAATTTAAAATGTAATAACATACATACAAAAAAAAAAAAAAAATTAAAAAAAGAAAAAAAGAAGAAGATAGATATGGAGAAAAATAAGAGATAGAAATAATTATAAGAGAATATTTTGATAAAATTAAATATTTATAATGATAAATTATAAGGAGTTTAGTAAAAAGAAAGAGAAAAGAAGGATGAGATATAAACATTTTGAAATATATTTGAAAATTAAAAGGGAGTTAAATGAAAAACTTTTTTCTAATTAAAAGTAAAAATGTAATTTTCAAAAAAATGAGGGGGCACGTGCCCCCAGACCCTATGTAACACATTATTATCTTGATTTTTAAAAAAACAATTAAAAAAAGCACATTATTGTCTTGTTCTTCATAATGTTAAGCATTAGTAGCTATCAATTTAACTATCATTTTTTACTTTGTTTTCCTCTTTTTGTTTCTTTTTCAAAGGGTTTTTTTTTTTTTTTTTTTTTTTTTGGGAGGGGGTGAAGTGGGATGTTATGGTGTTGAAGTGGTAATGTTGGAGTTCTTTATCTTATTAGGCTTATCTAATTGCCACATCTATATTGTTCATTTATCCACAGCTTTTAAGTTGAATGCATAATGTGTCATTAAATTTTTTTCCCCCCCTATTGACTAGCCTATGCTGTCTTCTTCTTCTTCTTCTTCATTTTTTTTTTTTTTTTGGTATATGATATTGCATCTATATATGTTTTTCTTGTGTTGCTTACAATTTCTGTTGATTATTTTTTATGCTTGTTATAATAATTTCAAGTTTTGTTCGCTACTCTTTGTTTGGTTTGGATTGATTCTTTAAAATTAATATTTACCCATGTTGAGTTGATGATAATACAATAGAACTTTCAAGAGGTAATGATGGTGAAACGGTGGCAATACGGCTATTCGAAAGGTTAGTTTGATTTCACAATCTTCTAGCACTCAATTTTTTTCTTAATTAACAAGAATGTTTGGTCTTATTTGTTTCATTACTGTCGCTTTGTCTTGCATATCCGTGCTCATAAAATTGTGCATGTTCACTGGCAGTTGGTTTCCATCAAGCAGCATCAAAAAGTAGTATTCCTTTTTCTCCCCAGTGGCTTTATGCTAAACCGAGTCAAACTAAGATGGTGAGTTCTATGATTTGATTGTAGCCCTGTTTTTGACTTAACAATGACCTTTGATACCTCTGTTTTGTGTACCATTTTATATCTATAAAGGTGCAGGATATACTAATTTGATGATGGGTTATTTATATGGAGACCCTTTAAACTATCACTTTGCTCCCTCAATAAGCAACAAATAATGTACATCAAAATTTGGAACATTGAGAAACAATTTCTGTTATAATGGAGTTCAAATACTCAAAAATTGACTCCAATGCAGATAACTAGCATATTAGTGCAAATAATTAAGATGGCCAACGTATTCGCTTTATTTTTGCCTATAAATGATCCACAATTCTGAAATCATATTCTCTAGTTCAATATTTGACCAATTTTGCTTGTCATCTCAATTCATAAAATAAAGTTTATAAAATTTAACGACAATGTGTCGTGTCTTTGCCTCGCTCTATTATTCCTAGCCAACAATAGCACAATCACCATAGCTTTATTCCTAGCCAACAATGGTTCGACCCCCATGCGCAACTAGTATATATATATAGACCAAACTTTGGTGGAGAAATCTATAATACACACCTTTGTAAATTAAATGCCTAGTTATAATATTTGTAATTTTTTTATCATAACTTATTATAGTGTTAATTATGACTTAAGTCTCGTTTGGGAATAGGCTATTTTAGTAACTTTTGACTTTGTGGTTAAAATATGAGGTAAAAAAAACTAACATATTTGGAATGACTTTGTGATTTTTTACGAAAAAATATGAAAAAAAATATAGAAAAAATGAAATCTTTGACTTTTTAGTATAGGTTATAGATTTTTTGATTTTTTTGATTAGTTTTTTGACTTTTAGGCTAAAACTATTGCATGCCAGACAAGGCCTTAGCCATGACCAAACCACTTGTAGTTTTTATTTGGTTACAACTAAAGAGATTTTTAGTTATGATTCAAATAATGTCTGGTTATGACCTTTTGGGAACACAGTTATGAGCTGCTTTTTGGCTTTTAACCTATTTTTAGTCACATCACCTCTCACATCTTTTATATATTTTTTTTTAAAAAAAACTAAAAATTCAACTTTTAACCATCTTTCCAAAACACTCTTGAGCTTTCGTTTGAGATGAACTTTTTTAGCCTAGCATGTTGGCTATTTGGTTATTTTAGCATGGCTAAAAAATTTATATTTGGGATGATGATTGCCTTTTTTTTTATATATATATTTGATTTGATGATTGTAAGAGAAAAAATAAAATGATTATGATTTTAATGTGATATTTTATCTTATTGGCTAAAATAAGCATGTTTTGTCTTTATTGGTTAATTTAGTCCCAAACTTGCATCCCAAACAAACCCCTTGTAATATTGATTATAACCTATTATGATTATTATTTTAATTATAATCAAAGTGATCTTTGATTATGTTTCAAATTGTGTTTGGTTATGACTCATTATTGTAATTATTTTAATTATGACTTAAAATAATTTAATTACAATATTTATATTATTAACATTACAAATCTATCTATATATTATATAAGTAAAAGGGAATTTTTAATATTGAGAGCTCTACAAATTTCAAAACTCCAATCTAATTATGTTTATTTTTTGTTATTTTTTAATAAGAGAATACTATTATTGGCTATTCAAAATTAAAATTTGAAGTTTAAAATTTAAATATCATTGGCTATTGAATTCACCTATAATTTAGAAATTTAAATTTCAAAATTTTATACCTAACGGTATGCACATACTTTAAAAAATTGCTTTCCATAATAAAAACTAGCTAGTGGAATTCAGATAACTAATAATAAACATAAAGAATAAAAAAAATTAATCTCATAATATGTATGTTGCTTAAGTGATAAGTATGTTATTAATGAAACTCAAGATCTTAGATTCAAAACTTGCTTACGCTGTGTATAATAATTTTTTTATTTTAGCATATATAAAGTTGCCATTTGGCATGAGGGGAAGAATGTTTCATTAACCAATTTAAGCCTTCACTTAATAATAGTATAGATATATATTTTACCTAACTAATTAATCTTTCTTTCAATAGGAATTACTAAATCCCTTTCTTTAAAAATAAATAAATAAATAATTAAAAATTAAAAATTAAAAATCTTATATTTCTTTGCTTTCACGTAAAATATTATTGTCTATGTGGAGAAGTAAGTTTGGAAATACTCTTGGATCCTGACGCACATCCCTAATCCTCTGATCATCACCTGAAAAAGGGATTAACACTCCGGTCGGGGGTGCCGGAATTAGCACTCTGACGAACAAGTTAGTGTAAGTCTATCGTTTGCTGGAGGCTTAAGTTTTTTGGATCTGTTCTCACATACCTTTCTTTAGTTAATGCTCCTCTATTTATATCCCTCTTGGGCCCCAGGGTCGGGCCCACTCTTAATCCATCGTGTAATTGTCTGTTCAGGCCCTTCTGTTGTATGCCAATTCTCATTCGGCTTTTCGTTCAACTGGTTCTATGGCCGATTAGATATTCCGCGTCTGGATCGTATAGGACGGAGCCGAATATAATATATGTATCCCGATTTTCCAAGTGTACCCCGCATCTCCACCATCACAATTATTCGGCTTCCACAATTGCCCCCCAAACATCCCACTAACACCAGTTAGTTGGCATGTTTGGTTTCGGACTTGAAAAGTCAACAAAAATTTGGCGGTTAACCTCATTCCAACGTAAGTGTTAGAACGCATACACTTTTTGGTCATCATTACGATTTCTCGCCCCTTCGTACGCTTCCTTCATTTAATGCAATTTAAAACTTTGTCTCTTCGAATGTATGTTTTTGAATGCTCAAAGTTTTCTATTCGCCTCTCAGTATAACACCTTCATTTCGCAACCTCTATAACTTCCTCACGTTTCTCATTATCTTCTCCGCTTCTTGTAAGTTCTCTTTTCCCTCGTTTTGAATCCCATTTCCTTGTTTGTTTTTAGTTTAGTATACTCTCTAAACTGGCTAGGATGGCCAAACATTTGAAAGCCCTTCTTTCTGCGGATCGAGTTATTGGTTTTCAACGCCATTTTGCCATTCCTAACAACGTCCACCTGTCACTTGTGGCAGAGAGCACACTTGATATGGAGAGGACTGATGACAGTACAATCATCTTTCCTCTCCTATCAATTGCTGAAGGCTGAGTCCGTTTCCCTCTTCATCCATTTCTAAGGGTCGTTCTTCGCCACTGGGGTTTAATTCCTTCCTAAACTAATGTAAATTTTTACCGAATCGTAATGGGAATTGTAGAGTTGAACCGACGCCTTAGGATCAATCTTGGTATCCCTACTATTCGGCATTGCTATGCCTTGGCCAAATCTTCTGGCCGGCAGGGGTACTACTTTTTCAGGGCTAAGGACACTGACCATCATTTGGTGACTATGTTGGCAAGCGAGTTGACGATGTTATGGTCGTTGTCCAAGGCAACTGGGAATTCGGCGAGGGCGAAGATCGCCTAGATCCTATGCCTAGACGAAAAGGCAAACTAGGTGGCCGTAAAGCTTCTTACATGTATTTGACATATATTTAATCGGCTTTCCTATCGTGTACTTATCGCTTTATTTATGCAGGAAACGATTTGAAGAAAGTTCTCATTTCGGCCAATGACGCTGTGCTTGCGGAAATCAAAACCGCACTCCAGTATTTTGGCCGTCCAAACCTCTAAAAGCAAGGGAGGGCAGCTCATATACTTCACAGATACGAGCCGACTTACGCAACATTTTCGACCGTAGACAATATTCTGATTCTGAGGGCGAACAGCAATTCATGGCTTTTATCTTCTCCAACTTCAAAAACCTCAGGCAGATTGGTTTGAAAGCTTCTGACTCAGAGCAGGCGGAAGAACCAGTAGTCGAGGAAGTCGCCGAACAACCTAATCAATCCACTTCGGAAGCCGAAGTTGACGAGGCTCTGAATTTGGCTTTTGAAGAAGCTAGCCTTGATCAATCCAACCCTCTATCTACTTCAGGCCGAGGTGACGCCTCCTTTGAAGACATTTTTACCGACTTAGGGGACCTTCCCGGTGGGTACCTTGACACGCAGATGGCCAAGAGGAAAAAAACCGAATGGATGGCTGCCCGGAGGAGGGCTGAGACCAACCGATCCGATCTTCCCCTTGTTACCGTGGCTGAGTCTTTTCCGCCAGATACCGAAACAGAGCAAGTTGAGATGGCCTAGGTTGAAACGGACGAAATGGAACAAATTATTGAACAGTTGGATCAGGAGGCTGAGCAGAGAGAGAAAAAACGTCCCGCCGAGCGCGAAACCGACCTTGAGGAAGCACTTACTGATAAACGGCCGCGCTTGGAGGAGTCGGACTCGGTCGTGCCATTCATTGTCCAACCAAGGATAAAGAATGTACCGATTGCATCCGATGCGTCGACTCTGAAAGATCCGGCTGTGGCCCTGAGCATGGCTTCCTCAATTTCCCTACCGGTTGACAGAGCGACTTTTCAAACAAAGCCAGATTTGTTGTCAATTTTCTTAGCCGCTCAATCGGCCATATTAGTACGTGACTTAACCTTATCTATAGTCTTCCGCCTATATATATTTTTATTTTTTATTATGACTTAACTCTAATTCCTTACTTTGCAGACGGCGGGCAGGTTAGCCGAGATTGGCCACCGTCAATATGATGTTATTGAACAGATCGGCTTGTTGAAAATCAAAATCGAAAATAAGAAGAACAAGGCCGTGGAGGCCTCTCAAAGAGCCGAATTCGAGTCAACGAGAGCGGCGGAGGAGAGTTTAAGAGCTGATGTCGAGGTAGAGAAAGCGAAGAGTTCTGACCAACTTAGATTGACCGTCGAGGAGAGGGCAACTGCGAGCAAAGACGCGCTCAAGTTAGCCAATGAGGTGATTGCCAAATTGGAAGCCGATTTGGAAGAGTCGAAGAAGGCGAAGGAAATAGCCGACTCCGAGGCTTCCAAAGTGTTCCAAGCTGGGAAGGACGCTGCCTTGGAGAACTATGTAGAGGAAGTACTCAAATTCGAGAATCGGGGCTTCAAACACGACTCGCTCAAAGCCCTCACTGCCGCTAATGTGACATTGGCCTAGTCGATTCCATATGAGCAGGTGGACGTTGAGCCGCTGGAGTCTAACCCTAAAGATTGACTAGGGTGACATTCCAATTTTTGTTAGGCATCTTCCATGCATGGTTCTTGTAGATTTTTGTTATTAGATTTTTTTTAGTAGATTTTTGTTTATTTATGGTAATTTTCATGTGTAAAATGACTACCATCTGTACTCAATTTATTAATGAAAATTTCCATTTATTAATGATAATTTCTTTGCGTTTCACTATTGTCTGTTGCGTGTGCTAGCTATCAATCTAGTAGAATGTAAGATCATGAGTAAATTAAACATCTGATTAAATATCTGCCGATTAGATAACTGCGTATCTTTTCAATTTAGCAGAATGAATTAATGAATATGCCCTTGCCCTAGCTAATGAATAAACTTGAACGCTGAATATCGGTGGTTCATGGAGTGGCTAGGGCACATGAACCTATCGGCGCAAGGCCTTGAAATTTAGCAAATCATTAGCTATTAAGATTAACGAATATACCCTTGCCCCGGTTAAGGAATGAACTAGAATGCCGAATATCGGTGGTTCATGGAATGGCTGGGGCACATAAACCTATCGGCGCAAGTCTTTGAAATTTAGCTAATTATATTAACGAATCTGCCCTTGCCCCAGTTAATGAACCGGCATGCCGAATATCGGTGGTTCATGGAATGGCTGGGGCACATGAACCTATCGGCGCAAGGCCATGAAATTTGGCCAATTAGATTAACGAATCTACCCTTGCCCCAGTTAAGGAATGAACTGGAACGCCAAATATTGGTGGTTCATGGAATAGCCGGGGTACATGAACCTATCGGCGCAAGGTCTTGAAATTTAGCCGATTATATTAACGAATCTGCCATTGCCCCAGTTAATGAACTGGCACGCCAAATATCGGTGGTTCATGGAATGGCCAAGGCATATAAACCTATTGGCGCAAGGCCATGAAATTTAGCTAATTAGATTAACGAATCTGCTCTTGCCCTAGTTAATGAACTAGAACACCGAATATCTGTGGTTTATGGAATGGCCGGGGCATATGAACCTATCGGCACAAGGCCTTGAATTAGGCCATTGATGAGATTGCCTCGGAAGTGCTGCCCCCGTAATCAATAAATGGAGCAGGGGCTGTGTACGCGGAAACGCCATTGTTGCGTTCAAATCCAACAAATTGGGAAAGGAAAAAAGAAGTGTGGACGACTATGGATGGCAAAGAGACTATTCTTCAACTGCAGAGGGGAAGGTAGGACACTCGCGGAGCTGGACGCAGAGATGAACTGAGGTAGCGAGCCTACGGGCACGGGGAGTAGGGTGTCAAGGGAGCGCGAGAAACGCCAATCCCCATGTCACCGAAGTAGGTCACCCAGAAAGGAAAGACAACAACGAGGTAACTCCCTTCGTTCGAGAGGTGAAGCTAGTGCGACACTGTGCCCGTTGAGTTTTTCGATTTTTGTTGGGAACAAACTGATGACGGAGGCAAATTCCATCATTCGCGACCCAAATGTAGCAGTTGAGTTCGCTCGACAAATTTTTCCGCCAGAAGTTCAGCAGTCCATGGTCAGCTGGGCTGATTATGAAGTTTTTCGGGAGGGTGTTCATGGAGCATTAAAGGGCTTGTATACCTCCTATGAAATCAGCATGCGTCTGTGTGCCGCGTGAAGAAAGATAGAGCAAAGGGATGCTCACATTCAGAGCTTGAAAGCCCGTACGGAGAAGGTCGAAAATGAGCTGAAAAAAGCTAACCTCTCTGAGACTCATTCGGTGAGTCAAGTGAATCCGATTGTCGCGGATCGAGTAAATTGCCGAATTTTAGATCATGCGATTGCCGACCGAGAGACGGCCAGTATGTTCGCAATAGAATTCGCCAAGGCTAGGTCTTATGAGAAAGGCTTTCATGAGGGCCGTAAAATTGGAATAGAAAAGACGAAGGATAAATTAGCCGAGAAGGTCTGTCAATGCAAAAATCGCGGATTTAAGCATGGATGGACTAAGGCTTTTCAGGCCATGGGCGTTGATCCGGCGTCACCCTTATATTAGAGTTATACTTTTCCGTTCGAGGCTTTTGAAGCTGAGAAGACTGATGACGAGAGCGGAGTCGAATAATTTTGACTTTTTTTTTTTGAAGCATGTACTTATGATTTATTGAATAAAACATATTATTCTGAATGTCTCCAAGAGTGTAATTTCTTTACTGAAAATAAATATTAGTTTATCTAATGTTTGTAGAAAGTAATCAATCTTCCTTGCAAATCTAGTTGTCTAATACTTGAGATCGATCGTAATATCCACGAAAAAAGCTCTGAATTCGAAGGCTTAATCAGCCTAAACGTTATCTACGAAAGGTGCTCCGCATTCGGAGGCTTAATCGTGTTTGGCCCAAACATCATTCACAATGGGCGCTCCAAATTCGGATGCTTAATCAGCCTAAACCTCACGAAGGGCACTTCGAATTTGGAGGCTTATTCGGCCCAAACGTGTCATGCAGGAAGGGCGCTCCAAATTCGGAGGCTTAATTGTATTGGCCCAAATGTGATTCATGAAGAGCGCTCCGAATTTGGAGGCTTAATCGGCCTAAACCTGTCATGCATGAAGAGCGCTCCAAATTCAGAGGCTTAATTATATTGGCCCAAACGTGATGTACGAAGGGCATTCCGAATTCGGAGGCTTAATCGGCCCAAACATGTCATGCACAAAGGGCGCTCCAAATTCGGAGGCTTTTGACACAACTAGAACTCACTGGGAAATATAACCAGAACTCAAGAGAAAACATTGTATTGAAAAAAGGAAAATATGCACGGCATAAAATCAAAACAAGCTATCGTGCTATACAAGTTGACTTAATGATAAAACTTGCGCAAGTGTGTGCAATTCCACGGACATGGCAAGCTTCTTCCATCCATGTCTTTGAGCCGATATGCCCCTGTCCCTATGATTGAGTCAATATGATAGGGGTCGTCCTAGTTAGGACCCAATTTTTCGTCAGCCGGATTCCTAGCAATAGGAAGCAATTTCTTGAGGAGCAATTCTCCTGGTGTATAACAGCGTAGCTGAACACATTGATTATACGACTTAGCAAGCTGTTGCTAGTACCGTGCCATGGTTGCAAGGGTGCGGTCTCGGCATTCTTCAATCAGATTCAAGTCCAAGGCCAACATCATGTCATTTCAGTCTATGTCAAAAACCTTTGATTTCAAGGTTGGTAAGCCGATCTCCAGGGAGATGATTGCCTGGGTTTCGATGTATAGGGCAAACGGCGTTTCCCCAGTGAATCGCCTCGGTGTAGTGCAATGCGCCCACAACACACTAAGCAACTCTTCGACCCATTTGCTTTTAGCTTTCTCCAGCATTTTCTTGATGCCATCCAAAATAACCTTGTTGGTTGCCTCCGCTGGACCATTGCTTTGGGGGTAAGCCGGCGAGAAAAAGTAGTGCCAGATACCATAAGTGTCGCACAATTCTCGATACACACCACAATCAAACTAGGTACCATTGTCATAAACAAGTGTTCGTGGTATACCGAAACTTGTTATGATGTTTTTCCATACAAAACCCTTAACGTCAAAATCTCGAATATGTGTTAGTGCCTCTGTTTCAACCCATTTTGTGAAATAATTCGTCGCAACAATTAGGAATCGCCTGTTGCCTGGGGCCCGTGGTAACGGTCCAACGATATCGAGCCCTCATTAAGCAAATGACAAAGGACTAGTGACAGAATTTAACTCCTCGGCTGGCAGATGAGTTAAGGGGGAAAACTTCTGGCATTGACCACATTTCTTGACATAACTCTCGGCATCAATTCGCATGGTTGGCCAATAGTACCCCTGCGATACGGCGCGATGAGCCAGAGAACGTCTGCCCGAATAGGCACCATAACTGCCTTCATGTGTTTCAAGCAAAAGTTCCTTGATTTTATCTAGGTGAACACACTCTAAGTACGGCCCGGAGAGAGATTTTTTTGTAGAGCTTCCCCTGCGGATCCAAATGGTATCGGAGGGCTTTGTTTCACAGTTTGTGTGCTTCTTTCTTATCCATCGGGAGCTGCTCTGAAGATAGAAATATAGCGATAGGGTCCATTTAACTCAGACCCGGTTCGATAACGTTGACCTAAACTGATTCTGAAGGGGCAATGCTCGGCTTGGAGACGAACCTTACTTCGATTGTCCACTTAATTTCTGAGTTGATAGCAAAGGCTAAGCAAGCTAGGGCGTCTGCATGCGTGTTCTGATCCTAGGTTATCTGATTCAATTCGTGGTGATCAAATTTCGCAAGCAAAGAATTTGCCGTTTTCATATAGGCTGCCATGCGGTCATTTTTGGCTGCATATTCCCCTTTCAATTGGTTGATTACTAGCTTTGAGTCACAGAAGGCAAACAGACGTCGCGCACCGAGGTGAAGTGCATTTCGCAGGCCGGTCAACAGTGCTTCGTATTCGGCCTCATTATTTGATGCGTCGAATCCCAATTTGACGGCCTATTCAATTATTGCCCCTTCAGGGGTTATGATTACTACGCCAGCCCTACTACCACGCTAGTTGGATGACCTGTCGCAATACATCTGCCAAACGTCACCAACATACATTCTCTAGTTGGGCTCAGTTTGCACTTGATTAGACTTAAAGTTAGCGAGGGATTCTATGAACTCGGCTACAAAGTCGGCAAGAACTTGTCCTTTGATGGAAGTTCTGGATAGAAACTGGATATCATACTGGCCGAGTTCAAGAGCCCATTTTGAGACACACCCCGACATTTCCGCGCTACGGAGCGCTGACTGGAGAGGATATTGTGTTGGTACCCTAATGGTATGTCCCTGAAAGTAGTGTATCAGTTTTCTTGCACCCATGACGAGAGCAAGATAAGCTTTTCTAATGGATGATAACATGTTTCGGCGTCGGCCATAACCTTACTCACATAGTAAGCTAGTCGTTGCTTTCCAAGTTCTTCTCTTATCAGTACGGCGCTGATCGTCCAGTCGGATACTGCCAGATACAAGATAAGTGGATTGGCGGCCGCTGGTGTTGCCAAGGGTGGTACTGATTGAAGATAAGACTTCAAGCCCTCCAAAGCGGCCTGGCACTCGAGAGTCCAATCAAATGCTTTGCCTTGTCGAAGTGTGTGAAAGAATTGTCAGCAGCAATCTATGGAACGGCTGATAAACCTGTTGAGCATGGCAACCATCCCTATTAGCTTCTGAACCTCTTCAACTGACCGAGGGGATCCAAGCTCTAGAATTATAGTGATTTGCCTCGGATTGGCTTCGATTCCATGGTGGTTAATGATGTAGCCAAGGAATTTGCCAGATCCTATGCCGAATATACACTTAGAAGCGTTCAATTTCATCTCGTACTTTCGCAAGATGCCGAATGTTTTTGAAAAATCGGCTAGTTCGGAGTTCTTTTCCTTGGATTTGACCACCATATCGTCGATGTATACTTCCATGGTACGGCCGAGTTGTTCCTTGAACATGGAAGTCACTAGTCTTTGATAAGTTGCCCCTGCATTCTTCAACCCAAAAGGCATGACCTTGTAACAATAGGTTTCTCTTGGGGTGAGGAATGCGGTTTTTTCTTGATCCTCTAGATGCATGGTAATTTGATGATAGCCTCTGTAGGCATCCAAGAAGCTCAGGCGTTGATGATGTACCGTTGCATATACGAGTTAGTCTATTCTGGGCAGGGAAAAACAGTCATTGGGACAAGCTTTGTTCAAATTCGTAAAATCCACACAGACATGCCAAGAGCCATTCTTCTTCTTGACGACCACAGTATTGGACAACCATGTAGGATAAGTTATTTCGTGAATCGCCTCGGCGTCAAATAACCGATCTACTTCTTCAACGACAGCTAAAGCATGCTCCGCAATTGACCATCAGCTTCTCTGAATAATTAACTTACATTTCGGATTGACGTTCAGGCGGTGTTGGGCCACTGATGGGTCTATTCTTGGCATCTCTTATGAGGACCATACAAATACATCAATATTGTCGAGTAAGAAGGCTACAAACTCCTGCCTTTCGACTTTATCCAAGGAAGCGCCGATCATGAAGAACTTATCAAGATTTCCGTCAATTTCGATTCGATGCAAGGCTTCGGTTTCTTTTTCACTTGGGATCTCCCTAATGTCTTCGACGCTCTCCTTATCCGGTACCTCAATTGAATGCACTTCCAGTTCCTTTGGTCTCTTTGTAGCTAGAAAATAGCATGCTTGCACCGATTTCTGAGAGCCACGAATTTGTTCAATACCACATTTAGTCGGAAAACGGAGCAGTTGGTGGTAGGTGCTTGGCACGGCTTGCATTGTATGTAACCAAGTTCTGCTCATGATCAGATTATACAGCGAAGGGAGCTTGACAACCAGAAATTCTACGTCTACTGATCTGGTGCCGGCCTGCACTGGTAGCGTGATCTTGCCCGAAGGATACTCCGGGTTAGCATTGAAGCCGAATAACGGGTAGTCAGCCGAAGACAGGTCCGAATCGGTAAAACCGAGCTTGACAAAAGTTTTGTGATACATTATCTCTGAAGTGCTGCCCTAGTTAACAAGAACACACTCGATAGTGAATCTATTTATACATAGCTCGATGATGAGAGAATCAGTGTGGGGGTGAGTCACTCTAACTAAATCACTGTCATCGAAACTAATCCTTCTAGTGTCGTGTGGCCGTTTCGCTGGCGTCAAAGTGCTATGGATGCTAGACAGCAACTAGATTGTGTGCACCTCGGGTGGAGCCAGCAGGTTGTCTATCATATGAATTACACCAAAAGGAGGTGACTTCGGCCGTAGAGCTACTGTATTTGTTGAATTGTTCTTCCGGACATATTGCGTAAGGCGACCGTCTTGCACCATCTTTTCAAGGTGATCTTTTAATGAATAACAATTATCAGTGTCGTGACCATGGTCTTTATGATATTTACACCGTTTATCCTGTCTTCTCCCATCGGGAGTTCCCGTCATCTTGGGCGGCACTTGAAGTACTGAAGGTGTTGTACTTTCAATAGAATCTTATTGATCGGCTTTGTCAACTTTGTATATTTCTTGCCTGAACACCTTGTGCGCCTGCTATCCACTTGATACTATTCATTAGCTCGATGTGAACATTGGTCGTTTGATTGACGCGAGTCATGCCTTTTATCTCATTTAGGTCGATTCCGCCGCTCGGGGCTTCTTGGCGGCATGGTGCTAATCAACTGAACAATTCCCGACGTGGCCGTCTCAACGGCTTTGCATCTGGTTTTGACTCGAAGGGCATCGTCTTCCACCTTACAGTATTTTTCGACTTTCTTTATTAATGCCTAGATGGTTTTGGAGGGACGCCTGGTTAACGAACTGCGCAGGGGGCTATCAGGATGCAATCCCATCTTAAAGGCGGTGATGGCCATGGAATCATTGCAAGCATCATCTACCAGATTAAAGCACTTCCAATAGCGGGCCGAGTATTCACGAAGAGTTTTTTTCGATTTAATTTGCATGGCCCAAAGAGAATCGGCTTGCTTTGGTTGAACCTCATTAGTAATGAATCTCGCCCTGAATGACTTTTGGAGTTGATGGAAGCTCTTAATCGATGCCGGCTCCAGTTTATAGTACCACCTCATGGCTAGTGGTCCCAGACTATTTGGAAATATCCGACACATAAGGGCTTCGTCGTAGCATGGAGCGTCATCGCTTGCTTGTAATGACGAATGTGATCAGTGGGGTCTGATTTTCCGTCATAAAGGGTGAACGACGGTGCCTTGAACTTTTTGGGTAGCACAGCCTTTGGCGATTCGTCGCACAAATGGGTCATGTTTATCTTCTTTATCCGAATCATCGTTTCTCCTTCATCTATGCCGTACGTATGGACTTCCTTCAGACGAGTTGGATGCATCAACTCACTCTTTCTTTCTTTCTGGGCTCGAGAGATGGTGAGTCCGAATCACTATCATTGTTGCGTTTCTGAAGTCGACGTCGGCGACCATCCTTCTTTGCCGAAAGTCGATCCCGGTCTTGGCATGCGGCTTGTTGGGACTTCGCCACCTCCAAGGCCAAATCCTGGCACAGGCACTCATTCTCAGCCATCATGTTCTCCAGCTGCTGTTCATTTTGCTTTGCCTGATCCATAATCGTCTACATTGTCTCATGCATTGAAGTTGAGGGTGAAGTCTGAGCTACTGAATCAAAGTTCAAAGCACGTCGCGCAGCGATATTCTCCGATCCCAGAATATTTCTTGTAGTGAGGTCATCTCTTGGTGTAGTTTCGTCAGCGACTATTGGAGGATCTTCCGTGACAGTCGCCATGAATAAGCTTGAGTATTCCCACAGACAACGCCAATTGTGGAGAAGTAAGTTTGGAAATACTCTTGGATCCTAACGCACGTCCCTGACCCTTTGATCGTCACTTGAAAAAGGGATTAACACTCCAGTCGAGGATGCCGGAATTAGCACTCCAACGGACAAGTTAGTGTAAGTCTATTGTTTGCTTAAGGCTTAAATTTTTTGGAACTGTTCTCACATACCTTTCTTTGGTTAATGCTCCTTTATTTGTATTCCCTCTTGGGCCCCAAGGTCAAGCCCACTCTTAATCCATTGTGTAATTGTCTATTCGACCCCTTCTGTTGTATGCCAATTCTCATTCGGCTTTTTGTTCAATTGGTTCTATGGCCGATTAAATATTCAGTGTCTGGATCGTACAGGAAGGAGCTGAACATAATATATGTATCCCGATTTTCCAAGTGTACCTCGCATCTCCACCATCACCATTATTCGGCTCCCACTGTCTACAAGATTAAATATTCTTTACACCTCTCTCTCTCTCTCTCAAATGGTGATTATTAAAATTTCATTTGGTGTTTAAAACTTTTATTTTTATTTTTTACCATTTATTCAAGGCAGTTGGGCTCATTGGACTCTCTAAGCCAGTTGGGCTTTTAGTTACTCATGAAACCCAACTAATAGGGCTAGACACAAGTGGGCTTGAATGTGAAAAATAAAAAATAAAAATTTATTGGGTTTGGAAAACAAAATATTTTATAATAAAAAAAATAAAAAAATTCTCTCCTTACATATAAGTTTGTTTTTTTTAAAAAAAAAAAGTGATCAAAATAATCGAAATAAAAATTCATCTCCAATCGTGCTTTTCCCGGTATATTAGAAAGGAAAAATAATTAGCATCAATTTTTTTTTTCATGTTAGAAGAAAATTTATTTAATAAATAAATACTATGTAATATTTTGTTTATAAAAAAAAATAATGTTATTAAAATGAATGGTAGGTCAGTTGGATTTACCAAGCACGAATACAAATGAAGTCAAAGTGTGGCCCAAAACACAGGGTGTATTGGACCTCTTTCCTAGCCTTGTTGGGTTATTACTAGTGACTAGATTCATACATAGTGACCCAAACAAAAACTTGGACGGTGATATATGGGCATGTTTGATCTGTAAGTTAAAAATCATTTATTTTCTAATTTTTAGATAATTTTTTTAAATATTATTTTTGCTTCATAAATTGTAAGCAGAACAGAAAAACCTTGAGATTCCTAAAATATGCTGTCTAAATTTATTCATAATATTGTCGATTGCTTTAGCTATTGATTGGTCTAAAAATTAATTACTTAAGACTTTACTCTATTGTCACATCATTAGGAATGAATTCAAGGATTATATTTTAAGAATCCGTAATATTTCTTAAGTAGAATACATCAAACACTCCATTTGGTAGAACTTATAAGTCAATTTATTTAGTTTATTTGTTGAAAAAATCTAATTAGTAGTGTTTGATTGCGATTTTAAATTATAACTTATTTGACTTTTTTCAACTTATGTGGCCCAAAGTTGTAAATTTTTTGAAGCTACAATGTGTAGCCTTTTCAATTTATTTAGAACCCTTAAATATGTTTGATATAAAGGCGCATCTCTTTAATCATAAATATAACTTTTGAGGGCATTTTATATATTTAAACAACAAAAAGTTATATAATAACTTATTTAACCAAACATATTCAAAAAAATCATTAATTATTAAAGCTGTACCAAACAATTTTACTAGTAATCTAAAAAAAATTGTAATAATAAAAAACTAACTTATAAATGATACCAAATGGATAATTTGCATTGCTCAAAAAGCAATTTAAAAAATATATATATATATATATATATTTAGACCAAACTTTGGTGGGGAAATCTATAATACACATTTTTAAAAATGTGTCTATTATATGGAGTTTTTTTTTTTTGTAATATTTAAAAAAAAAATTATTTGGAGAATTGCATGTTGAAAATGCGATTTTATCTTGAAATCGCATGTTGAACATGCCATTTCACCATGTCATCATAAATTGTATTTTCAACTTGTGATTTCAAGGTAAAATTGCATGTTGAAAATGCAATTTCAATTTCAAAATTGCATTTTTAAAATGCAATTTCAAAAAGTAGATTAGTTTCTCAAATAGTTTGAAAAGTAGGTCAATTCTCTAAATAGTTTTTTTTTTTTTGAATATTTATTAAAAAAAAAAAAAAAAAACTCCTATTATATGCCTAGTTATAATATTTGTATTTTTTTTTTTATCATAACTTATTGTAGTGTTAATTATGAATTAGTCATGACCGGACCACTTATAGTTTTTCTTTGGTTATGACAGAAGAGATTTTTAGTTATGATTCAAATAATGTCTAGTTATGACCTTTAGCAATGATTGAGCCTTCGTTTGAAATGAACTTTTTTAGCCTAGCATGTTGGCTATTTGACTATTTTAGCATGGTTAAAAAAGTTGTATTTGAGATGATGATTGACTTTTTTTCTTTTTCTTTTTTTGTATTTGATTTGATGGTTATAAGAAAAAAAATAAAATGATTATGATTTTAATGTGATATTTTATCTTATTGGCTAAAATAAGCATGTTTTGTCTTTATTGGTTAATTTAGTCCCAAAATTGCATACCAAACAAACCCCTTGCAATATTGATTATTACCTATATATTATGATTATTATTTTAATTATAATCAAAGTGATCTTTGATTATGTTTCAAATTGTGTTTGGTTATGACTCATTATTGTACTTATTTTAATTATGACTTAAGATAATTAAATGACAATATTTATATTATTAACATTACAAATCTATCTATATATTATATAAATAAAATGGGATTTTTAATATTGAGAGCTCTAAAAATTTCAAATTCCAATCTAATTATGTTGATTTTTTGTTATTTTTTAAAAAGAAAAAAATATCATTGGCTATTAAAAATTAAAATTTGAAGTTTAAAATTTAAATATCATTGGCTATTGAATTCACCTATAATTTAGGGATTTAAATTTCAAAATTTTATACCTAACAATATACACATACTTTAAAGAATTGCTTTTCATAATAAAAACTAGCAAGTGACATACGCGATACGTGTGCAATTCAGATAACTAATAATAAAAATAAAGAATAAAGAATTTAATATCATAATATGTATGTTGCTTAAGTGATAAATATGTTCTTAATGAAACCCAAGGTCTTGGATTCAAAACTTGCTTATGCTGTGTGTAATAATTTTTTTATTTTAGCATATATAAAGTTGTTACGTAACATGAGGAGAAAAAGATTTCACTTAATCAATTTAGACCTTCACTTAATAATAGTATAGATATATTATATATTTTACCTAACTAATTAATCTTTCTTTCAGTAGGTGAAAGGGTAATTTATATATGAATTGGGCCGAGCTAGGATAGTGGGCCGTGATAAAGAGGCTTAGAAGATGGGCCGCGGACAAGTAGTAGTCCGGTCCAAAATGAAAAGCTTGCCGCCAGGTTGAGAAAAAGGGTTAGTTCGGTCACCGCTATTGGGTTAGCTCGGTCCGGAGTATGATTATTTCATCAGACGAGATAGAAGAAGTTAGTTCGGTCACACTTTCGGAGCCGAGATTTGGCGCCCTTACATGGTAAATTTAGCTCTGGTTAGCCCGGTCCAAACTTATTACGGTTAGCTTGATCCCATCTGAAGAAACCAAGATACGAGTTGACGAAAGAACCGAACTAACTGGAGTTCGGGCGTTTCTGCCTGTTTAGTATGGCAACATTATCTCGGTTGTATGGTTGTCCTACTGAGGTAAAACCATCTCACTTTGGTTTAAGCAGTGAGGGGGGTGTAGAAGGATAAGCATTATTTTTCAAGAGTATGAATCCTAGGAGGACTTTGCATGGAGGAGTAAAAGTCCTACTAGGATTGTGCCACACGGAACCTATAAAAGCTCACAAACATCACCTATGGAGAGGTAACGAAACTTTGATTACCAAATACACAGAGCTTTTGTCTATTTGTCTAGTTTGCTGACTTAGGCATTGGAGAGGTTTCCGACACACACCTGCCGGCTAGCTCACGTTTGTATTTTCAGGTAGTAGAGCGACGTCGTACGGAGGAGTGCAGACTTGATCAACAGGATTATACGAGAAGGTTTATTTCTTTCAAGTACAATTGGCGCCGTCTGTGGGAAGTCAGACAAGAACAAAACCTCTTGATCAAGCTTTTCTTCTCTAGAATCAATGGCGCACAACGAAGATTTGCCCCAGTCCGCCATCGAAGGACAAACACCAGAAGGAGGTGCGAGGCGCGAATGTCTATCTTTTATCCCTCCTATGACGGACTTGGAGCCACAACGACAGAATCCCAAGAGGGATGCAAGGGGTAGGAGGCGGACTAACAGCCCCCATCACTCTCGTTCACAAAGTCCAGAGAGACAAAGGCGGAGGATTGATCCTCAAACTTTGGAGGATCGCGTCAAGGAGCAGGACGAATTGATACGACGGATGGCGGCAGACATGGAATCTCTAAAGCGCCAGATGAAGGGAAAAGGAGTGGTGACAGGAGAGAGGCGCACAAGCAAAACGCCCAATCGCCACTTGAAAAATCGTAGTAGGCATACCACACCCTCGCGAGTAGAGAACAGAAGCCTCGGGACAGGCGATACCCAATCCAGGTCTTCCAGAACTCGTCACTCCAGGTCTGAGAGGACGAGATCTGAAAGGTCGTACACTGAAGGAAGCACCTATTGGCCCTCGCATACGCACCAAACAAGATCCAGACAAACGGAGCTACCCAGATCGTCCGATTTACGAACCGTGCTGGAAGAGAGGGCACAATGGAAGGAGGATGCTAGGGCACGTGATCCACAGAGAGTGTCCGCCCTCCAGCGGTTGGCTCTTCAGACGCATGGAAGCGTCGAGGTTGGAATGCCAATACCGCGCCCTGCCTACGAACCGACGGACAAGGCATTAGCGATGCTGCAGACCTCGCCGTTCATTTCGACAATTGAAAACGTACCTCTACCATCAGGGCTTCCTTCAGCCCAAATTCACTACATATGAGGGAAAGACGAACCCCTACTCACACTTGAGCCACTTTCGCCAGGTCATGGCTATATACTGGCGAAACGAGGCTTTGATGTGCATCCTCTTCCCATCTAGCCTTGGCGACCTAGGCTTGACTTGGTTCGACAAACTTCCAGAAGGCAGCATAGCCTCCTGGGCGCAATTGGCGGAGGCGTTCGTCACAAGATTCAGAACAAACACTAAAACCCCGGTAGAGATCGACCAGCTACTCTACATCGACATGGGCGACAATGAGACCCTAAGATCCTACAATAGTCGCTACTAGAAGACCTTCAACCAGATTGGGGACTGTCCCACCAATCTCGCCATTGCACAGTACAAAAGAGGCCTTCCAGTCGGGAATAGACTAAGGGACTCAATCACCATGACACCGCCCCTGACCATGGAAGCCTTAATGGAAAGAGTGCATCAGCACATCAGGGTGGAGGAGGATAGCGCACGTGCCAAAACAAAATCTGGCACGACCGCAGTACCAGAGAAGAAGGCCTCAGCAAAGGTCAACGCAGTAGATCGTCCGAGCAGAAATGGACATGGCAGACGAGACAACGGAGAGGACTAGGATAAAAGATGGTTGAGAATCCGCACTACCATAACCACGGTATTCAAAAAACTGATCTACCGAATTCTAAGTAAAATACGAGATGAGCCTTTCGTCAGATGGCCAGCCAAGCTAGGGGAAGCTCAGAAGGACTATGACGAAAGATCACGGTGCACCTTCCACAAAGAAAAGTGGCACCGCACTGGAAATTGCACGCCATTGAGATAGCACCTGGAGGAGTTGATGGCAGCAAGTCACCTGGATAAATACATTGAAGGAGGGACGCAACTAGCCTTCCAGGACCACAATAACCCCAACGGGATACCAATCGACGCCCCTCTTCAAGGCGTGATCAATGTGATACATGGGGTCTTCGAACCTGAGCGTGTATGCGAGCTCAGAGGATCAATCAAAAAGGCTGAGCACTTAAGAGAGGTACTAAGTGCCCAACCTACCACCAAGAAGGGGAAGACAAAGGCCACGAACATCATGTCCTTTTCAGATAAAGACTTGGCGAGGATATATTGCCCTCACAATGATGCCCTGGTTGTCACTCTCCGAGTCAAGGATTTTGACGTCAAGCGGATTTTGATAGACCAAGGCAGTTCATGTGAAATAATGTACTACGACACCTTTAAACAATTGAAGCTACAAGACAAAGAGTTGGCACCTGCTGTGTCTCCACTAATTGGATTTAACTCGATGTCGGAATGGCCAGTCGGCAAAATAATTCTTCCAGTCAGAGCAGGAAGCGTGACGAAACAAGTGGAGTTCTGGGTGTTGAAGGTCCCCTTCACCTACAACATCATCTTGGGCAGAACATGGCTGCATGCCATGTGATCGGTAACTTCATCTTACCATCAAGTAATGCGATTCCCCAACGAAACCGGGGTAATTGAAGAGATCTATGGAGATTAGATTATGTCCAAGCAATGCTTTATTACGGTTAATGGCAGCCGCGCTGCCAAGGGATATGTTCATTCGGTGGAAGAACCGGAGAGCAATGAACTGTTCGCAGACGTCAACAAAGCAGCTAAACAAAAAGCAGTGGAAGAATTGGTAGAGGCAAGACTAGATGAAAAGGACCCGGATAAGTTCTTTTTGCTTGGTTCGTCGTTGTCTAGCACTGAGAGATTAGAGGTCTTGGAATTATTGACCTCTAACATCGACGTGTTCGCCTGGACACCATACGACATGCTAGGCATTGATAGAACTTCATCTGCCACCAACTCAATGTCCACCCATCCGCTAGACCAATCATTCAACGCACTCGCAGATCGGTACTCCACCATGCCGAAATAGTGGCAGAAGAAGTAGGAAACTTGCTGGAGGCAGGGGTAATTAGAGAAGTACACTACCTAAGATGGATCTCCAACACAGTCGTAGTGCCAAAAAAGAACGGCAAGTGGCGTGTCTGCGTCGACTACAAAACAGTCAGCAAGGCATGCCCAAAAGACAGCTTTCCTCTACCACGGATAGATTAATTGGTAGACCTAATGGCGGGGCACAGCCGACTTAGCTTTCTGGATGCATATAGAGGCTACCATCAAATTGCCATGCATAAACCTGACCAGGAAGTCACGTCCTTTACAACTCCAAGAGGACTGTATTGCTACAAGGTCATGCCCTTTGGCCTCAAGAACGCAGGGGCAACATTCCAGAGAATGGTCACCAAGATGTTTGAACCATTGCTAGGCAAAACAATGGAGGCTTACATCGACGACATAGTGGTCAAGAGCAAAGATAAAAATGACCATCTAAGGGACCTAGGTGAGATGTTCCAGATTCTGAAGAGACACAAATTGCGCCTTAATGCATCTAAGTGCGCATTCGGTGTAGGATCTGGCAAATTCCTGGGCTTCCTGGTAACCAACCGGGGTATAGAGGCAGACCCCTCCCAAATCAAAGCTATTCAGGACTTGGAGAGGCCTAACTCAGTAAAAGAAGTGCAGCATCTCACCAGCATGGCAGCTGCGCTTAATCAGTTCATAAGCCGGTCGTCAGACAGATTACGACCATTCTTCCATGCACTAAAAGCCAAATTTGAGTGGGACGAAGAATGCAACCACGCTCTGGAAAGCCTGAAAGAATACATGTCCTCTCCACCACTGCTTGTCACCCCAGTACTTAGAGAAGAACTCTTCCTGTACCTAGCAGTCTCTCAGCATGCAATTAGTGCAGTATTGGTCTGCACAGAAGGAATCCAACATCTGCCTATCTATTATGTCAGCAAGACATTACTAGGCGCCGAAACAAGGTACTTGCCACTGGAAAAACTGGCATTGGCCTTGATGATGGCCTTAAGAAAGTTGTCGCACTACTTTCACGCCCACACCATAGTTGTCCTCACAACCTTCCCATTAAAAGCTTTGTTTGAAAAGGCAAACTTTTCTGGACGAATTTTGAAGTGGGCAGTAGAGTTGGGACAATATAACATCAAGTTTCAACCCAGGACCGCAATAAAGGCTCAAGCGTTGGCAGATTTTGTCGCAGAATTCACACCAAGAAGCCATCATATCTACCTAGTCGACCTAACTGAAACAGCCGAACTAGGGATGGAAGTTGACGCCGGAATAGCGCAACCCCTAGTACAGGATACTCAGTCAGACTCCAAGGCAGACCAAAGTAAAGCAAGGAAGGAAGAAGCAAACCATACTACACCAAGTCAAGACTCACCAACAAATAAAGATTTGGTACAATCAGATAGCGAAGGGCAGACAGCAAGCATGGACCTTAAAGAAAACATCAGCAACATGGAAGATCCCAAGGCATCATCTGATCCCTCCACTTGCTGGAAGTTATTCGTTGGAAAGATGTGGAAGCTCTTCGTGGATAGAGCATCCAACCGGCATGGAGCAGGGCTTGGCATAGTCCTCATCTCACCAGACGGCCTAGTAGTAGAGCAAGTAGTCAACCTTGGCTTCCCAGCATCGAACAACGAAGCGAAGTATGAAGCGCTTCTTGCAGGCGTCAAATTAGCATTCTACATGAAAGCCACCAAGCTAATTGTTTACAACGACTCACAACTAGTGGTAAACCAAATATCTGGCGACCACGGAGCAAAGGATGACAGGATGGCCAAATACCAAGAGTTGGTCAGAATAGAGATCAAGAAATTTGAAGTGGTGAGGATAGAACAGATCGGCATGGAAGAAAACAGCAGAGCAAACGAACTAGTAGGCTTTGCCTCAATGGCAGATACCTTCATCCCTCATCCATTGCTGATCGACTACCTACCTAGACCAAGCATTGAAGACCCCGAAGCAGAAGAGGTATGTTGCGCAGAGCTAGGCCCCTCTTGGATGGATCCCATCATCTTGTTCTTAAAAGACGGGCATCCTACCAGAAGAGAAGAAAGAGGCCAACAGAATAAGAGTGAAGTTACAGCGATTTTGGCTCTCCCCATCCTTGGCATTGCACAAAAAATCGTTCTCAAGACCCTACCTAAAGTGTGTCCACCCCAGCAAAGTGGAAGCATTCTTATTCGAGATACACGAGGGCGTATGCGGAAGCCATCAAAGAGGAAGATCACTAGCATACAAAGCAATTTCGCAAAGATATTGGTGGCCATACATGTAGGCAAACTCAGAAAAATATGTCAAAAAGTGCGAAAAGTGTTAGAAGTTCGTACACCAAATACACCAACCTGCCAGAGAACTTCTACCTCTAACTAGCCCATGGCCCTTCGCAATGTGGGGATTGGACATAGTAGGACCACTTCCAATAGCACCAGGGAATAGGAAGTTCTTTCTTGCAGCAACCGACTACTTCACAAAGTGGGTAGAAGCAGAAGCATTGGCATCAATCAAGGAAAAAGACGTAAAGAAATTCGTCTGGCAGAATATCATCACCCGGTTTGGCATACCAAAAGCCCTGATATCAGACAACAGCACACAGTTCGACGGCAAAATCTTTAGAGGCTTTTGTGAAGAGTACGAGATAGAGTTCTACAATTCCACACCGGCATATCCCTAAGCAAATGGTCAGGTAGAAGCATCAAACAAGGTAGTCTTGGATGGATTGAAGAAAAGGTTAAAGAAAGCCAAGGGCAAGTGGACAGAAGAGCTCTCTCATATTTTATGGGCTTACCGCACCACACCTCGGCGGTCAATAGGAGAAACTCCATTTTCCTTAGCCTATGGTATGGAAGCAGTAATCCCACTAGAAGTTGGCCTCCCCACAATTCGAAGCGAGAATTTTGATCCAGACTTGAATGGCGAAGCCATAGCCTTGGAGCTCGACCTTGCAGAGGAAAGAAGAGACAAAGCGTTGATTCACATTGCCTCATACCAACAAGAGTTATCCAGGAAATACAACAAAACAGTACATCCAAGGCAATTCAAAATCGGGGATTGGGTGCTGCGCAAAGTGATAGGAAACACCTTGGTACTAGGAGATGGCAAGTTAGGGCCTAATTGGGAAGGACCTTACAAAGTAGTTGGATTAGCAGGAAAAGGGGCATACCACTTAGAAGACAAGGACGTCAAGACAATTCCCAGGCCATAGAATACTACCAATCTCAAGTTATTTTATTTTTAGCTTTTTTCCTCTAAATATGTGTAATTTTCTCATTTCTCAATAAAACAAGTAGTTTTCTTTTCAGCATAGACGTTTTCTTTTATAAAAGTTTGTTTTACTGAGTTAGGTGAGTTAGGGGCATTAAAAACACAGTTGGCCGGAATAACCAACTACGAACCATCCTAAGCCCAGGATTAGGATCCAGGCTGCAGGATGTTTGGTCGGAATAACCAAACATTTTATTCTAGGTTGGCTGGAAAAACCAACTTAGAGGTTGGCTGGATGAAACCAACACCCCTCCTAAGCCCAGGATAAGGATCCGGGCTGCAGGACATTTGGTCGAAATAACCAAAAACTTTATTCTAGGTTGGCTGAAAAAACCAACTTAAAGGTTGGCTGGATTAAACCAACTCTTATTACTCTTCAGCCGAAGTAAGGGTTTGGGCTGAAGAGTGGTTGGTTGGACTAAACCAACTCTTATTACTTCAATCGAAGTAAGGGTTTGGGCTGAAAAGTGGTTGGCTGGATTAAACCAACTCTTAGTACTCCTCAGCCGAAGTAAGTATATCGGCTGAAGAGTGATTGGCTGGATTAAACCAACTCTTGGTACTCTTCAGCCAAAGAAAGTATATCAGCTAAAGAGTGGTTGGCTAGTAAGCTTAGTCAGATTGCTCAGATAAGACCGGAATAAAATATCTCGGCCGAAAAATAGTGTGTTTCAAATTACAGTTAGAAAGCAAGCTCAAACAGGAAAATAAACCGAGATAACAGTTGGAGCAAAAGAATTCCTTGCAAGCTCATCACAAGTACCAGCATACAGATCAAACCGGAGTAAGTGCTAAATACAAAAGATGATTTTCATTGATCAAGTTCAAATACAAATGAGGGGCCTCAGCCCGGTTACAAGAGCAAAAAGAAAAAGAAACTACAGATTCAGTTGAAAAGATCATCTAGATCTGCATCAATGTCAACTCGAAGACCGGTTGCAGACGGAAGATCGGTCTCGGCTGGGAGCTCGGTATCAACTGGCAAAGACGGTCGGCGGCTCAACAGTCAGGTCTTCCACCGTTGGCTCCAACCGAGCTGATTGATTAGCCGGATCGTTGACGACCGGGGTATCAGTTGGCTCTTCTTCATCATCATCAGAACCCTCAAGGAACTGTTGCTGAACCGATGCAACATACTTCGCCAGTGAGGCCGGAATGAAATACTGAGGAGGATTGTAGACCTCGGTGTAGGGCCCACAACCGAGCTGCTCCACAGTACCTCTCCAGCCGCACTTGAAGAATAGGTCCTTTGCTGCTTCACATTGCTGAATGTATGCAGCTTCGCCTTCTTTAAAACCCTTGAGCTCGGCGTCATCTGCCTTCTTTTTCAGCTCCTCTATTTCGGCGTTTTTCGTGCCTTCAAGTTTTGCCAACTCCCGTAAATATTTGTCTTTCATCACGGTTAGGGCTCTCTGTTTGTCAGCATTAGCCGAGGTAACTAGTCCAGTCAAACGAGTTACCTCGGCCTCCAGCTCAGCCGTCTTCACTTGGGATTGTTTGAGCTCGGCGGTCTTGGCTTCAGCTTCTGCCATGGCCTGCCTTGTTGTTCTCCTGAGCTCCAACACTCGCTTGTGTGTGATATTGTTTTTCTGAATGGCTTACAACAGAATAGTAACTTTCTCTTTAGCCGAGCTGAAAGTTGGAAAAATTAGAAAGATAAAAAAGAGCTACTTACCAAGATCATTGATTTCGTTGATGACCGAATGGCCTTCAGCTCGGTGTTCAGCTGGTTGTGGTGCTTCATGTCTTTTGGAAGGAAAACACTCTTGGCAAGGTTGAAAGCCATTAAGTGATCATTCTCAGCAACCACCGAGTCAATGTCTTGAATATCTCAGTTCTGGAAAATGAGCTTGGGTGTCCACTTGGAGGAGCTAGACCGGTCGGACCACTCCGGCTGAGGGCTCGGTGGCGGAAGAATAGTCTCATCGTCATCAACAAGGCGTTGCTCGGTTTGGCTAGTTCGGGCACGCTTGTTCGCCCGAGATGTCGAAGGCTGTTGAGATGGGAGAGCCACCACGGTTTCTTGTGTCTGGGTCGGTGGCGGTACTTCGGTCCGGTTTGTTTTGGTGAGAAAGACCCTTACTCTGTTCCTTTTGGCCATCTCTTGTTCGGCAGTCAAAGGGACAAGATTGTTCTGAGGCAAGGTGGGATTCGGTTCAGGGGCGTCCTCTAGCAGAAAGTCTATTACTCTGGCCTTGCGATGGCTGCTATATTGGTATGTAGGCTTAAAATTCAGAAGTTTGGCCCAACTTCTTTCTGGGTATCAAAGTGCGGCGCGAAGAGTGCTTAGATTGGGGTAACTGTACAGTAATTGAAGACGGACTGAATCTGCATAAAGAAGACAACTGTTAGTGTGGTTCAGGAATAGGAAACCGAAATAAAAGATAAGCATGCAAAGGAACCGAAGTAATTATACCAGGGGTTCCTTTATTCCAGTTTATATTACGGCCTGGGATCTGGGCTTGCTGGTCTTCAAAATTGCTAGATACCCAGAAAAAATCGTCATCGTTTAAGTCTTTGTCCAGTGTGTCTTTTATTATTTTCTCTCAGTGGCGGCGTATTCTTAAATAATAAACCCACTCGTCTTCTTTTGACCCTATAGAATACTGGTGGAATAGTTCGGCTAAACCAAGGTTTATACCAGCACGGCGATTTAGCTCGGCTATACCATTGATTATGCGGTATGAGTTTGTGGAAAGCTGGGTTGGGCATATTCTGGTTTGCCTAAGGAATTCACAGAGCAGGGGCTGCACAGGGAATCTTAAACCGGTCTCTACAATGGAGAGAAGGGTGAAGGGAACAAAATCGGGGTTTCCCCAAGGTATGATATCTTGTTCGGCTAAAATGAGTTGGACGTCATCAGGGATGTTGTAATCCCTTCGGAATTCGGCTAGGCCACCAGGTGTTTCTATCAAAAATCTATACTTCCCTATTTATATTTTAAGTTATGAATAAATAAATGCCGAATAAATTAGATCGGTTGAAGGTTTGTGCTCAGTAGCTCGGTTGAGCGCTCAAAGGAATGCCTGGCCAACCTAAGTCTGCAAAGTAGAAAAACAAAGGTGTTAAGCACAGCTCATTGGATTGTGCTACAAAGTAAAAGCAAGGTAAAAGAAGTCCTATTTCGGTTATGTGAGGTCCTATCTGGGTCACAGCTAGATATTTCCATAGCTCGGTTCGAGCAAAAGGTTTGTTAGCTCGGTCTTGGCGAGCTGATCGATATCTCGGTTAAGAAGAAGGTTTTTGTTAGACCGGTTGAGCTTCTAGGGGCAGCTTTCTTAGTTCGGTCTAAAAAACTAAGAAAGCTGGTTTAGCCCCAAAGACATAGCTCGGTCGGATTTGAGGTTGCCCAGTACACTAATTGCAGACTTAGTTCGGTTTGTTATCTCGGCTAAGGTAAATCAAATAATGGTTTGACTCATTGAGATTAATGGGGTAGCATGAAGTTCTAGTTCGGTTAGCTAGTCTGGCCAGAGTGACATCAACTACAAACAACTTCTTAGTTCGGTTGCGTGGTAATTTTGGATCAAATACAGCGTTCTACAGGATATTATATGTATATAGGTGTTCTATTGACTAAAGTTTTTCCAGAAACAAACAAGGCAAAGCAAATGGACAGAAAGTGTTTCACGAAAACACAAATCTAAAGCTATGGATTAAACAAATACAAAAACAAGGAAAGCAAGATAGGATTGAATAGCTTACCAAGTAAGGAGGAAGAAATTGAAGATGGATGCAGAGGCAACAGCAAAACACGAGCTTCAAAAATTGCAAGGTTGAAGAGCAATGGAGGTTCGAAGAGAGAGTGAAGGCAGTGAATGGTATGGTGAATGATTCGAATACAAAGGGTTTGGTTTTGTTGAAGAGCCCAAAAATTGGGCGGGACTGTTCAAAAAGCTCGAGGTACGAAGACGGCGTAACAGCTGCCTTCAACCAATGAGAACGTGCCACGTGTTAGGGGAAGGAGAAGCGATTCAGTTGCTGTGATTGAAGAGACGTTTTTGACCAGACAGGTACAGCTCGGCTTAAGTTTAGCTCGACTGGAAAGGCTAAAAGGGAATTTAGCTCGGCTGGAAAAGCTAAAAAGGTTTTTTAAAGCTTGGCTGGAAGGGCTTGAAACTTTATCTCGGCTGGAAAGGCTAAAAGGGAATTTAGCTCGGCTGGAAAAGCTAAAAAGGTTTTTTAAAGCTCGGTTGGAAAGGCTTGAAAGTTTAGCTCGGCTGGTAGACAGGTAATCCCTATCATGCTGTGCAGATGGAATTAAGGGGCAATTGAAAGGGTAATTTATATATGAATTGGGCCGAGCTAGGATAGTGGGCCGTGATAAAGAGGCTTAGAAGATAGGCCCCGGACAAGTGGTAGTCCGGTCCAAAATGAGAAGCTTGCCGCCAGGTTGAGTAAAAGGGTTAGTTCGGTCACTGCTATTGGGTTAGCTCGGTCCGAAATATGATTATTTCATCAGGCGGGATAGAAGAAGTTAGCTCGGTCACACTTTCAAAGCCGAGATTTGGCGCCCTTACACGGTAAATTTAGCTCCAGTTAGCCCGGTCCAAACTTGTTACGGTTAGCTTGGTCCCGTCTGAAGAAACCAAGATACGAGTTGACGAAAGAACCGAACTAATTGGAGTTCGATCATTTCTGCCTGTCTAGTATGGCAACGTTATCTCGGTTGTATGGTTGTCCTGCCGAGGTAAAACCATCTCACTTGGTTTAAGCAGTGAGGGGGGTGTAGAAGGATAAGCATTATCTTTCAAGAGTATGAATCCTAGGAGGACTCTGCATGGAGGAATAAAAGTCCTACTAGGATTGTGCCACACGGAACCTATAAAAGCTCACAAACATCACCTATGGAAAGGTAACGGAACTTTGATTACCAAATATACAAAACTTTTGTCTATTTGTCTAGTTTGCTGACTTAGGCATCGGAGAGGTTTCCGGCACACACCCGTCGGCTAGCTCACGTTTGTATTTTCAGGTAGTAGAGCGACGTCGTACGGAGGAGTGCAGACTTGATCAACAGGATTATACGAGAAGGTTTATTTATTTCCCGTACAGTAGGAATTACTAAATCCCTTCCTTAAAAAAAACAAAACAAAAAAAATTCATATATTTCACCGCTTTTACGGAAAGTATTAATGTCTACAAGAATAAATATTCTTTACATTTCTCTCTCTCTCTCTCAAATAGTGATTATTAAAATTTCATTTCGTGTTCAAAACTTTTATTTTTATTTTTTGCCATTTATTCAAGTTTAATCTTCATGTCCATTTGGCCTCAGTTAACAATAGAACAACAATAAATTAGGCCCAAATGTAAAGATAGCCATGAATGTCTCTTGCAAATTTTAAGGTAACTACAAATAGTTGTTGGCCTCGGTGCTAAGATTGTGTGTGAAATGTTTTACATGTTTATTATTTCTAGGGTAAATTACAAACACGCCTCTTGAAATTTACTTAAATTACAAATTACTCCATGTGGTTCTAAAAATTACATTATGCCCCTTAAGGTTTTTAATTTCATAACAAATAGGTCATTTTATTAATAAATTATCAAGATAATTAATAGTTTTTAATAATGTTAAAATTTTATTTCAATTAATAATTCAGATAATTTTGTTATTGTATATGTGAACAGTTAGAAATTTTATTTTTTCAATTAATTCTGTTAAATAAAAAATTCTAACAGGGAAATATTTTATAATTTTCCAAACCACAAAGGGCAACTCGTATTTTAAGTAAACCTCAAGAGATGTACTTGTAATTTATTCTTATTTTTCTAAGACATATAATACGTCAATGTGCTATATATTATTAAAAAGTTAGAGTTTGTGATTGATTATAGGTTTATCAAATAGATTATAAATAAAATAAAAAAATAAAAAAAGAATTGTATCATTTATTGATTATATATATGTAGTTTTTAAAAATCAATAATTATGTTTTTCATAATTTTTATTTTCAATTATATGTAGTAACTATTTAATTTATCAATTAGTGTGTTTCTGAGGTGTAGAGTGTACAAGTGACATAAAATTACTATATTTTTGACCAAAAAGGAATGTCAAAGCATTAATATAAAAATTTTAATTTTAATAGTTAAGAAATACAAGTGACATAAAATTATTGGCAAATTCAACCATATCTATAATTTTAAATTTAAAAAATATATTTATATATAGAAAGTCAAGTAAATAAATTTAACCATCTCTAAGCCACATCTAATTTGATATTTGAAAATCCTTAAAAGGAAATTCTGAATTTAATTTTAGTATTATATAATTTAAAATTATAAAAATATATTTTTCCAAAATATTATTCATTTTTTTATATATTTGAAACTAAGGCCTTGTTTGGGAACCCTCCTTTTTAGCTAAAAAGTCAAAAAATTACTAAATTAGCCAAAAAGCCAACAACCTATACCAAAAAGTCAAATATTCTCTTTTTTCTCTATTTTTTGCACATCTTTTCATAAAAATCCAAAAAGTCATCCCAAACATACTAGTTTTTTTAGCTCATATTTTAGTTAAATAGCCAAAAAATTACTAAATTAGCCTGTTCCCAAACGGGGCCTAATAAATATAATTAAAGACTATTAACTTATCTAATTTTCAAATTCAAAAAAAAAAAATGTACATAAAATGTCAAAAAAAAAAAAAATTGGCTATATCTTTTCGGTTAGATGGTAATTTTTTTAGCTATGTCTAAGCCATATTTAATTTTAAATTTAAAAATAAAGTTCAAAGAAAATTTGAATCAAATATAATTTTAAATTATTTTTTAGCTGTAAATCATAATTTATCAAATGATAAAAAAAAATTCAAGTACACATGTCAAAATTTTATTGAAAAAATAAATAAATAAATAAAATTTTTAATTATGAACTTCAAATTAATAATTACAAATATTTTTAAAAAATCACGTAAATTTTTCACTTGAATAAGTTCTATGGTAAAACAGGCAAATCCATAAAATCTATTAAACAAATTATTCAAAAAATAAAAAACAATGGTCTACATCTATTGTGGATGCAGCTCACATCTCACTAACTTTAAACCTATATTATACACCCACTTTTAGGATAAATTTTTATGGTTCATTGTATTGATATAATAGATATTAGTCGATTTAAATTGATTATTATAAAATATTTTTACTAATTGACCAATTAATTTTTCTTGATCAGGTCTAGGGTTAGAGTTAGAACATAACCCATGATGTAGCTTGACCAACTTTGGATAATCTATATTTATCTATATCTATATTAAGTTTAAAAAAAAAAAGTGTTTTTAATCACATATTGCTCTTTGGTTTATCCAATCTAAAAAAATAAAAATCACAGGTTGCTCAAGTTCTCACCAAATTAAAAAATATGTTACTTAATTCTTAAAAAATTTTGAGTTAGATTTAGATTGCTGTGGTTGAACTAGCTAAAGTTTGCTACTCTAGCAAAGGGGAGGAAGTTACATAGTAGTGAGAGCTTAAAAATTGACGCATAAAATCTGTGCCACTCTGGTAAAATTAGGAGTCATGTTTGGAAAGAGTGATTTTTTGTTAAAAGGTTATTATAAATTGTCAATTGATTATTTCTATTTTTTTATATGACTTTTTGTAATAAGTAAAAAATTATTAAAAAAATAATTTTCAAACAAGTTCAATTGTGAGTGTTAATCTTTTTTATTTCTGAATTTTGAATACAAAAGTCTAACTATTTAGATTATTTATATAAAAATTATGTTATTAATTTTTTTGACATTACCACTAGTTATTGTACAAGTGGATTGTAGAATTAGATTGATCGACTTTGGCTGGACTAGAGGATCGTCATCATCAAGTCACTCAAACGTAGGCAAGTCTCATTGTATTGTAGAATTAGGTTGATCGACTTTAGTTGGACTAGAGGATCGTCATCATCAAGTCACTCAAACGTAGACAAGTCTCATTCAAAAACGTAAGCAGCAGTAAGGAATAGGTATAGGACTTGCGGGTGATGCTGCTGCGCGGATTGCGCCGCGGTAATTGTTGTGCGGTGAATTGAATTTATTTTAGAGTTTATTTGGATAATTTAAATTGTTTATATTTTAAAATATATTAAGTAGACTATATTTGTAAAAAATTAATTTAATTGGATACAATTTATTTATTCATTTATTCATATTTGTATTTATTTTAATATTTTAAATTACAATTATTATTTATTTTTATAGATATAAATGTGAGTGGATGAATGAGTAAACGATATGTAATTAACTTAATTTTTTACAAGTGTCTTTTAATTGATGTATTTTAAAATGTGAGTGATTCGGATTAGCAAAATGAGTCCATTTTGCCGCACAGCAACCGCTGCGTAGTAGCATCTCCACTTCCATGGGTATAATAGTATGAGAAATTTTATATACACACCATACTCTCAGACCCCGTTTGTTTTGAAAAATAGATGAAGAATTGGGATTGAGATAGATATGAGATCTACTAATGTTGTATTTATTTTGAGAGATGGAGAGAAGACTCATAATTCCCTCCAAATTAGGATGAGCCTTAGGGAGGAGATTAAGATAGAGGTTTGGAACTTGGTATTAGAAAATAGTCCGCCGGAGGTTTTTTTTAATTTTATTTTTTATTTTTTACATGTTGACATTTTTTTTGTACATTAATGTTTAATTTTTTGTATTTTTTATTAAGTAAAAATTATTATTTTATTTTATTTTTTATTTTGACATGTTGGACATTTTTTTCGAACATTAATGTTTTATGTTTTTGTATTTTTTATTTTTTTTAATTTTATATTTATTTTAGAAATATTTACTAATAAATCTCATCTCACAAATAAGTACTTCAATTAGTTCCAAGTTTTTTCTATTGATCTATTAAATCCTATTAGTGGAGAGTTTATTTTCGTGTAATCCTATTTTTTTATTTTGGTAGTGTTTTGGTGGATAACTATACCTTTTTATTAATGTGACAGGTATGATGTAATATTCATGTGTGGCAAGTATTAATGTGACAATCCAAAAAAATTAAAAAAATTTTAGTGTACTTTTTTTAAATATGACAACGTAGTGGGTATAATGTGACACTTCAAGACTTTTACTCCAAAAAAATTAAAAACTCCTTAGTGTATTTTTTTTTAAATGTGACAACATGGGGGTATGATGTGACACTCCAAAAAAACTAAAAATTCTTTAGTGTACTTTTCCCAAATGTGACAACGTGACGAGTATAATGTGACACTTCAAAAAAAAATAAAAATTATTTAGTATACTTTTTCTAAATGTGACACTCCAATGTGGCGGACAAATGAGATTACATATCCAAAAGAACTAAATGAATTACAAAAAAAAATATGAGATTATATGGATTACTAGTCTAAAATATAGGACTTATCTCCTTTTATTTTATATCAAAATAATTTAACAATCCCTATACTAACAACTATTATCAAAACAAACACAATTTAACTTAATCCGTTCACTATCAATCCTTTCATTACGAATCTCTTCCATTTTACCTCTGAAAATAAACGGATAGTTACTAATTTTGTACACATGCTCTTAATTACTAATTTTATATTTTTAGTTATGATGTATTATATTATTAGTTATAATTTATTATGATATTATTTTTATTATAATTTTTTTATATATTATATTGGTGTTTAATTATAACCTAATTGTTTTTTAGTTAGGACATCCATAATAAATAAATTTATTGTCGAATAGGTTATATGAGAATTAATAGTATTTTTCATCAAATATTATTTTTAAAAAAATGAATAATTATTAATTGTCAGTAACAGTTTAAAATTTTTATCACAAAAAAAATGTCACTAATTATAAGTTTTAGTAACAGTTTAAAAAAAATCACCAAGTTTTAACTTTTAGTGACAGTTTGAAAAATTCATCATAAAAAAATCACTAATTGTAAGTTTTAATAACAATTATAAAAATCGTAATAAAAAAGTCATCAATTGTCTATTTTTAGTGATATATGTAAAAAATCGCCATAACAAATTATTTTTAGTGACATTTTTATTATGACTTATTTTCAATAAGATTTGATAAGAATTATGTTCAACTATCATGATCTATTGGTAATTTATCCTTTATACATATATTAGGTCTCGTTTGTGAATATACTATTTCAGTAACTTTTTGATTTTTTATGAAAAGATATACAGAAAAAGATAAAAAATAATGTGATAACTTATAATAATTATTATTTTTTTTTTGACTAAAATTAAAAATGGTCAAACAAGAACTTTAGGCTCCGTTTGTTTTGGACTATAGGGAGGATATTGGGACTAGTAATACTAAGGTATTACTAATGCTCTTGTTTGTTTGGAGAGATAACCTTGGGACTATTAGTCCCTTAGTATTACTAATACTCTTAGAAGGAGGATTGGTAAGAAGGAGGTAGAGATGGTATTAGAAATTTTTTTATTTTTTATATATTGAGAATTTTTTTTGAAGTATAATGTTTAATTTTTTATATTTTTTTATTTGTTTTATTATTTTATATAAAAATAATTTAACAATTCTTCATTATTAATCCCCTCACTAACAATCCCTTCACTATTAATCTCCTCCATTCTATCTCCCAAAATAAATCAGATCTTAGTATTATAAACCCTAAACCCTAAGGTGTAGAATAGCGTTACCCTGAATAATAGGCAAAAGAATCGAATGGACGACACAACACCCTGTCAAACATGATGAATGAATCAGTAATGCTCCACACCCCCCGCAACTCCCCAGACCCCATAGCATTTGTGACACAGAGGGAGGAGAGGGGGAAATACATATATATATATATATATATAAAATGAGTGATTATAAATTAATTAAGGATTTTGAAGTCATAAAAAATTGGAGTCTCAAACATTTTTTTATGGATGAATATCAAACGTTGTTGAGTGAATTTAATGTTTGGGGAATGTTAGAACGGCACGTGGCCACCAACATGCTCTAAATATGGCCCCAGTTTTTGTACCATGTGGTGTGTTGTTGAGTGAATTCAATGTTTGGGGAATGTTAGAACGGCACGTGGCCACCAACATGCTCTAAATATGGCCCCAGTTTTTGTACCATGTGGTGTGGCAAATGTTGCGAATTTATGGTCATTTATTGTTGTCATGGCAGATATTTTTTGCTAATTTTTTTTTTTATAAAAAAAAAAAACAACATTTAAAATTTAAATTGTGTTATCTAGATTGATACAAATTCATTTAGAATGATTTAAATAAGTATATTTTTTTTATTTTTTATTAAAAAATATACAAAAAAATAGAAAGATAATATGACCTAAAAAAAATAAAAATAAAAATAAAAAATGTACTTATATAATATATCCCAAACAGTCCAAAATCATAGCTACTTATTAACAATATAAAAGGTTAATCAAATTAAGATATCTTCAATTATTAACGAGCATTACTTTATCCACTTATTTATGAATTCATACATATTGACCCTTATGAAACTGTATCATATTCAATTCTTCACACCACCTTCAAAAAGGATGTAATTATATGATTTTTATAACGTATCACTTTCACCCCTTCATACCACCTTCAAAATGGGTGCATTTATAAGATTTTCATAATTGAAGAAGCTAATATATATAGATTGATAGATAAAGAAATAAAGTAATACTCGTTAATAATTAAGGAGGTGTTGCTATAATTAACCTTTTATATTGTTAATAAGTAGCCACGATACATCAAGTTTAATATCTACTTTAAAAATATATTTTTTTTTAGTGTTTATCGTTTTAGATATTTTTTTTGGTTACTATCATATGTTTGACAAGAGTCTTACTTCACAAGAAAGACGGACGGAAAAATTGTTTTGGTGAACAATTTTTTAAAAATGTTAAAAATAAGTTATTTATTAGTATTGAAAATTGTGTAAACGAAAAATTATATATACTGAAATATGTAAAAGTGTTTTGAATTAGATATAATAAAAAAAATCAAAATTATAAATATTTTAACATTTTATAAGACTTATTTAAAAAATTCTTCAAAGAAATATTATGAAGAGTTTGATAGAACAAAGGATGGAAGATAAAAGATAAAATAATAATAATAATAATAATAATAATAATAATAATAATAATAATAAATTGAACAGATGTTACTTAAGTGGGCTGCCCACTTCGCCAGAAGTGAGATGAAGGGCATTTCGAAAGCAACTCTCAAGTATATCTAATAATCTCTTATCAAAATAATAATAATAATAATAATAATAATAATAATAATAATAATAATAATAATCTCTTTTTTCAATTAATAATTTTACTCATTTTTTATCTATTCAAATTTATAATTTAAACACAATATAAAAAAAAACTTTGAAAAGTCTCGTGAGGTCTTCATAAGGGCTATTTTGATGGCACAATTTGATTTTGTTTTTTAGGTGAACTGATCGACTGAGACTAATTAAAATTTTAATTTTTTCTTATGATATGATGGATTTCGGCTTTAAAATTTTTATTAGGTAGTGTTTCCATTATCTTTTTTCATTTATCCTGCGTGAGATTTTATAAATTTTTAATTAAATCTTTCCGGTGCTAAATTTTTCATCAACCATTGAACCGAACTATCTATTACACCCCTAAGGCCATCTCCAACAGTGAACCAAACATTGCATCAGATTTAAAATTTGGTGAAAATGTCACTTTTTGGAACTCCAATGGTTTTAGCAAATTGGTATCAAAATGAGAATGGAATAAAAAATTCATCAAAGTGAGAACAGGCTCTAAATTTCACTACTTTACTGTGCGTTACCGTTAGGGAAGACCAACCGGTTGACCAACCGGTCGACCAGTTCACTTTCAAATAGATAGGTTCAAACAAGTCGAAAGGTTCAAACAGGTTAAAAAAAAAAAAAAAAATTAGTCTTACCGGTCGACCCTTCCCTCAATTCTGCATTATATTTTGTTCGACAGATTTGATGCTCACCATTGGAGGAAGCCGTATCAAATTGAAAAAACAATCTATTTGTTACTCAAATTTGGTGAAAAAAAAAAAAAGAACAATTGGAGATACTCTAAGTCTCCCTGGGTAGATGAAAATAATTTATTTACACACCAACATAACACACAAAATGCGATTGGTCTAATTACGTGGATCTTATATCCAAAAAGTGCAATGCTCCACCAAAAATGACAGGCCTTACTATTCTTAACCAATCAAAAAGTTCATCGTTCAGACACTCTTTAAGTGTGTGAACAAAATTAGATTCATGAGTCGATCATTAAAAAACAAAAAAGTGAAACTTAATCCGGAGGTCTATTTTTAGATCTTTTGATCCTAATGCTTAAATCTTTTAGGGCCATAAAAACAATAACAATATGGAAGACTGTATTAACTTTAGGTCCATGTCCTCTCCACTCCGAAATGGACTGGACGATATTGTTGGGCCACGGTGGGCTTGATTCTGGGCCCATCTCGATGATCCAAACTGTTCAATGTATAAAGCTTGTCAAGTGTATCATCCTACAAAAAATCGCTTTAATTGGATATCAATAGCCATTTGTTCAGCTTGCATTTGTTTCAACGACAATTCAATTAACGTGATTTTTTACAAGGATGATGTGCTCGATGTGCTCTACACATTGAATTGTTTAGATTATCAAGATAGGCCCAGAATCAGACCCACCATGGCCCAACAACATTGTTCAATTCGAAATCGGACTAGAGAGAAGCTATAGCCTTAACTTTATTTGCTCGATTGTCATCTATCTATCCAAATGTCATATGTTTGTCCATGTGTCACACATCTATTAACATATATATCTATGTGTCACTCATTTGCTCCACCTATCTATCCACCTATTCTACCTACATGTTCAAATCATCACTGTCGTTGCTACTCCCGCCCACTGACAATGACTTTTCGGCCACCACCGACGCTGACGATAGTGCTATGTGAGGGTGTAACAACACGAGTGAAAAATGGAAAGAAAAATTATTCAAAACAATAATTTGTCTTTTTTAACAAATTTTTTTATTTATTAATATACCCTTACCAATAAAAAATCAATCATTGGACCTAAAGTCATAGACACTCATAGAAAGGAACTTTTCATCAATTTTCTAAAAAAAATTAGGGTAAATTACATTGATCTCCCTTGACAATTAGAAAAAATATAATATGACCCACAATTTTGATATAATTATACTGACCTCATTTGAAGTGAGGTTAAAGACATTGAAACTATGTAGGTGGTGTGAATACAAAAAAATAAACAATAAAATACATATTTCAATATAAAAAGTATGACAATATTATTTTTTCAACTATATGATTGACAAATTATTGATAAACATAAGGTTAAATGTTATATGATATAAAACTTTAAAAGAACTTAATATAATGCTAAAACTATAAGGCTTATTTTATTTCTTGAAACCTTAGGCTTCGTTTGTTTAGAAAGAAACAGAAGATAGAAAATGAAAATGGTAAAAAGTGAAGTGAAAGAAAAGAAAAAAAATTGAAAATTTATTTTCATACATGTATTTAAATAGATGAAAAAAATTGAAAGAAAACAATGGGAAAAAAACATAGGGAGTTGTGAAGAAAAATATAGGTAAAAAAGAAAACAAAATAAATCTTGTGAAGATTTGTGAAAAAAAATAAATTTTCGTGTATATTTTTAAGAAACTATTAGCCTAACTAATAAGCGAATTTGAGTTGAACAAAAAATTTTAATTTTCATTACTTTCTAGGACTCTTTATCTAAATAAACACATAATTTTTTTTTTTACTTTTGTGTATTATCTATCTAACCAAACCGAGCTCTAGGATAAAAAATAATATTTATGTGATAATCATAACCATAAGACTTTATCATATTTATCTTCAAATAATATACGACAAATGTAATTTTAAAATAAAATGATAAATTTTAAAATATGAATATGATAATTAATACAACTTGCTTTTTTAAATGAATAATCTAAACAAATGAGTTAAAAAATGAACTGGCTTAATAATCTTATTTGTCTCATTATACTGATTACAGATGGATACTAATTCATTCCTAGATATATCGATGCCTTGTTGTACAAGCAATCGTTTGAGTCCTATGAATACAGGTTTGATTTCTGTAATAATGAGTCTCTTTGGAAATGTGTGAAGCCGAGATGAGCAAAAGATTATTGAAGTTCGGTTTATTTATTTTCATGAATTTTAAAATATTTTTAAATTTAACTTATTTATGGTTGTAAAATGAACTTTAATCAGGTTCAAATTGAATTGAGTAGTTTGAAATTCGAATTTTTATAATACAGAGCAGTAGTTCGTTTAAGAATGATTTGAAAATTTATTTGTTTAGTTTTGAGTTTTTAAATATGATTTTTAATTTTTTTTTTGATTTCTGTATTTTTGTATTTTTCATAAACTTTTTAGAATCAACTTGCTTAACTTTTTAGATGCACATGACCCATATGCACCCAAAAAAAAAAAAAAAAAATACAAAAATTAGTATATTTTCATAATTCTTTTGTATTTATTATTTTTTTAGGTTTCTTCATAAATATTTTATTTTTTAGAGTTAGGTAGGTCTAAAAAAATAATGACTAAAATATATATTAAAAAAATCTCACTAAAGAGAACAAAATATGAAAAATAAAAAATTCAAAAACTATTTATAAACTAAAAATAAAATAAAATGAGTTTTAAATTCTATTCAAATTTAACTTATTTACATAATAAATTGAATTTAAATAATTTTTTAATGAGTGAAACATGAATCAAACAACAGTTTGAATTTAGGATAAATTACACTGACCACCTTTGAGATTTTTTAAAAAATACAATAAGTCATATAGTTTTGACATAATTACACTAACTTCCTTTTTAATAAGCTAAATAGATCAAAATTAATACAAATAGTGTGAAAATAAAAAGATAAATAAAATAAAATATGCATCGGGGTGTTTTAGAAAGATGGTAAAAAGCTGGCTTTTAACTTTTTACCAAGCTTTTTGACTTTTTTAAAAAGTGATTTGGGAAGATGGTTAAAAACTGCTTTTGGCATTTTTGGTTAATATTTATTTATGATGTCACATCACAATAAAATGACTAAACTACCCCACCCAATTTAGAAAATTTACATTTTCACCTATGTATAACCCATAATAATATGAAGGGTATAATTATAATTTTATATGTAGCGTTTTTAGACTTGCCAAATGACTCCATAACTAAAAAAGGGGAAATTCTATTCCACAGACTACTTCATCTCTTTTCACATCTTTTCTCAATATACACACTAAATAAATTTAAATTATCAACTTTCACTCAATACACATCCTATCATACCAAAAATACCCTTACTATCTTCATCCTCTAAACCTTAACCCTAACCCTAACAAGCTACCACCGTTGTTGCTGTCGGTGGTGGCACCTCTTCCTCTCCTTTTCACTTCTAGTCATTACCTTCACCTCTCCTTTTACCTGTCGGCGCCACTTTCGCGACCTCCATTGCTGAAATCAATCTATGATTTCTTCTCTCTCTCTCTTAATCGCGAAATAAGGTTGTTATCGGTACCACCATCGCGACCTCAACCCTCTTCCCTTGAGATCGATCCCTCTCTCTCTCTCATACCACGCAAAGGCAGAAAAGTGGAGGTCATGATTCGCTTGGCTAAAAAGAGACAAAGGTGAAGGAAGATCGTGGTAGTGGGCAATGAAGGCGGAGGGAGATCGCAGTGGTGCGCCCAGTGGCGGAGCCACAATGGAGCCAGGGGGGTCACGTGCCCACCTTGGGTTTTGAATTTTTTTTTTTTTTTTGTACAAACATAAAGAAAATATTTTAAATAAAAAAATTATAAAATATTATTTAGAGTGAAATATCAATGACATTTTTAAAATTATGAGAATAATAATGGTTTTTTTTTTATTAAAAATAAAGATATCACGATAAGTCAATATTATTATCTATGAAAATTTCAATACAATGGTGATATCTATCATTATTGATATATAATTATTATTAATCTCAATAAAGATATAGAATTTATTGAATTGTTAGTAACATTTTACATTTGGGGTTCATCCTTGATATGTTTCTTTACTATTGGTTGGTGATATCATATGTCAATGATGATGTGGTATTACTATTATATTGAATTTTTACTAAAATTTTGTATAAAAAATTACTTTATCATTATATAATTTATTTTAAAACTTATATCCATGACTCTCTTTTTTTTTTTTTTTTTATTGTTCATGATATACTTGTTACAAATAATATATATATATATATATATATATTATGTTTCTTGAAGTCAATTGTAAAAATTTATGTGAAATATTTTTGTAAAATTTTTTAATGTTATAATTAATAAGTGCCCCCTCTAATTTAATTTCTTGGCTCCGCCACTGGGTGCGCCAATCTTTTTCTCAGGCAAAGAGGGGTCGCAGTGGTGGGGAAGAGGCGACGAGAAGAGTGGAGGAGGGGAGAGACGGTAGCCATGGATGGTGATGGTGAAAACTGATGGTTTGAGAGAGTTAGAGTTAGGGTTTTGGGAAATGAATATTTTGGTAATTTAATTTCAGGACAAAAATATAATTTAAAAAAAAATCATTAAATGTGTGAAAAGAGAGGAAGTAGTGTGTGGAAATAGAATTTCCCTTCAAAAAGCTATCTAACTTTTTTAGCTCCCAAGCAGCAAATGCACATGTCAAAAGAACACATTGTCATGTAAAATGAATGATAATATTATTTTTTTTATTAATATAACTATCAAATTATTGATGAAAATAGAGCTATATATGTGTATTGTGAATTAAACTTTAAAAGAATTTAGTATGATTATATTAAAACTGTAATTTTATTTTTATTTTTTTATTTTCTACAAAACTCGAGGTCAGTGTAATGTATTCAAAATTTATTTTACAACCTCTATCTAATAGCATCAGAAGTAGGAGAACATTACAGTGACGCTTCGATGACGTCGATATGGCGTCAATGATTCTGGACCTACGACCAAGCAAATCCAAATGCCTCCTTTTTTATGATTCAAGCAGTACTTAGGTCAAGTTTGAATACTCTCAAATAATTTAAAAAGTTAATATTATTCATTAAAAGTCAACAATTACGGCTGCACAATTCTCAATTCAAATTTTTCTCTAAAAATTAATTTTCACAATTTTTTATTACATATTTTTCCATAAAAAGTCAAAAAGTTAACCCAAACATCCATATTTTCAACCTCAATTTTTTTGTCCAAAAAGACAAAAAGTATACTTATTTAATCTTCCCAAACAAGGCCTTATTTTTATGAGTTATTGAATTGGTTATAATTTTAAACTAGAGATTAAGTTAAGATTCGTTTACCATCAAAATCAAAGTGAGACTAATTTTACACTCGATGGTATTACTGAACTCAATAAAAGTTATGGGGATAAGATTCGGCCTTTTTTATCGCAATTAATGGAAGATAAAAATAATAATAATTACTAAACTAGATTAGTAGTTGAATGCTTTTGTTTGATTATGACCCTAAAAAACTATGGATATGGTGTCATTATTATGCATGATGCACAACAGTAATTGTTCTGTGATTTGTGAGACTCGTTTTATATTTTATTTTGATGGTTTGAATTATATAAATTTTAGAAGATATCAAAAGAATATATATTGTAAAAAAAAATCAAGTTAATTGAATATCGATAATTACTTTATCAATGTACATCTGTATATATAAAATATATATATATACATATATTAAACTGAATATAAATATAATTTGATAAAAAGATTATCGATATTTGATTAATTTGATTTTTTACAGATATAATTTTTTAATATTTTTTAAAATTTATCAAAATAAAATCAAAACTAATCCCGCAAGCATTACAACAATTACCATTGTGCATCAAGCTTAGCAGTGACCCCAAACCCAAAAAGTATGTCACTAGTCGTAGTAATAATAATGATCATGGCCGCAAAGACGGCAAAGGGACATTGGTGGTGCAGTACTAGTAGAGTGGTGTTGGTATTAGTAGTGTTGGTAAAAAATCTAATCTCAAAATCATTTTTACACGCAAAAAATAAAATTATTTATTTAAGTCAGTTTAATTTCCATTTTTTCATTTATTTTTTTGTAATATCAAACACTAAAAGATATAAAAATATTTTTCTAAAACCATTTTGTATCACATCGAACACAAGAAAATACAAACAATAAAAAATTAAAATAAATAAATAAATATAAAAATATATATAAAAAAAATTTCCATTCAAATAAAGAATGCTAGTTATAACCCCAAATAATATTTGATTACGTCTCAAAATAATGTTAACTTTGTTTTAATCACCCCATAGCTGGTGTATATGGTATGCAACAAATTGTGTTTGTTTTAGCAACATGAATTGATTAAAATTAAGTTTATCAAAATAAGTAAAAAAATTTAACGGTAGTGTTACATATATCAATTAACGTACATACTAGTGTTATATCATTATTATTGACCTCACTTATTATACAAATTACAAATATTTAAAATTTTTAAAATTATGTCACATCATCTATTAATATACTAATATTATATAAAAAATAATTTTATTACTTTTATAAAGGGGAGAGACAATAAAGTCAGCAATTTCAACCCCACGAGAATGTCAATCTTGGGAGATTCAGTCCCACCATTTTTTTCACAACTAAACATGATTTCCATAAAATTTCCGGGTTACTAATTCAATTCCCAACTTTGAATTATTGGGATTTTTTGATCTTATTGTGGGATATAGATTTTTTAAATTTAATTTACAGTAGTTCTACATCACCTATGTGAACATAATATATGTAATGATGCTATTTTGTACAACTTATCTGAGTTGCTTATGATTTTTTATTTTAAGAGTCTATGATAATTGTTTAATATGAATTTTACTTATAATTAATTAAGTAAAAATAACTTAAATAAGTAATTTTCAAAAACTAACTTAAAAATACTTTTAACTTTTATTTTTTAATTATCAAATTTTAAAATAACCAAACACATAAATATCCTTTTCGGTTCTTCAACTTCAAGCCGAAAGGCGATAACTAAGGTGGAATGTCACCTCAAACGTCACATATCACTTGTGAAGCATTTTTAGCCTCTCCTACCTTAAACCAATCTCTTTAATTTTGTCTTTTTCTCTTTTCTTCTTATTTTTAATTAAAAAAATATTAAAAATAATCCTTATCGCATTGTTTGATTTTAATTTTTGAATTCAAATTATTTAAAAAAAATTATTTTTATTTTTCATATTTTTTTTGTTTTTAATATTTTAAATAATTTTTTTTCTTTTTAAATGCACCTCACGTAAATATACTTAAAAAGAAAAATATTTTTTTAAAAATAATTTTAAAAATCAATAAATACACAAAAAATATAAAGATATAATATTTTTAGTATTTAGTATATTTTTAAAAAAAATTCACAAATATTATACTTTTAAGTATATTTATATGAGGTGTATTTAAAAACTAAAAAATATGCTTAAAATATTGAAAAAAATAGTGAAAAAAATATATAAAAAACAAAAAAAACTCGATTTTCAGAAAAGATGATTCAACCAAACAAGGTGATGTTTTTATTAACGTTAAAAATGTGTGTAAAAAATATATTAAGATATTTTAAAGTATATAAAAATGTATTGAGATTATGAATATTTGTTATTTTATATTTCTTACTGACAATCCTGGGAGCTGTCGTTAAGAACATCTCCAACCCTTTTATCAATTTTTTAAGGAGCCATTATTCTCATTTCAATTTGTTCCAAATATACTACTTTCTTTGTCTTTATTATACATAAAAGGGGGTGTATTTAAAGCAAAGTAGAGTAAGAATAGTAATTGAGAAATGTTTTTTTCCCTGAATTTGAGCCCTCCCGAATCCCCTGAATCAGATAGAAGAGAAGAGAGAAAGAGAAGAGAGGAGAAGAGGAGGAAGAGAGGGGAAGAGATGGCAGCCCCTCCGCCCGCCGTCCCCTTCGCCCGATCGTCGCCTCGCCATCGCCTTGTCACAGCTCGTCGCAGCCCCGCCGTCGCCTCTGTCTCCGCCTCTACCTCGCAGCCCCGCCTCTGCCTCCGCCTCCTGCCTCTGCCCCCTGCCTCCGCCTCCGCCTCTGCCTCCAGCCCGATTTTGTTAGTCCCTCAAGTCCAGTCCTTCTTCTTCTTCCTCCTTCCTTCTCTTATTTTGATTTCTTCTTCCAAAAAAAAAAAAAAATCAAAAACAACGAAAACGACGTCGTTTTTTAATTCGAAGGGGTTCGGAGGGCTCAAATTTGAGCTACCAATCACTTCTGATAGTAATTATATATAATAAAGACAAATAATAGAGTATAATTAGAGAAAAGTAAAGTGAGAATAGCAGCTTCCATTTTTTTTTATTATCTAATTTCATTCTAAATTTGAGTAAAAAGCTTTAAAAAAAATCCCTCATCATTGATGGAGAAAAAAAAAAAACCACATCTAATGTTTCATCTTTTTAAATTTTCATCAATTTAAATTCGATGAATTTTCAATTTGATGAAAAAATAATTTTCCTTTAATTTGCTAAACAATTGATGAAAGAATTTAATATGATTTTTGGGCTTTTTTTATTATTAAATTTAACAGGACCCTCTTCAATATTCATGCCATCCACCCAAAAAATAAATAAATATATGATATGGAGCTACCAAGAAAATGAAGGCACAACAAAATTCTTCTTAAATCCAAGTATCGACTTATATATAAACTATAGTAATGCATTATTACATATCACTGACTAGTGTTACATTAAGTCCGTTAGGACATGATTAGATCAGAGCGTAAAAAATTAACTTTTTTGTCCGGATGCACTCCCAAAGCCATAAGATTACGTCTCGATATTCTTGTGTCTTGTGATTCATATGATATTTTTGGATGAGTATGAATTAGGACAGAGAAATTTCAAACAGAGAATTTCCAATTAAGTTAAAGAGATCCATAGTGTAGTAAAAAAGTGACTCAAGATGTGACGACAGAAAAGGATCCGAATGGAGAATCTGATCTCCATTTTCGCACCTATTACTTCTGTGAATACAACTTCTTGGTTCTTGCATGAAGGATCAAAGCTAGAAAACTCCCAAGAAAACAAAGAGATCCCCAAATGATGAATGTGGTTTTATAGCATTCCATGCCCATGCATCTGCCATCACTTCCTTTGCTTTTTTGGCGGTAAATTAGAGCTGCCAAGTCACCGAAAATGAACGATCCGATAGGAATGTTGGCAACAATAAGGTTGTGGTTGACACTGAAATTTTTTGCACCAAACAGCTCGGTGGTTGTGGAGATGGAGAGGGAAGTAATTGCACCAGTACAGGCGCCGATAATGGCAGTACTGATGTAGAGAGAGAGGTTGGTCCTACTGAGTAATAAGAAGAAAGCTCCAGACATTGGGGCCATCATAGCTGCTATGGAAACAGGTGTCGATGCCATGCATTTATTCCTGAAATAAATGAAAACAAAAGCAGAGAAATTTTACTTTCATCGCAAATATCAAATAGAATCTTACATAAAATCATATAAAGAAAAAATAGGAAAATGTTGTACGCACACTGTTTTTTAGCAGATTTTTGGTATCACGCGATGTGGGTCTCAACTCAAAAATTTTGTGGTTAGCAATAAGAAAATTTGATAAAAAATCTATTTATATATATATATATATATAAGCTAGAAAGGTGCAAATAATAAATATCCTTGACAAGGAGAGGAAATTGGTGCCTAAATTCAACTGCATCTTTAATACATCAACTAACACTCGTTTGATATTTCATGAAAAGGGTGCACTTAAACAAATAAGTGGTCTCATTGTATGTGAGCTTTAGTTGTTTGTGAGAGAACATGGTACACCGTGATGCACCCGTTACATAAAAAAAATTCTCCAACTAACTCACCCATTACCTTGAATAATAGTAGTAATAATAATTTTAATAATAAACTAAAACAAGGTACTTGCATTAAGCACCTCAAAGAAAAGAAAAATGCAGAGAGAAAATATTAGGGACAAAAAATCACCAGCATAACCAGCCACAATTCTATCTCAAGGCACCATGGGACACACGACAATGTGAGAGAGTCGTGGTTGGTTTTGTGGACGGTTTCTGTGTATGTTGTACTAGTGCTGAAATGCAAAACTAAGTGCCCTTCATTCGATGTCAACTACAGAGGAATTACAGTTCAAAAAAAAAAAAAAAAAAAAAAAAAAAAAAAAAAAACAGAGGAATTAAGAGAGAGAGAGAGAGAGAGAGAGCTCACCTTGAGAAAATGTAGGACAGGAAAGAGGGGACAAGACGACCAAAGAAGCCAAATGAAGAAGACAAGGAGACCAGAGAAGAAGTCTTGGAGAACCCACGAGATTCAGCTATTTGACCCAGGTTGTTCAAATACACAAGCCCAAGAGTTGCCCCTGAGAGATAAACAAAGAAATATAACCAAAACTCAACCCTCATTAGCATCAACTTCGCTCCTATCTCCTCTACCTCCACACTGACCTTATGTTCAATTACTACATTACCCTCCCCAACTTTCTTCCCATCCTCTACAGTCTCCACCCCATCATCAACCACTATACTAAGATCATGTACTCTTCTCTCTCTTCTTATCGAGCATTTCTTTTGAAGTCTTTCCATAGCGTGTTCAGCTAATGGAACTACGAGAGGGGCAGCAAGAAACACGCCCATACCTATCACAACCACCAACGGCGACAACACGCTTGATATTACGCTGAAACTAGTCGCCACAGCATACGTTCCAGTTGCCATTGTTATGACAAACATCACAACAAACCCAACTTCAATTTTCCTCGACTTCCCACCATTGATATCTCTAACTATTGGTGCACCAACAACACAAAACACTAGAGGTAAGATTGAGTTCAACAAGAGATATGCTTTGGCTCTTTCACTAGGGGAAGAGGGAAACAAAGCATCAACTATATCTGTATAAATTTTTGCACTTAACCCTAGATAGCCAGTTGATAACCCCACGGCGACTTGACGGTCCAAAGGGAAGTTACGAATGGTGATAATATAGCAAACTGTGTTGATCCAACAAATGCTGTTTCCAGCCAAAGCGGTTAGTAAGAGAACATGCCAATAAGACAAAGATGAGATTTGGTTTGTTAGGAAGAGATATTGTATGCCATAACCGATCAGCCCAAGAAGCGAACCGATCATGAGGACCAGCCAGAGGGGGAGGTAATTTGCGGCCATACCGGAAATCCAACCGAAGAGCTTTCCGGCATCAGAGGCAAAGGCAAGGTTGTTCAACTGGAGTTGGGACAGAGAGAGGAGGCGCTTGAGTTGAGATGAGTAGGCAGGAAAGTTAGAGTTTGTTCCATTAATGGATTGAAGCCATATAGCACCCACCAAGCTTAGCCATTGAAGAGCCATTAGAAGTATGCTGAAGGGTTTGGATTAGTAAATAAATTTGGAATGAAACTGCTTTATAAAGCAGGGTTGTGTATCCGACTGTGGGGCCAAGAAAGAAGGGAAGGGAATGTGAAAAGAAAGGTTAAGAGTCAAATATGATATGTTGTTTGATGGAGGATGGCATATTGTGGTGCTCAGCATGAAATGTGGTCTTTTAATGGCCACCACCTTTCCCATTAATGATTTTAATTTTAATTATTATTTTTTATTTTGTGAGTGTGTGTACGAGTAAGAGAACACTAAGGCTAAGTTTGGGATATCCCAAATAATCCAAAAAGTCAAAAAGTTACTCAAAAAGTTAAAAAGTTAACACTATTCACCAAAAGTCAACAATTACGGCTGCACAACTCCCAATTCAAATTTTTCTCTAAAAACCAATTTTTACAATTTTTTATTACACATTTTTCCATAAAAAGTCAAAAAGTTAACCCAAACATCCATATTTTCAACCTCACTTTTTTAGTCAAAAAAGACAAAAAGTGCACTTATTTAGTCTTCCCAAACAAGGCCTAATTCTACATTTGTAAAGCAGTAAAAGAATAATTTTTTCAGAAAAGCGTAACATCAAAAGAAAATGATCTGTAAACAGAAATACAAGACAGCAGAATGATGTAAATCATTGTTTTTTATTTTTTTGATCAGCAAAGAAAAAATTTTATTGAGGAAAGAGGCATAGTACATGCGAAATAACATCAACAAAGCAGGGGAGTGCAGAGAGCATCATAGCTAAACATAACAATCCCAACTAGGTTGGTACCGCATAGAAAGCGCAATCATCTGCTAGTACTCGACCCAAGATTGGTGAGAAACCAACGAGAGACACCCAAAGAGAAGGACAACCAGAAGAAAAAAGAACAACTAAAACCTATGATGCTAAGTAGCCACTGAGATGGAATACTAGAGAAGCCAAACTCTGCAACCAGGAGAACATGATGTAAATCATTGTTGTTCTCTTGTTTCTATCTAAAATACCATCACTTGGGCTTGAAATTTTTAAAATGTCATTGAAACAGCCTGTATAGAATTTATGTATGAAAAATTTGTTTGTTTACCATTATCCTAAGGTTAATATGCTCTGTGAGGCACAGGATTTCCTGTTACTCTTCTTTGTGCTTTATTTATTTTTATTTTTATTTATTTTTTTGTGTGTGTCTGTGTGTGTGAGAGAGAGAGAGAGAGAGAGTCCCAGCAAATGCAATTTCCTTCTTGCATCTTTTTTATTCTTTATTAAAATAGACGAGTATTTAGTTGCTTTCAACTACTATCGTCATGCATGATTAATATAATAGCTATGCTAGACTATTTTGAGCCATCCCCAGATGGGGTCCAGTTCAAAATGAGATCTACAAAGCAGAAGTATTACATCATCAGTAGGTAATTGTGGATTTCTCCAGAACAAAAGCTCCTGTAGATACAAGTACCTTGTTAACTTTGTGTCATCAACAAACAACTTAATATCATCCTTCAAAAAACAAACAACTTAATATCAAAACCCAACGTAAGATGTATACGAGTTCATTTTTGTGATCCGGGACTACCACATCATTAATAGTTTCGATTAATCATGATTGGCCAACTCAATAGAAGTGGGCTCAAGATTTCACCTGAGTGAAATCCGCCTTCTAGGGAAGTTAGAAAAATAGAACCTTGAACTTCACTTTGGCCAAGTTGGCCGACCATGATTGATCAGGACCATTAATAATGTGATAATCTTAGACCACCGAAAAACTTCTCGACGTATACAACTTAATATGTTGAATGGAATCATTGTCACCTTTATTTTATGAGTGAAGCCATCTTATTTCAATCAAATAAGAAGTCTTTCAATTTTTAAGGGAATAAGTTTAGGGATGTACTTACATGAGAAAAGTTACATGCGCAGAAAAATATAATAAAAGTGCACAAAAAAATTAAAGTGTGGCTCAGAATAATTCTAAGTGTCCTCCCCACCAAACTCATAACGAATCTGGATCACATATTGATTTGTTTGTAACTTTTTGATTATTTTTTATACGTGCACGTTGCATTGTTGTTGATGAGCCTCACGCTAACTGGTGGGACCCACCAATTCGCTTGTGAATGATTCAGTAATAGGCATATGTTTGCAAGTGTCCTAGCATTGTTTTCGTAAAGGAAAAAAAAAAAAGTGGCTGCCTACTGCATGCATAAGATCAACTGACATTTTGCCTAACAAAAATACATAAAAAGTAGGTTTTGTATTTTGCCTAACTAGTTTGCCTAGTGTGTACTCCAACAACACTCTACTGCTTAAATTGGTTTGTCTAGCCTCCTAGGCTGTCCAGATGTAGTTAGCCAAGAAAGGATAAGAAAAAATGCCTACTGTGATGCCTACCCTGTTGGAGCTCCATCTTGTGACGAGGCGAGGCAAAATGCTTGAAATGCTCCAAATGTCTCTGCTGTTTGAAATACTCTAACCATGGATTCATGTATAAAAATATTTCATGAATGAATAACAATTCCCTAATTTTCGTGTCCGTAATAAAACCATTCGATTCTCTTGCTGCCTATTGGATTTAGTTCTGTATCATTTGTGGACAGCATTTGTGCTATAATCAATTCTCAGTTAAATAAATACCTCTTTGTTAGTGGTGGACTCTTTCTCACCTCAAAGTTTGTCCACATGCAAAGCAGCATGAAGGCATTTGCCCAACGTACAAAGAAATCCACAGAGGTCAATGTCACCGTTCATTCCAAGTTTGAAAGAGTTCGCACATGAATAGGTACAAGGCTCTAGCACTCCACACGAAACTCGCTGTTGGGTTACCCTACACAAATAAATGCAGATTGCATTGGTAAGATAATCACAACATTATAATCAGTAGTAGGGGTATTGTTATACTTCCGAATCTCTCTCGATGCATGCCGTCTTCCTGTACCTTTAATTTCATGTTGTTAATGAAATTTTCTTTGCTGATAAAAAAAAAAAACATTATAATTGAAGAGAGACTGCTTAACGCAACATTTGGTTGGGAAATTTTGGAAAGAATTTGGAAATAAAAAGGGAAAAGATAGGTAAAATATGAATAAAATATACCTATATTTCATATAGTTTCACACGCCTTTTCTTTTTCTCTTTTCAAATCTTTTCCCAAATCCCTCAACCAAACACAGTATGGATTCAGCTAAGGAAAGAAATAGCAATAATCTTATTGCCAACATATTTTGGTATAAATTTTAGATTTTTAGATATTATGTGTCACCAATGCATTGGCACAATACATGAAATGTGGGGTTCATTAAATTAACATGCCACCAAAGTCCATTAAATTCCTGTAATTCCATCTATTATGTCTCTCTCATTATGAGCCAGTGGCACCACCGTGGTAACCTCTCATTTTTTGGCTAGCTCGTAAGTCAGGGTTTGAACTGTGTGCCCCTTTCTCCTCCACCACTAGTTAGATATATTTTTTTTTTGAACGGCCACCACTAGTTAGATATTATGATTGATGTTCTTGTAAGAACGCATTTTAGATCAAATTTATAAATTAGGTCATGATGATGTAATTTACACACACGCGCGTGCACGCACACACACACAAAAAAAAATTACATAAAATTAAAAAAAAAAACTAAAACTATACACGTTTTTTTTTAAAACTAGTCAGCCCCCCATGGTTCTAAAGCTAGGAAGAAAGAATAGGGGCAGCAAAACCAATACATAAAAGAATGGGAAAAATTGGATAATACATGGTGTAATGCATTCTTTATTTCAGTATTTGATTCAGAAGATGTTATATTGTGAATGAATAATACTCATTTTGGAGGGTTTACATAATATAATCAAATAAATTCTCTCTTCAAACTTTAAAATATAAAAAATCTGTCAATCTTATTTCCCAAGAATTTCAGCTCATGATATTATTCTTTGGTTTGCTCATATGATGGTGACTGCAGTGCAAGTGGGAGATAGCGATAGGGGATAGCTTTCATTAACTCATTCTTGAATTCTGTCTCATGCAGATGCTATCTTGTGGTTATGCATGCAGCAAAGTGCAACATGAAGAATTACAGTAAACATCAATGAACTCTATTTCCTGCTTAATATTTGTTGGATAATGCATATGCATAATTCCATTTGTCGTAGCAGAATTCTAAACAAATTGGAAACTGTGAATGCATGCATGTTTGTGGAACTTAACTGTGCATACATAAAAACTTGATGAAATGCATAGATTGGCATATATAACATACCTAACAATATGAAAAACCCATTAAAAAACTCTGATAATTGATCTTGTAATGCCATCTTGCAAATAAAGTGGGTGGAGTGGAGGAGATGAGGCCATTATGCTGCAGAGATATGTCACGTTTTCTGATACAGGCCATCTGCCCTGAGTTGCTTATGCATTCTAATGGATTTTCAAACTAAACTCATTTGGTTCTAGTAATCAGATTTTGTAATATTTTAGTTTCATTTATGATACAATCACAAAAAATCATTGTGACTTAGAGATGCATAATCTACGAGGAAAGGTGGCCAGTTAAAGCTGGAGTAGTTTCTTATCATTGGAAATACTACATCGGACAGTAAATAATAAAGATGACAGGCACAAATTGGGATAAAGTCTGGACCATTGTGCCGTTTGAATTCTACGCTCCAGTTGTTTTGGTAAAAAACATTTTAAAAGAAAAAAAAATTCCAAATTTTTTTCCATACAAAACATTTTCCTATGGTTGCGGCTTTCAAACTAATTTCTGGAGTTATATTAGTGGTAGGATTAGTGGTTGTGGTGGTGGTAATATAGTAGTATTGGCAAGATTTTAGTCCGAAAAATATTTTTCACATTTCAAAAGTGTATAATATTTTTACACCCAAATAAACTTGGGCTATGTTTGGAAAGGTTTTGGAACTTTAGTTCTACCCTTTGATTTGCCTATGGTGTTTGTTTGCAGATTTTAAAACTTAATTCCACACTCACTTCGGTCAAAGGCGGAAAATTTGGACTAACCGTCGTTTGGCGGTTGCTGACCTAACAAAGATAATTTTTTTTTTTTGTGTGGCAATTGACACATGTTAATTTTTATATATTCAACAAAAAATATTTTTCGAATTTTTAAAATTTTTTTATGAGTTTTAATAGAATTTTAAATTGTGTGTTTGGTTATGAGTTTTAAGTTTTTATATTAAATATCATATATCACATCAAAAAATTTCCACTCAATTCAAAACTCATTCACCAAATAAATTTTTTACACTCAAATCATAATTTCAAAACTCACAAATTAAAAATATAATTTCTATTCTCAAATTATATATAGAAAGTTTTACCAAACGCTACCTTATAATCTCCGTCAACTTTTATTTTTCTTTGAACCCAATGCCGAAAAAAAAAATGTTTTCCCGTAAAACAAACGCAGCACTAAAATCAAGAATAATCCACCTTAGGATTGATGCTCAGCAAACTATCAAAAGCTCAAGGTTGGACCTTATCTCATGACAAAATGAAACACACACACAAACGCAAATTAGATGCAACTGAGCAGGTTTTGAAGAAGAATGCAATGACAAATTTTTTATAACCCAATAATCATCGTTTGCAAACCTTTTTAAAAGAAGCAACTAATTATAGAAGTACAGAGTATGTTTTTTTTTTTTTTTTTTTTTTTTTATCTTTTTCCCTTTCATAATCATTTTGTCAGACAGTTGGTTCACATGACAAAGCTAATTAATAGCAATGAAGCACATAAGCAGAGCAAAGAAGCAAGAGTTAAAGAAGCAGACCTGTAGTAGGTAATCACGTGAGGAATGGGTACAAATGTTGAAATCGAAACGCAAGAAGGGTAAGAAAGGAAGCACAAAATGTCATTTACGGCACGTTTTTTATAAGGGTTGGATATAGAATAGATATTGAAAGGGTAAAGGAAAGTGAAATTTATCAACAGTGGACATTTATTGCACTTTTTTTTATAGGGGTCGGATACGGAATAATTATGCTGCAGACTCCAGTGAGGTGGCGAGTTTTCATTGGCTAAAATTTAAAAATAAAATAAAATAAAATAAAATAATATTTTTTTTATCTAATCATAACGCATCACCTCACTGGGGGTTGATCCCTAATGGGGGTCTGAAGCATTTTTCGGATACGGAATAGACATTGAAAGGGTAAAGAAGAGTGAAATTTATCAACAGTGGATACAGAATAGACATTGAAAGAGTAAAGAACAGTGAAATTTAACGATAGTGAACGAATAGAGTAGGAAAATGTTATAAATTATAAATTTTTTTATAAAATAAATAACTAAATATCTAATTATTTATAAAATACATGATTATGTGAGATGTTTATAAAATAAATAACTAAATATCTAATTATTTATAAAATACATGATTATGTGAGATGTTTAATTATTTATTTTGTAAAAAATTTAATATTTCTAACATTAACTAAATATTCTTATAAAACTCAGCACATGCTTCCCTCTGATGCCTGTCTCTCTTTTCTTCCATAGAAAATCTACCAACCACCGCCATGAAATTAAACACCATGCTTTAAAAAATAATATAATTATATTAAAATTGTGAAGTGAATTATATTTCGCCAAACTCAAAAGTCAGTTTAAAAAAATATAATTATATAATTATATTATTTACATTGAAATATATATATATATATATTTATTTATTTTATATTTTTTACTATTGATACGTCATAATTATAGAACTACTTATATATATATTTTTTTAAATTTGGAAACGTTGAATGATATTGATTTCTTTTGAAATTCAAAAAAACACAAGTAGCTACATAATTTTGATATAATTATGTTGATTTTTCATTTTAAAAAAACTAGATGAATCAAAATTGATACAAATTAGGGATGCAACTCGAGAGAGTTCGATCAGATTGAGAGGCTGTCTAAACTTAGTCCAAATTATACTGAGATTTGTCTAGGCTCGAATTGTAATCTAAGGTTGTCTACACAAGCCTGATTCAAGTTAAATTCGAATTGCCCGAGTTGTCCAAATTGTACATGAATTTTAGTTTTTTTTGTTTAACAGCTAAATTATTAATTTATTAAAATTAGACTTTATATTTTTAGAAAATCATCAATAACATCAAAACAAAAAATTTATATAATGTAAGAGAGATATTGCTATGGTAGTTTTTACAATTTATGAGTGAAAATAAAATAAAAAAAGTAAGATTTTGTGTTACTTATGTATATAATATATATTCAATATAATTTAATAACCTAAATTACTTTAATATCATGTAATTGCCAATAATTTCTATGTATTATTTAATATTTTTATATCTATATATGTATAATTTGAATTTCGGATTGCTTGGATTATTTGATATCTTTGCCCAAACCCCTTCAAATTTAATTCGGATTTCCAAATTTTTGCCCAAGTTAGTACCAAATTTAAAAATATCTTGTCTAAACTCTAAAAAAATTCAAGCTGGGCTCATGGGCTCAAGTTGAGCCCGTTCAAGTTGCACCCTTAATACAAATAATGTAAAGATACAAGAATAAATTATATATATATATATATATATATATATTTAAATATAAAGAATATCACACCATCATCTTTTTAGAGGGTTGCTAAATGCCCTAACTTTTTTCCTTTGGACCCCACCTCTTCTATTTTTTTATTACAATTTTGCCATAACATTAATTTTCATTTTTAACTCCATCTTTATCCTTTCAACCCTAACTCTAACCCTAACCCTAACCCTAACTCCACATCCACCTCTACCTTCACTTTACTCCGTTCAACAGCCTTCCTGCCATCACCAGATTTGACCGGAGCCCTCTACTCCTCTCTAGCCTATCATCTGTACCCCATCATTTTTTCGATCTCCTTCAATCATTTTCAACGCCACCAACCTTACAGCATCATTGCGACCACCACTACCTGCATAGCCCTTCACCCCCAATACTGCGAGAGAAAGAAAGAGAGAGAAAAAAGTGGCAGTCATTACTTTTCCGGCCACCACCACTATAACCACCTACCTTGCTGCCTCATCTTCTTCTTCTTCTTCTTATTCTTATTCTTATCCTTCTTCTTCTTCTTCTTCTTCTTCATTGTGACCCAAATCGCGACCCACCGCCGCCATCATCGCTAGAAGTCAGTCATATCACCGATTTTTGAAAACCCTAGGTCTACGGTTAGGGTTAAGGTTTGGTAAAATGGCTAGAGATGACGGGGAAAGAGGCTTTATGTGAGAAAATGAGCCGACGGAAGGAGGTGACTAGCAAGATTAGACCAGCAGTGAGGGGCAAACACTAACCTTACTCGCTATAGGCTATGAACCGATGGAGAAGGGCTACGGGTTAGCCACCGGAGATAGTGGTGGTAGTTGTTAGAGTTGGTGGGGATGTGACTAAAGTTAGGGGCTAGGGTTTGGGTTTAGGTGAAGGTTTGGGGTTAGGAGTATAGTTGGTATTAAGGTGTTTAAAGAGGAAATGGAAGGGACTCATTTTGCTAGGTGAGGGTTCAAAAAAGGAAGATTTGGTTAATATTTTTCTAATAATTTTTATGTATTATTTAATATTTTTATATCTATATGGGTGCGTTTGATTAGAGGGATAAGGAGGGGACTATTTACTATTTGGATTGTAATCCATTGGAAGTGGATAATTCGCCGTTTGTTTTTTTTTTTTTAGTCCGCCAAACATAGAGTTCGGCTGGACTCCTTATCCCCTATATGTGGGATTATGCTGTGTCCGGAGGGGGTGTGGGATAATTTTCATGGGATAATTTACTGATGAGATTAGGTGGTGAAATATAGTGATTCCAGTTTTGACCCGACTCTTGTGGTATTTCGGACTCAGGTTTAATGCTTTCATATTGTTGTTTACCTCTTGTTCCTTCTTTTGTCCTTTTAGAATTGGCTTTCGGGTTGTGGTTGTGTGCTTGGAACAAAGTTGGTTGCTTGTTTTTCAAAACCTTTATTGCCCAGATTTTGGCTCTTCCGCCGAGTGGGCTTACAAATTTTGCTCCTCCGCCGAAAGCACCATTCTTGCACTCGAGCGGATTTGTCAACTTTCAATATTTCTTTTGACGGTCCGCAAATCTTCGGAGAGTGCATTGACGCCGAAATTCCCATGCTCGAGCAAGGCCCTTTATCTACAAAACTTCTGGAAGTGCGTATCTTATACTCGAGCACCACTTTTCACGCTTGAGCGGAACCTTGTGTCTGACGCCGAGCGGGCTTTCCATACTCAAGCATTGCATGTATAATGATCGAGAAGATGACATTTTGAATCACTTTTTCTTCTCTTTCTCTCTCTAAAACTTTCCAAAAATCTTGTTCTTAAGTCTCTCTCTCTAAAATTCACCTTCTCTCTAAGATCTTATCTAGATCCATTGGAATTTTCCATTTTAGTGCCTTTGAGAAAAAGGTAGAGCTCGTCAAGATCTTCATTTTGAACCGAATAGAAGTGGGTTTCGGCGTTCTTGGGGTTTCACTCTTGTTTGGCTCGTCTTCTCTCTTTGAGATAGGGATCTTTTTACACCTTTATATGATATTTAGCCTAATTATTTGTCTATAATGTAACAATTGTGTGATTTGGGGATATTTTAAACAAACCTAGAGTTTGGGTATAAAATAGAAGGAGGGGTTTTGGGTGAAGGTGAAATAAATGCTTGTGGGATTTGAAAATGATGTGCATTTGATGATTTTGGCACTTAGCAAATATTTGGGAAAAATTGGGGAGTTTGCCCTAATTGGATCAAACTATGATTTTGTATAAATAATTGAAGTTAACATTGAAAATGTGGGATTGGAAGGGTGTTAGTATGAATTGTGAGATTGGTTATGTATTATCTCATTATTTGGAAATTTTGAAAAATTATCTGTCATAAGATTGTATATCTGTTTAGAGATATTTGTGTTGGGCTATCGGTGGAGGATAGCTTTGGTTTGTTATAGAAATTAAATGTGGATTAGGTGAACTGAAACTAGTCCATGGTTGGTTGTCATTGAATATGGCTATGTTTATAGACATTGTCTATGTATGGTTATCTGGGAGTGGAAAGGGGATGTACTCCATTATTTGATTATGCATTTAAATACATTGCATATGTATGAATGATTGTTTAGGAGGAGGAAGGGGAGAGAATTCATTATAATTAAGTTGGCTAGAGTGTCCTAGGTTAAAGTCCCGAAATTATACATGGGCGCTTAGCCCGCGGACGAAATATCCGTAAAATGGCAATTGTAGTACTTGTATAGCCTACGTTTACATGGGTCTTGTTTCACGGTTTCCCACGGAAGAAATATCCGTGAAATGGAAGTTTGAAGTGTTAATGTATATGCGTTGTATGATTTGAAAATCATTGAATTGTGGCCTTATTTGGATTGCTAAAGAAATTATGAAATTGACTCATGAATTGAGAAATATAAGTGAACGGAATATGAAAGAAAAAATGGGTTAAGATTTGAATATGGTATCTGTGAGGGTAATTTATACAGGTAAGTTGGGCCAGGCTAAGTAATGGGCCGGTGTGGGCCGGAGTATGAAAAGCAGAGTAAAAAGACTTCATTCAAGTAGTCCGGTCGCGGAAGTGTGTTATCTCGGTCACGATTAGCCTGGTCAAGGAAGAATGTTGTTATATCAGTTCAGGAGAGCGCTACGGTTAGCCCGGTTGGGTCTTCTAGCCGAAGTAAGGGAATCTATCTTCCTGACTGTCCTGAATTAGTTCGGCAAGTATATTCTATGGATAGCTTGGTCGTAGTATGGGAAGCCGAGGTAGGAGACAGTAAGGCAGAGCCGAACTAGCGTATAGGTTGGTCACTCCGGTTAGTCTAACATGGCAATGTTACTTCGGTCGTAAGGTAGTTCGGCTGTGGTAAAACCATCTCACTTGGTTTAAGCAGTGAGGGGGGTGTTGAGAGAAGCATTATCTCTCAGGAGTATGAATCCTAGGAGGACTCTACATGGAAGAGTAAAAGTCCTACTAGGATTGTGCCACACGAAACCTATAAAAGCTCACCAATATCACCTTTGGAGAGGTAACACACAACTTTGTTTTCTGAATACACAGAGCTTTTGTCTATTTGTCAAGCTTACTGACTTAGGCATCAAAGAGGTTTCCGGCACACACCCGCCGGCTAGCTCACGTTTGTGTTTTCAGGTGATAAAGCGACATCGTACGGAGGAGCGCAGACTTGATCAACAGGATTATACGAAAAGGTGTATTTCTTTCCCGTACAATTGGCGCCGTCTGTGGGAACTCAGACAAGAACAAAACCTCTTGATCAAGCTTTTTCTCTCAAACATCAATGGCGAACAATGAAGAGTTACCTCAGTCCGCCATTGACGGACAAACTCCAGATGGGGGTGCAAGGCGCGAAGGCCTACCCTTGGTCACTCCCATGGCGAACCTGGAGCCGCAAAGACAGAATTCCAGGAGGGATGCAAGGGAACGAAAGCGGAATAACAGCCCTCATCCCTCTCGTTCGCAAAGCCCAGAAAGGCAAAGGTGCAGGATTGATCCTCAAGCTCTGGAGGATCGCATCAGGGAACAAGACGAGTTGATTCGTCGGATGGCGGCGGACATGGAATCTCTTAAGCGCCAGGTAAAAGGAAAAGAAGTGGAGACAGAAGAGGGGCGTAACAACAAGACGCCCCCTCGCCACTCAGAGGGTCGTAGTAGGAATTCTACACCCTCTCAAGCAGAGAACAGAAGCCTCAAGACAGGCGACACGCAATCCAGATCTTCCAGGACTCGTCACTCCAGGTCTGAGAGGACGAGGTCTGAGAGGTCATACACTGAGGGAAGCACATATTGGCCCTCGTGATACGCACTGCATAAGGTCTAGACAGACGGAGTTGCTCAGATCGTCCGACCTACGAACCGTCCTAGAAGAGAAGGCACGATGGAAGGAGGACGCCAGGGCGCGCGATCCACACAGAGTTTCAAATTTTACGGTTGGCTCCTGGACGCATGGAAGCGCCAAGGTTGAATGCCAATACCGCGCCCCGCCTACGAACCAACGGACAAGGCATTGGCGAGGCTGCAAACCTCACCATTCGTCCCAGCGATAGAGAACGACCCCGTCAAGCTTCCTACAGCCCAAATTCACAACATATGAGGGGAAGACGGACCCCTACTCGCACTTGAGCCACTTTCGCCAGGTCATGGCTGTATACCGGCGAAACGAGGCCTTGATGTGCATCCTATTCCCTTCAAGCCTTGGCGATCTAGGCTTGACTTGGTTTAAGAAGCTCCCAGAAGGCAGTATAGCCTCTTGGGCACAACTGGTGGAGGCGTTTGTAACGCGATTCAGAACAAACACTAAAACCCCGGTGGAGATCGACCAGTTACTCTCCATCGACATGGGTGACAAGGAGACTCTAAGATCATACAACATGCCATCGGGAGACCTTTCAACCAGATTGGGATCGCCTAACCAATCTCGCCATTGCGAATACAAAGAGGCCTTCCAATGGGAACATCGAGGGACTCTATCACCATGACACCGCCTCACCATGGAGGCCCCGAGAGAGAGTGTATCAACACATCGGTGGAAGAGGATGGCGACGCTAAAGCAAAACTGCACGCATCAAGATCACCAGAGGAGAAAACCTCAACAAAGGTCAATACAGTAGATCGCCAGAACCGAAACGGACAGGGCAGGCGAGACAACGGCGAGGACCAGGACAGGAGATGGTTGAGAGTCCGCACTGCCATAACCACGGTATTCAAGAAACCGATCTACCGAATACTTAGCGAAATTCGAGACGAGCCTTTTGTTAAGTGGCCAGCCAAGCTAGGCGAGGCATAGAAGGACTACGATGACAGATCAAGGTGCACCTTCCACAAAGAAAAGGGGCACCGCATTGAGAATTGCACGCCATTGAGGCAGCATCTGGAATAGTTGGTGGCAGCAGGCCACCTGGACAAATACATTGAAGGAGGGGCACAGCCAGCCCCCCAAGGACCATAATAACCCCAACAGCATGTCGATCGATGCCCCACCTCAGGGCATCATCAATGTAATACATGGAGTCTTTAAACCTGAGCGTGTATGCGAGCTCAGAGGTTCAATCAAAAAGGCTGAGCACTTAAGAGAGGTGCTAAGTGCCTAACCAGTCGTCAAGAAGGGGAAGACAGAGGCCACAAATGTCATGTCTTTTTCGGATAAAGACTTGGCAAGGATCTATTGCCCTCACAACGATGCCTTGGTCGTCACTCTCTGAGGCAAGGATTTTGACGTCAAGCGGATTCTGATCGACCAAGGAAGTTCATATGAGATCATGTACTATGAAACCTTCAAACAACTAAAGTTACAAGATAAAGACTTGGCGCCTGCCGTATCTCCCCTTATCGGATTCAACTCCATGCCAGAATGGCCCATTGGCAAAATTATCCTCCCAGTCAGAGCAGAGAGTGTGACGAAACAAGTGGAGTTCTGGGTGTTGAAGGTCCCCTCCACTTACAATATTATCTTGGGCAAGACATGGCTGCACGCTGCGCGCTTGGCGCCCCTCTTACCACCAAGTGATGCGGTTTCCCAACGACATCGGAGTAATAGAAGAAGTTTATGGAGATCAAGTCATGTCGAAGTAGTGCTTTGTCACGGTGAATAGCAGCCGCGCTGCCAAAGGATGCGTTCATTCGGTGGAAGAACCTGAGAGCAGTGAACTATTCGCTGATGTCGGCAAAGCGGCTAGTCAGAAAGCGGTGGAGGACTTGGTGGAGGTCAGAATAGATGAAAAGAACCCGAATAAGTTCTTTTTGCTTGGTTCGTCGTTGTCCAGCATTGAGAGATTGGAGGTCTTGGAATTTCTGACCTCCAACATCGAAGTGTTCGCCTGGACCCCATACGACATGCCAGGCATTGATCCCAACTTCATCTGTCACCAACTCAATGTCCACCCTTCTGCCAGACCAATCATTCAGCGCACCCTCAGATCGGCACTCCACCACGCCAAAATAGTGGCCGAAAAAGTAGGAAACCTGCTGGAGGCAGGGGCAATCAGAGAGGTACACTACCCAAGATGGATCTTCAACACCGTCGTAGTGCCAAAGAAGAATGGCAAGTGGCATGTCTACGTCGACTACAAAACGGTCAATAAGGCGTGCCCAAAAGATAGCTTTCCTCTACCAAGGATAGATCAACTAGTAGACTTAACGGCAGGACACAACCGACTTAGCTTTCTGGACGCATACAGAGGCTACCACCAAATCGCCATGCATGAACCAGACCAGGAGGTCACATCCTTCACCACTCCAAGGGGACTCTATTGCTACAAAGTCATGCCCTTTGGCCTAAAGAACGCAGGGTCGACGTTCCAGAGAATGGTCACCAAGATGTTTGAACCATTGTTAGGCAGAACAATGGAAGCTTACATCGACGACATGGTGGTCATGAGCAAGGATGAGAATGACCATCTCAAGGACCTAGGTGAGATGTTCGAGATCCTAAAGAAGCATAAGTTACACCTTAACGCGTCAAGTGCGCTCGAGTAGGATCCGCAAATTCCTAGGCTTGGTGACCAACCGACGATAGAAGCAAACCCTTCTCAAATCAAGGCAATACAGATCCGAGAGGCCAAAGGCTGAAAGAAGTGCAAAGATCTCACCGCATGGCGCACAAGGCCAATCGGTTCATAAGTTTGCCGTCGTAGACTCACAACCATTCTTCCATGCAATCAAGGCTAAGTTTGAGTGGGACGAAGAATGCGACCACGACCGAAAGCCTAAAAATACATGTCTTCCACCACTACTTGTAACACCAACTCGAGAAGAACTCTTCTTATACTTAGCAGTATCGCAGCATGTAATTAGCGCAGTGTTGGTCCGCGCAGAAGGAGTCCAACATCTTCCCATCTACTATGTCAGCAAGACATTATCGGCCAAACGAGGTACTTGCCATCGGAGAAACTGGCATTGGCCTTGATGATGGCCTCAAGGAAGTTATCACATTACTTTCATGCCCACACCATAGTTGTTCTCACAGCCTTCCCATTAAAGGCTTTATTTGAAAGAGCAAACTTCTCTAGGCGAATTCTGAAGTAGGCAGTAGAGTTGGGACAATACGACATCAAATTCCAACCTAGGGCCGCAATAAAAGCGCAAGCATTGGCAGATTTTGTCGCAGACCACACCAGAAGTCATCACATCCGCCAATGACCTAATCAAACAACCGAACTAGGGATGAAAGTTGACGCCTAATAACACAACCCCTAGTATCGTTACTCACCAGCCCCAAGGCGCACTGCAGTAAAGAAAGGAAGGAAGAAACAAACCATGCTACACCAAGTCAGGACTCACCGACAAATAAAGACTTGGTGCAAACAGAAAGCAAAGGGCAGACTGCGAGCATGGACTCTGAAGAAGACACTAGCAACATGGAAGATCCCAAGGCATCATCTGATCCCTCCACCTGCTAGAAATTGTTCGTCGGAGAGATGTGGAAGCTCTTCGTGGATGGAGAATCCAACCGGCATGGAGCAGGACTTGGCATAGTCCTCATCTCTCCAGACGGCCTAGTAGTGGAGCAAGCAATCAACCTTGGCTTCCCAGCATCAAACAACGAAGCGGAGTATGAAGCACTTCTGGCAGGCCTCAAGTCAGCATTCTACATGAAGGCCACCAAGCTAATAGTTTACAGCAACTCGCAGCTGGTGGTAAACCAAATATCTGACGACTACGAGGCAAAGGATGATAGAATGGCCAAGTACCAAGAATTGGTCAGAACAGAGATAAAGAAGTTTGAAGTGCTGAGGATAGAACAGATCAGCAGAGAGGAAAACAAAGAGAAAGGCATTTAACTCGCAAGCTTCACCAATGGAAGACACCTCCATTCCTCACCCACTACTAATCGACATTTACCTAGACCAAGCATTGAAGACCCGTATGTAAGAGGTATGTGCAGAGTTAGGCCCTTCTTAAATGGATCCTATCGCATCGTTCTCGAAAGACTAAGACCTTACCGTAAGAGAAGAAAGAAGCCAATGTATAAGAGCAAAGTCGCAGCGATTTTGGCTCTCCCCATCCTTGGCATTATACAAGAAGTCATTCTCAAGACCTTACTTGAAGTGTGTTCACCCCAGCAAGGTGGAAGCATTCCTATTCGAAATACATGAGGGTGTATATGGCAGCCATCAAGGAGGAAGATCACTGGCATACAGAGCAATTTCACAAGGATATTGGTGGCCATACATGCAAGCGGATTCGGAGAAGTATGTTAAAAAGTGCGAAAAGTGTCAAAAGTTCGCACACCAAATACACCAACCTTCCAGAGAACTTCTACCTCTAACTAGCCCATGACCCTTCGCAATGTGGGGATTGGACATAGTAGGCCCACTTCCAACAAAGACCAGCAACAGAAGTTCTTTCGCCAATCGACTACTTCACAAAGTAGGTGGAAGCAGAAGCCTTGGCATCAATCAAGGAGAAAGATGTAAAAAAGTTTGTCTGGAAGAATATCATCACACGATTTGGCATACCAAAGGCATTAATCTCGCATAACCAAGACTCCGGGCAAACAGAATTTTCAGAGGCTTTTGTGAAGAGTACAAGATAGAGTTCTACAATTCTACACCGGCATACCCTCAAGCAAATGGTCAGGTAAAGGCATCAAACAAGGTAGTCTTGGATGGATTAAAGAAGAGGTTAGAGAGGGCAAAAGGTAAGTGGGTAGAAGAGCTCCCCCATGTTCTATGGGCTTACTGCACCACGCCTCGACGATCAACAGGAGAAACACTATTCTCTTTAGCCTATGGCATGGAAGCAGTCATCCCATTAGAAGTTGGCCTCCCCACAATTCGAAGCGAAAACTTTGATCCAGACTTAAATGGCGAAGCCATAGCATTGGAGCTTGACCTTGCGGAAGAAAGAAGAGACAGAGCATTGGTTCACATCGCCTCCTACCAAAAAGAATTGTCAAGAAAGTATAACAAAACAAAGGCATCCAAGGCAATTCAAGATCGGAGATTGTCGCAAGAAAGTGATGGGAAACACCTTAGTTCTAGGAGATGGCAAGTCGGGCCTAATTGGGAAGGACCCTACAAAGTGGTCGGATTGGCAGGCAAAGGGGCATACCACTTGGAAGATGAGGACGGCAAAGCAATTCCCAGGCCATGGAACACAGCAAATCTCAAGTTGTTTTATTTCTAGCTTCTTTCCTTTTAAGTATGTGTAATTTTTTACTTTCTCAATAAAACAAGTCGATTCTTTTTTAGCATAATTGTTTTCAGTAGAAAGTAGCTTTAGTTAGGTGCATTGTACACATAGTTGGCCAGAATAACCAACTATGTCCCTTCCTAAGCCCAGGATAAGGATCCAGTCGCAGACGCTTTTGATCTAATAACCAAAACACCTTATTCGAAGTTGGTCGAAAAACCAACTTAGAGGTTGGTCGATTAAACCGACACCTCCTAAGCCCGTGATAAGGATCCAGTTGCAGGCTTGGTTGTTATAACTAAACACTATTCTAAGTTGGTCGAAAACCAACTTAGAGGTTGGCCGATTAAACCAACTTTTTGTACTCTTCAGAAGCAAGTTCATGGTCAAGAGTGGTTGGTCGATTAAACCAACTTAGAGGTTGGTCAATTAAACCAACTCTTGTTACTCTTCAGCCGAAGTATGGGTATGGCCGAAGAATGGTTGGCTGGATTAAACCAACTCTTGTTACTCTTCAGCCGAAGTAAGTATGTCGGCTGAAGAGTGGTTGGCTGGATTAAACCAACTCTTGTTACTCTTCAGCCGAAGTATGGGTATGGCCGAAGAATGGTTGGGTGGATTAAACCAACCCTTGTTACTCTTTAGCCGAAGTAAGTATGTCTACCAAGAGTGGTTATCGATTAAATCCAACTTTATACTCTTCACCAAGTAAGGGTATAGTCAAGAATAGTTATCGGATTAAACCAATATCGATACTCTTCACCAAGTGGTTATATCACCAAGAGTGGTTGGCTAATAAGTTAGATAGCTAAAACCGAGATTACGAGAGCAAATGAGTTCGTGGAAAATTCATTACAAATGTAAGCATGCTCAAACAGTAATAAAGCCAAATAAGAGTTAGAGCACGAAGAAGATTTTTATATTGAAGTAAAAAGCAAGTACAATTGAGGGCCGCAACCCGTTACAAGTTCAAAAGAAAAGAAAGAAAAAATACAATCACTTAAGAGTTCATCAATTTCGCATCAAATTCAACATCAAGATCTCGGTCAAGTCCGGCTTGAGGTGGGAGCTTTCACTTGAACCGCTGTCAATCTAAGAAAGACGCAGATCGCCGGTAGCTCATCACCAAGTTCAACCATCGCTCTAACCGAAGCTTTGATTATTGGGTTGTTCATTGACTACCGGGTAAGAGTTGGCCTCATCCTCATCATCATCATCATCATCATCTTCATCATCACCGCACTTCAAGAAATTGCCTTTGGAGATCGGCAAGATATTGAAAGCGAGGCCGAATAGAATACGGTGGAGCATTGTAGACCCTGTCAGCGCATAACTGCCACTCCACCGCACCTCCACCCACATTTGAAGAATAAGTCCTGCGTCAGTAATCGACGGTATAATCGATTGCCTTCGCCTTCTTAAAGCCTTGTTTTTCTTTCTTAATGCCCACCTTCAATTGGGCTATCTTGTCTTTTTTTCTTTTCAATTTTTGCCAAAAGGCGGTATTTGTCTTTTGCCTCATATAACCTTCGCTTGGCCGATCGAATCAAAGCTCGGCCACCGACCATTTTCAGATCTCGCCGTAATTTGTCTTCTTGCCTCCTCCGCTCATTGTTTTTGCCTCTACCACCATGGCCTCCTTAAGCTCCATGACCTCCCTGTGTAACTTGGTTTTTCTCGATGGCTCGAAAGGAGAAGTAACTTTAGCCGACCGAAAGTTGGAAAAATTACATAGAAAGAAGAAAGCTATTTACCAGATCATGGACTTGGTTGAAGACCTAATGGACTTCGCCTGTTAAGTTGCTTGTTGTGGTCCTCCATGTCTTTAGGAAGGCACACACTTATGGCCAGATTTAAAGCCATCAAGTGGTCCTTCGTGACAACCGAATCAAGCGGTGATATCTCGGTTGTTGAAGGTCGCCGGGAACCCATTTTGAGGAGGAGGCGCTCGGTCCGATTGTTCTATTGGGGCTTGGTTGAATGTTTGGGGTAGGACTTGGTGGCGTATCGGTTCGTCCTCATCAACAAGTCGTGGCTCGTTTGGCTAGTCCGCACGCTTGTTTCTGCGAGAAGAAGATGGTCGCTGATGGAACGCCCACCACCGTCCCAGTGGTTTGGCCGGTTGGTTGTACATCGGCTGGAGTTGTTGCGGTCAAAAGGGCCTTCAGCCTGCTCTTCTTTGCCATTTCTTGTTTGGCTATAAGTGGGATTTGGTTTATCTAGGGCAAGGATGGGTCCGGTTCAGGTGCTTCTTCAAGAAGAAAGTCAGTAACTCTCGCTTTTTCTACGGCAGAATCGTATCAGATGTCACCAAAGTCGAGAAGTTTAGCCCAACTTCTTTCTTGAATACGTAGTGTGGCGCGGAGAATACCGAGGTTGAGGTGGCTGTACAATGAATGTATATAGGCTGAGTCTGCATGAAGAAGACAACTGTTAGTCCGCTCTAAAATTGGAAACTGAAGTAAAAAATAAGAATTCATGGAAAACCAAAGTAACTATACCAGGTATTCCTTTATTCCAATTTATACGTCGGCCAGGAATCTGGGCTTGATGATCTTCAAAATTCCCAGAGACCCAAAAAAAATCGTCATCGTTCAAGTCCTTGTCCGGTGTCCTGTATTATTTTTTCACGCCGGCAAGATTCTCAAATAGTATACCCACCCATCCTCTTGAACCTAAGGAATATTGGTGGAATATTTTGGCTAGGCCGAGGCTTAGACCGCTTGGTGGTTTAGTTCGCTATTCCCATTATGATTCGCAAGAGTTGGTGGAGAGTTGGGTTGGGCATAGTCTGGTTTGCCTAAGAAACTCACAAATTAAAGGTTGGATCGAATCTCATCCGGCTTCTATTATTGAAAGCAGGGTAAAGGGTATAAAGCCTTCATTCCCCATGGAATGGTATTTGGTTTGGCTAGGTAAGGTGCACGCCGTCAGTATCCTATAATCCTTTCGAATTCTAAGAAGGCCTCCTAGGTTTCTACTAAAACCTATACTTCCCAATTTATTGTATAAGTTAAAAATAAATTAGTTCACGGAGAAGTTGTGCCGTAAGCTCTGGCCGAGCCAAGAGGATGGCTTGGGCAACCTAAAGTCCGCAAAGTGGAAAAACAAGGTGTTAAGCATGATCGCTGACCGTGCTACAAAACAAAGCAAGAAAAGAGAAGTCTTACTGCCACATAGGGCACTACAGATCTACCTCGCCATACAACAAGGTGTTTGTTATCTCTACCAACAGAGATGTTTGGTTATCTTGGTTCTACCTATGGGTTTGTTATCTGATTAAGCATCAAGGGCTTTTAAGTTCGGTTAGAAACCGAGAAAGTGGTTTAGCCTCAAGGCTCAAATTTCCGTGGCCAAGATTTCTAGTTCGGTGAGTTTTATTTTGACTAATGTGAATCAGATGGTAACCTATTGAAACTACTGTTACATGCACAAGTTCTAGTTCGGTTCTAGTCTGCCTAAATCTATATATAGCAAAAATAGTTTCCTAGTTTGGTTGGACGGGATTGTGGATCAAATAAGTGTTCTATTAGTCGCTTGAAGTTCATGAGGTTCTAATGAAATTTTTTCCGTAAACCACGCCAAGTTAAGTTTTTTCCAGAAAAGTGTTTTACAAAAACAGACTACAGAAGATTGAACAAAGTACAGAAAACAAAGGAAAACGAGAAACAGATTCGTAATACTTACCTGGTAAAGAGGAAGAAGAACGAGATGGAAGCAAACGGCAGCAAGAACACAAGCTTCAGAGGTGTGAGGTTGAAGAACAGTAAGAACTGAAGAAGTGAGAGAGGAGAGATTGAATAGTTTGGTGAATGATTTGAAGAGAGAAAAGGTTTTTTTGATGAAAAGCCTCAAGTGAACTGCTCAAAAATTACGAGTACGAGGCGGCATACCGTGAATAGCCAATAAGAGCCTGCCACGTGTCACTGGAAAGGGAAGCGTTTCAGTTGTTGTAATTGAAGAGACGATTTGACGAACGCGGCAAATTTCGGCTTAGGTTTAGTTTTACCGGATAAGCTAAATAGTTTTAGCTTGAGAAGTCGAGAAGTTAAAAGGTTTTCACCCGAATAGCTAAAGGATTGTAGCTACCGGATAAACTAAAACTTTAGCTCGCTTATAGACAGTAATCCCTATCATGTCGCAGATGGAATTAAGGGCAATCAGGAGGGTAATTTATACAGGTAAGTTGGGCCAGGCTAAGTAATGGGCCGGTGTGGGCCGGAGTATGAAAAGCAGAGTAAAAAGACCTCATTCAAGTAGTCCGTCATGAAGTGTGTTATCTCGTCACGATTAGTCTTGGCCAAGGAAAAATGTTGTTATATCAGTTCAGGAGAGCGCTACGGTTAGCCCGGTTGGGTCTTCTAGCCGAAGTAAGGGAAGCTATCTTCCTGACTGTCCTGAATTAGTTCGGCAAGTATCTTTTATGGATAGCTCGGTCGTAGTATGGGAAGCCGAGGTAGGAGACAGTAAGGCAGAGCCGAACTAGCGTATAGGTTGGTCACTCCGGTTAGTCTAACATGGCAATGTTACTTCGGTCGTAAGGTAGTTCGGCTGTGGTAAAACCATCTCACTTGGTTTAAGCAGTGAGGGGGGTGTTGAGAGAAGCATTATCTCTCAGGAGTATGAATCCTAGGAGGACTCTACATGGAGGAGTAAGAATCCTACTAGGATTGTGCCACACGAAACCTATAAAAGCTCACCAATATCACTTTTGGAGAGGTAACACACAACTTTGTTTTCTGAATACACAGAGCTTTTGTCTATTTGTCAAGCTTACTGACTTAGGCATCGGAGAGGTTTCTGCACACACCACGGCTAGCTCACGCTTGTGTTTTCAAGTGATAAAGTTTACATCGCATTTGAGAAGCGCAGATTTAATCAACAGGATTATACGAGAATGTGTATTTCTTTCCCGTACAGTATCTTTCAAATATATAAATTTGTGGATGTTTTATCGTAGACATTGTATACATTTCTTGTACTTATACCTTTGCTAAATTTCATATACTGTGTTAAATGATTCTCACTAGGCTGTGACTTACCCTATTTAGGAATTATATTTGTGTGTTGGTGACTTGCCTCCACCCAAACAATAGCTTGAGGACATTTTGGGAGCAAGAGCTTATCTTGATTGTATATTTTTGTAAAGCCGATCACTTAAGATGTAATGAGCTAAACTCACTTTTATTGTAACCAAGTGAAGGCTTGGAAAGGTGTAAGCCAATAGAATATTTATTTTTGTTAAACTCTTTTGTATCTTTAACTTTCATGTAATAGAAGGACTATTTACCCTGATTTATGCGGTTATTTATAAATGTTCTGGGATATATTTATTGCATATTTTGTATGCTATACCTAAATGACTATTTTGACCGTCTACTATTTAATTATGTATTATATTTAGTAAAATTCAATAAAATTTAAATGTCTCAATTTAAAAATAGAATAATTTTATTTAACTTTTTATTGATGTTTTATTTATTTAATTTTTTATAGATATTTTATTGATGTTTTATTTTAAAATTTTGTTTATATTTTATTTAATTTCATTATTTAAATTTTAGTAGATGTTTGATTTAATTTCATTATTTTATTATTATTATTTTTTAAAATAAATTTATTTAAAATTTTAATTAAAAAAAATAACATATATTTATTGATATTTTATTTATTTAATTTTCAAAAAATAAATTTATTTAATTGTGTAAAAAACAAAATAAAATAAACTTTTATTTAATCTAACTAAAAATAATTAAAATATTAAAAATATGCTTAATATTGTTATTTGTGACGACCGGGCCTTTATTCTTCCTTATTTTCTTTCCTCTTCACTTTGTTCTCTTTGCTCTTGTTGAGTTTAAAGTGTCTGGGAATAATTCTTGAAATTGAAATCTTTATTCTTATTGTGTCTTTGATTGAATAGCATTTGTTTCGGGAGGTGCGGGGTCAGGTCCGGAGCACCTGGAAGCGAAGGGAAAAATTTCTAGGCTGCTGGGCAAGAGCCGCACGTGTGGGATGGAGGCCGCACGTGTGGGGGATGGAGGCCGCATGTGCAGGAATGGGTGAGTTGTACACTGCCTAAAAAGCACGTGCGGAAGGAGGTGCGGAAGAAGCCCCGCATGTGTGGAGATGAAGGTCGACGTGGAAGGGCGCCCACACGCAAGTGGTAGGGGTGTCCCACTGCAAAGACTGGGCATCCGAAAACCTTGTTTTTTACCCTTTTGCTTAATTTGTAACCCATTTGGGGCCTCTTCTTCTCACTATAAACCCCTATATTTTCTCCTCATTCTCTCTAAAACCCTCATCTAGCACAAAGAAACCCTTAATCTCTTGTGATTCTTGGGCCAAAGATCATCATCTCTCCATAATCTTGAAGATCTAAGCTAGAGTTCTTCTTGGTGTAGTAGAGGATTGAAGGACCCTCCATTAAAGCTAGGGTTTCATCATCTTCTTCATCAATCTTTTGAGGTAGGGAAATCTCCTTGAGTTATATATATATTTATGTTAGATTTGGTTGATTTAAAGCTTTTATTAATGATATTGAAGGTTTGGTTGTGCTTCATAAATGCTAGGGTTATGATGGTGGGATTGGTCTCTCTCTCCTAAATTAACTCTTGAAAATTTTCTTTAACTAACATAATAAGAGGGGAGATGTTTGCTTTGGTTTGACATAAAAACCCTAGAACTTTTGGGGAGTTTGAAAGATGAAGATAGGTTTGGGGCATTTTGTTGTTTTGTTATTAGGAGTGAACCTTTATCTTATATTTAGCAAAATGACAATTTACTTGATGTATGAGAAATGACATACTACTTTAACCTCATTGTTAAACACTTGAAGGTGCATTGTTATGAAATAGCAAATGATTTTGCATCTTGAATGGTGAAAATGGTGAATATTGGAGTGATGTTCAAAAAACATCACTTGTGACCTTGAAGGGGTTAAATTGTTGTGAATTGGGCATGTTGACAGATTGTTGTTATGATGAATTGATAGCATGACCATTGGGAAATAATGTTGATGAGAAGGAATGAACACGGTAGTAAATGGATTTCTGTAGAAATGTTTTGAAACGAAAAATTCCTTTGAGATATGTTGTATTGCATCATGTTCCTATTGGATTTATTTTATTATTGCACATTCTCATCAGGTTTATTCTGAGAAGGATTACATTGTAAAGAGAACTACAAAACTTTGTATGGGATAAATACAGTGGTAAGTCCGGTTAGAAGGTGTAGATGAGTTTGATAAGTTGACGAAAGTGTCCATGGTGAAAGACCAAAAATCGCTGATAGGTGTCGAAGCTTTCCTGTTAATAATGTAAAATGACAATTTGGTAGTACTTGTAGAGTCTACTTGCGCACACCAAATTTAGGATTACCAAAGATCGATTTACCGCCTTGTGATTAAAAAAGGTTTAAATTTGGAAATTGATGAGATCGTAATTGTAAATGAAATGCATGGTGTTTCCCAAGAAAGACATGAATAATATTTTGAAAAGAGTATTGCATCGATTTGCACTTGCATTCAATTTTAGCCATCTAACATAAAATGTATATACTTTGTTTGGTATTTCTCATCGGGCTTTATGCTCACCCCTATGAGATTTGGTGCAGGTAAAGACGTGGTGATCCCACCAAGTTGAGGGCGCGGATAATTGTAAAGAGCACATGGCTCTTCTTTTGTTGTGATTTCTTTTGTAAAGCCAAGGGCTAACATGTATGGGTCCGAAAGACCACTTTTGTGTAATCGGGCTATTGCCTTGGAAGATGTAAGCCCTTAAGGGCACTTTATTATTTTGAGAATAGGTGCTTCACATGCTATAGATTCATATATTCTTTTGTGTTGTGAATGTATACTGCATGTGGAACTTTTGTATTAAACCCATTTATTATATATATGAAGATGGAAGAGTTATTGTTATTGTATAGTAAATGTTTGTTCATTTGGGGGTTCATGTTGAATTATTTCAGGGTGTGACAACTTAGTATCAGAGCTACCGGGTTGGAATACTTGGGGCTCGCAGGAAGTGGTTGCTATACCACAATGGGTTCATTCCGCATGACTAGGAAGTGTTTTGTTTTTGTGATTATATGACAGCATGTTTATGTGACTATGTGGGTATGTGATTAGACTTTTGGGATGTTATTTGCGCCTATTAGATTCCTTGAGGTCTTATTAGAAGGGTACTTGATCAATACTCATTCTACTAAGAATTCTTGGCTGTGGGACTTAATCTCATCACTAAAGGATAATTCGTATGTGCTTATGTGACTACGTGCTTATGTGGAGTGAATTAATTGGTTTGTGTGTTAGGATGTATATAATCGTATTATTTTAATGTGTGAGGCAAGTTGCGAGCACATTTGGAATTATGTGCTAAGTTATCTATTTTGTTCCTTAATTAGGATGTCGGGAAAGATTCGAACACGAGGTGGTAGAGGTGGAAGGCGAGATCGAGGTCACTGGGGTGTACATGAGATACCGGTCCATGAGGTCCCGATACAAGAACAGGGTCTAGACCAAGCTAACATGGCCGAACAAGTGGGGTAAGCGAAGGTGCCAAGGCAAGCCGGCCAAGCTGCAATGAGGGCTCTAGCCCGAGAGATGGCGGGGGCATTGAGGGAGTCCATGAACATACTTAGGGCGGAGATCCAAACTAGAGAGAATGTTGCGGAGACAAGGGCGAACTTCCTCACGATGGAGTTTTTGCGGGCCAAGTCGGATGAATTCCATGACGGCCCCGAGTCGAAGAAGGCAGACGAATGGCTAGAACAAATGGTAAAGACTTTTGAAATGCTTCATATAGAGGATAGTGAGTTAAGGGTGACTCTTGCGAGTTACTACCTCAAAGGGGATGCAGGGCAATGGTGGAAAGTACGCCAAGGGTCGAATAGCACCAACATGGGAGGCATTTTTGGTAGCCTTCCAAGACAAGTACCTACCTCCCAATGCTAGGGAGAGGTTGAGGCAGGAGTTCAAGGACCTTAAGCAATTAAACATGTCAAATTGGTAGCGACAGAGGAGCGTCGTTGCATTGAGTTTGAGCAGAGATTGAGAACTAAGATTTTGTTCAAGGTTGCCGGGAACATGATCCAAAATTATGATCGTCTTGTGGAGGCAGTTGCATATGTGGAGATTATTGTGGAGACCGAGAAAGAGAGACTTCGGAATTCGAGGTCTAGGGGCCAAGGGCCACAGGGAGACTTTAGGCCCAACAAAAAGAGTAAAAGCACCTTTTTATCCCAACAACAAGAATAATCTAGATCTACTTTCCCCTTGCCTAGTGCGGGCCTGGGGAAAAGTGCACCGAGTGGGTTTTCTTGCTTCAAGTGTGGCTAGCTGGGGCACAAGGCCTTTTCTTATCCACGTATGAGGAGGACGACAGATGTTGCCATCACTACCACTTAACCGCTCTCAAAGTCAGTCTCAGAGTACGGTCACGGCCTATTTGCTTTCAAAGGCATCAGGGCATATGAAAAGAGCTTGCCCTCGGCTAGAGGCGATCCGGTGCTTCAGGTCTAGGGAGACATGAAGCCACCAGCAGGCTCACTCAACTCAGGTTTCACGGGTTCATCAAGGAGCCACTTCAACTCTATCAGTGCAACAGGCCTATGCTCTGAGGGATGAGCAGGTTGAGGTGTTAAGCAGAGGCCATGTGCCAGGTGTATGCAGCTACTATGCCAAGAGCAGCTTGCCAGGATCCTCAGGTGAGAGGTATTTTATTGTGTGTAATTCTTGGCCAAATGTTGATAGATACGAAAAGGCCTCATTCATTCATATCTGCGATTCGATCTGATTAGGACTAGAGGTGACTCGCTTAGCGCCTTCACTCAGAGTAGAATCTTCATAGGGGTACAGCTTGACTTAGATCGTATTGCCGTGATTGTGAGATAGAGGTTGTCACGAACTCCGCTTGTTTTTGTGTTATTAGACATGTCCAGCTTTTGTTGTCATTCGGGCATGTATTGCTGACTTCAGATCGGGCAAAGGATTGATTGTTTTTGGCGGAGGGTCACAGTGCACCTCGTGGTGATTGTTTTTATTTTCTGGGGGACAGGGTTGATTGGTTCCTATCGCTGGTGTGTGATCCTCGTAGTAGGGATGAGCTTAGTGATCTTCTTGCTACTCTTTTGGATAATGAGAGTGGCGAAATTCGAGTTGAGTTGGCAAGGGTAGTGTGTGAGTACCCAGACATGTTTCTCGAGGACCTTAATAGTTTGCCACCCCATCGGGAGATTGAGTTCACCATCAACTTAGTGCCTGGAACGGCACCAATTTCTATGGAGCCATATAGATTTGCACCTGTGGAGTTGCATGAGTTGAAGATTCAACTCCAAGAGCTTTTAGACAAGGGCTTCATTCGCCCTAGTACGTCACCTTGGGGGGGCGCCGGCTCTCTTTGTGAAGAAGAAGGATGGGTCGTTGCGGTTGTGTATTGATTACCGCAAGTTGAATCGAGTTACCGTTAAGAACAAATACCCTTTACTTAGAAATAGATGACTTGTTTGATCAACTTAGAGGGTCTTGTTGCTTCTCCAAGATAGATTTAAGGTCGGGGTACCATCAATTGAGGGTCCGAGAGAAGGACATCCAGAAAATGGCATTTTGTACGCGTTATGGCCATTACAAGTTCCTTGTAATGCCATTTGGGTTGACTAACGCACCGGCTTCTTTCGTGGATTTAATGAACCGAATTTTTAGGGAGTATTTGGACCGTTTTGTGGTCGTCTTCGTGGACAACATCCTAATCTATTTGACCTCCGAGGAGGAACACGAGGCTCACTTGAGGATAGTGCTTGACTTACTTAGGGAGCATCAGTTATATGCCAAATTTGAGAAATGTGAATTTTGGCTCACTGAGGTGAAGTTTTTGGGCATGTGTCAAGAGAGAGGGTAACGGTAGATTCTTCGAAGATAGATTCTGTACAAGATTGGGAGCAACCTAAGGACGTTCTTGAGATCCGGAGTTTCTTGGGATTACGGGTACTATCGACGCTTTTATAAGAGATTTTTCTAGACTAGCCGCGCCTTTGACTAGATTGACTAGAAAGGGGGTTAAGTTTGTGTGGAGTGAGGCGTGTGAGAAGTCTTTCTAAGAGCTCAAAACTAGGTTGACTACGGCACCAGTGTTGATCATTCCAGAGAGGCGCTTGGGTTACACCGCTTATCAGATGCTGCCCTTAACGGGCTTGGTTGTGTGTTGATGCAGGAGGGAAGGTTAGAAGCGATGGTTCACCAAGAATTGAAAATTCATGAGAAGAATTACCCTACCATGACTCTAGAGTTGGCCATAGTAGTGTTTGCCTTGAAGATTTGGAGGCATTATTTGTATGGTGAGAGGTTCGAGGTTTTCTCCGATCACAAGAGCTTAAAGTACTTGTTTTCCCAAAAAGATTTGAATTTGCGTCAACGGAGGTGGATGGAATTTTTAGAAGACTATGATTTTGAGTTACACTATCACCCGGGGAAGGTCAATGTAGTGGCCGACGCCTTAAGTCGAAAAACTGTGAGTAGTTTGGCGAGTATAGCCATTCGGGAGTGGATTATGTTGGGTGAAGTCGGCAAGTTTAAATTGCATTTGGTTGAGTCCAAAAGGAGTGCAACTTTGTTAGCCTTGAGTGCTCAACCTACCTTGATTAGCAAAGTTGTAGAGACGCAACAACGGGACCACAAAGTAGAATTAATTCGTAGCTGAATTTCTGATGGAAAGGAAGAGAAGGGTTTGAACATTCACTCGGATCAGAGTGTACGCTACCTAGATCGTCTGTTTGTGCCTGAATCTTGTAGGGAGGAAGTGCTTGGGAGTTCCATCACTCACGCTTTGCGGTACATTCGGGAGGTACCAAAATGTATCGAGACCTTAGCTGTCAGTTTTGGTGGAGGGGTATGAAGCAGGATGTTGCATCCTTCGTATCGAAGTGCCTTACTTATCAGCAAGTCAAAGCCGAGCATCAGAGACCAACAGGTTTGTTACAACCTTTACCTATAGCCGAGTGAAAATGGGAACACGTGACCATGGATTTCGTAGTTGGGCTTCCTAAGACGCAATGGGGCAATGATGCCATTTGGGTAATTGTTGATAGACTGACTAAATCCACACACTTCATTCCAATGCGTACTAGTGACTCAGTTGAGCACTTAGCAGAGTTGTATGTTAGAGAGATAGTTCGCTCATGGGGTCTCCAGAACTATTGTGTCGGATAGATCCTCGCTTACCACCGGTTGTGGCAAAGCCTTTAAGAGGCATTGGGAACCAAATTGACCTTTAGCACTTACCACCCTCAAATCGATGGCAAATAAGCTTAATTCATTCAAATTTTGGAGGATATGCTTAGAGCTTGTGTCCTAAATTTCAAGGGGTCTTAGGAGAGACACTTACTGCTGATTGAATTTGTCACAACAATAGTTATTAGGCTAGCATTGGGATGACACCGTTTAAGGCCTTGTATGGCCGACCTTTTAGGTCACCAATTTGTTGGGCTGAAGTAGGGGATGTACCATTGTTGGGTCCGAAAATTGTTAGAGAGACAACTGAGAAAATTGCTCTCATTCGGAAGAGGTTAGCTACGGCCCAAAGTCGACAGAAGAGTTATGCCGATAAGAGGAGGCGACCCTTATCCTTCAAAGTGGGTGATCATGTGTTCCTTAAGATCTCACCTAGGCGGGCTTGATGAGGTTTGACAAGAGTGGAAAGCTATCTCCGAGGTTTATTAGACCTTCGAGATATTAGAGAGAATCGAAGTGGTAATACCGTTGGTCAGGTCGCAACAACTTTCGGGGTTCACAATGTGTTTCATGTGTCAATGCTTAGGAAATACGAGCTAATTCTTCTCAAGTGTTGGATTGGGTTGATTTGGAGGTAAATGAAGATGCCTCCTACGAAGAGCGACTGTTTAAATCCCAGATACTGGAACAAGTGCTACGGGTAAAACCATATCATAGTGAAAGTGTTTGTAGACACCCCATTTTTGATCGACCTTAAGACTCAGATGTCACCGATTGAGCGCTTGGTGATGTTGCATATTGTGCTCGTTCTGAGGTTGCGGAGTCCCGGCTGCGAGCCTGCCTCCGGACTTCCGGACTCTTTTTGTGCTTTGGCCTTGGCCATGAGCCAGCCTGCTTTCTGCTTTCTTCCCAAGGAGGAGAGGTCTCAGATCATCTCTCAGCGGGCCGAAGCTACGCTTTCGTGGTCGAGGCCATTTTTCCCATTTCGGAGTCTCCCGATTTGCTTGAGCTATCGTGCCGAAGTGCCTCGGCCGAGACTGCCTAATCACCTCCGCTTGTCTTTTGCATATACATCTTATTTACTCCTTTTGAGGGACACTGTGGTCCGAGAGACCAACTTCAGAGTCGAACACCACTTCCTGCCTAATGGCTTAGTTTTGGGCCCCGTTGCTGCTGCCCCTCAAACCTTCATTTTGCACTCTGTTTGAGTTCATTTTGGCAGGACCTTATTTTCATCACTAGGAAGGTCGAGAAGGGTGGGAGGCCGAATTGTTCCTAAGAACCAGCTTATATTTCCTCATCGCCTCCGGCCGCCTGCTTTTTCTCACTTGAAAACCAATGTTGACCACCCTAAGGCCACTTTTTTCCACTTAAACCACATATTTGTGTTGTACACACCGAGGCCACCAATATCATATGGTCGGCTAGTAATTGTGTTTGACCCTTTTGAACCCCTCCTAAAATGGCATTTTCTCTCCTGGTTCACTTTCTCCTTTTGACCACATAGTCAGGTTGTGCACACATGGAAGGCCACTAATGGCATGGCCTACCAAGAATCTTCATTGACCTTTTGACCTTGGCCGGCCACGAAGGCCACCTAAGCCCAAGAAAACCTGGCCGCCATGATCCTCGTGGTTGGTATATCACAAATCAGATTCCTTTTCCCCATATTTTGTATCCTGAAGGTTACATTTTGGGGAAACTTGAATTGTTTTCCCCATTTTTCCTCTTTTTGCCTATATAACCAAAGACCCCAGGTCTGGTTTTAGGGTTAGAAAATCCCTTTGAAGCCTTGTATTACATCTTCCCTCACCCTTACTTCAAGCATCCAAACCTCCTAAACCTCACACCATTTCTACACCATCACCTAGAACCACACCACCACTCCATTCCAGCAGCTTGGAGGATCTTTCCAGAGCTTAGGAGGGAAACATTTCTTGGTCCAAAGGCTGTCATAGACTTGGTCTACAAGGGTAACTTCCATTTCTCTCTTTGTGCTTCATTTTGTTCAATATTCAGCCTTTTGTGCTTGCATATTTGGGCTCGGACCCCAACTAGAAATAGGCTTATTTTGGAGCCATTTAGCATGTTTGATTAAGGCCCTCTCACCGTTTGAGGCCTCCTCTTTGCACTTGCTTTTTTACCTCTCTCTTGTATGCCTATTTCTTGTGTAGTATTTTTGGCCTATATGTAAACTGTTTTGAGGCATGTTGTAAACTCTAAAGTAGCTTCTTTAAGCCCTTATTCAACATTGTTGAAGGCTCATCACTGTTTGAAGCTTCCATATGTCACTTGCCTTGTATCCATCTTATGGTCCTATTTTTGCATGATTTGTTAACCCTTGTTCTTGCATTTTGGACTTTGTTACGAACTGTAAATGGCCTTATTTTTGACCCCCCTTCATGTTTCTATTATGGTCCTTTTTCATTTGAAGCATCCTTTTTCTACTTTTGTGTTATAGCTCTTTTTGGCCTTATCTTGCATAGTATTTTCAGCATGCTTGTGCACTGTTTTGGGTTTGATCATAAACTGTAAAAGGTCATATTTTGGGCTCCTATTCAACATTGTTGAAGGGCCCTCATCTTTTTGTGGTCGGAAGCCATCACTTCCTTCTTCGTCCCCCTTTTGGCCCATTTCTTGCATGAGAGTTTAGCTACACTTGTGTTTGTTTTTGAGGTTTTTCATAAACTGTAAAACATCATATTTTGGGCCTCTCTTCAATATTGTAGAAGGTCCCTTCTCTGTTTAAGGTCAGAAGCTTCTACTTGCTTATTATCTCGCTGGCTATTTTTGCATGCTAGCTTAGCCCCATTTGTGTTCACTGTTTGGCCTTGCTTAAAACTGTAAATATTCTTATTTTTGGGCTGTCTTGATTCTGTATTCACACTCCATGTTCAAATAATGCATGCATTGCATAGTCATAGGTTATTCCGTATGCCTAATTTCATGTTTCAGGACTTATTCCATGCATCGGGTGCCTTTTTGCCATGTTTTTCGACCTGCTTTGCATCACTTTTGCTAACTGAAATTTTCATGCTAGTATGCCATATTCCATGCCTTGCCACGCCTTGTTAGAGTGGCATTCCGTGCCTTAGATTCAAGATCAGCTTATGCAAGACGCAGCACGATTTCGAGTTGTCTCATTTTCATCTAATGGCCTCTGTGAGTGTGTGGAGGTCTACTTGTGTTGGTGTAAGTCCATTATGCATTGTGTATGCCATCTCATTCTATAGCATTGTGTATGCTATTGTTGTATGTTAGCGATTGCGATGCTTATGTTACCTCGCATCATGTATGCCATTTCATAGCATTGCATGTTAGGTTGTATCTTAGTTGCATTTCATGCATGCTCATGCATATTGCATTGTGTTCGGGATAGGAGTTAGGAGCACGGAAACGAGGGGCTTTCAGACCGAGTGACTGAACGTGGTCTCAATTTCCAGCCACCGATTAATTCCAGATTATCCATGATGGAGTTAGGTCTTGTTGTGTTCATATGTGCATTCATTTCATATTGAGTTGTGCAATCGACTCTCGCCATCATGCATCGAGATGCGGATTGGTGGCATGAGGATCGAGGTATGCATACATATGTGAAAATACATTGCCATGCCCTTTCTTGCTCTCGTTGCAAAGAAATCAAGAATCGCAGCCTTCTGAGCTTGGCATGCATTCCAAAAACAATTGCAAACAGAGAGGCTAATTGGGGCATCAGAGTGGATTTTCGCACAAGGCAACCCGACATGCATCATTCATCATCTCAAGAAGAGTCAAGATAGTCCCCGGCTTGCATGCCAGCTTTATTATTTTCTTAGTTAATTTGTAAATTAATTAGGATTTGTACATATTTGGACCGTACATTTGGACTGTATTATTTATTGGACCCGCGTAGGGCAATGTTGTAATAAGCGTGTGTGTGATGTATGTCTTCCAACCCCACATCTTTTCTCCCTTTATTTACCTCGCTATGATGGTTAGATTAGGCATGTTTCAATTAACATACAAAGATGATAGCATGTTGACATTCATTCATTTGTTTTGTATGCACTCCTCATGCATCATACTAATCGTGATTTGTATTTCAATTCCAAATTGAATACTTAATAGTTGTTGCATCTCACATGCTATGTTTAGAATAGCGAGCCGCTTATAGTTGCATTTTTGTATGTGTTGCATTAGGCATTTCTCAGATATTTAGGATCATGCATGATTTCTAATCGGTTTTTATTTTGGCTTGGAGTACTCGGTGAGTTTTATGCTTTAGCATCCTTGCATGCGTGTGAGTGACTGCCATGAATGGCATACTTACCATGAGGCTAACCGCTTATGTGATATAACTGCTTGAATGCCTGTGGATGAAGGTTAGGTTGTTTGGATTGGAACGAATCATCAACTGTTTGTTTTAAGCCCACTAGGTAGTGGCAAAATCATGTCTTCTAAGCCCACCTGGGGGTGGCAAAATCTATATTTTAAGCCTCCACCATGGGTAGTAACCATCTTTCAAGAAAACAAACATGAAATGTTTTGTTCCAATCCAGCACCGGTCTATACTTGAATGTAGTACACTTCACATATTAAATCTAGACTAATAACCTAATAAGAACGTATAACGCTTTCAAAATCGATATCATGGTTATAGAGGCTGTCTTTAATCGGCGAGAAGGGGTGCTCAATGGCGACCTTTCCTTAATCGTACTCTAAGTTCCCGAGGTTGAGGCAACTTTGAGGATGACAAGACACGCGGCCTTAGGCAACGAGTCGTGGTTTCCTAAATTTCCCAAAATAAAATATTTAGATGGCGATTTCAGATCCGCAAAGTACCATGTTTGGCACTTCTTTCAAAAAACTGCTTTCAAAACGACGGTGGATTTGGACTCTTGGTTCGAGATTAAGAACCGTGACACAAAAATTCGAAGTCCGAGTAGCGCAGGTCCTCTCTGGCTTGTTATGCTTCGACATCACTGGGATTTAGAGAACTTGACTAACTCATGATATCTTGTTTTGACTACACTTATGTGTTTCTTTTGCATTGATTTGACATTGGTGCTTAGGACACCGTGGTTTGCCATCCGCTATTCTCGAACGACCGGCCGGAGGCTTGTCTTTGCTTGGTCAAGGCATGACCATAAGGCCGGACCGTGTAGGCTCACAAGATAGAACACAACCCCGCTTTTACCGGCACCTTTTGACCATTCGACCTAGTGCATATTCGGATCCATAGTGACCATTCCAAACTAGGACAAAGTGCTGTTTACCCGACAGGGTTGTTTGAAACCACAAGGCCATGCGAGTGAAACCCTAGCTCCTAACAAAATAGGACAGGAAACCCTACCCTCCATAGGGGTGTTTTGGCTCACTTGCTTGTTATGTGCTTTTAGAGTGCGCTCTCACAGGAATGCATGTATCAGCTTGCAAGTTTGGGGCACTCAGTTCATGGGCACTAATTCAATATTTTGGGATTCAAACACTTTACACAGTGTACTTTTTGGGGGACAGATTCAAGAGAGGGCACAACATCCTACTATGCTTGTATCCGTTGGTGAAGTTAGTCGAGATGTCGATGTTTTCCCTTTTGCTAGGTAGTCCCGAACCATAGCTTCGTATATTCCCGAATCCCCTGCACATCTGGGACTAGTGCCGATAGACTTTGTTAAGTCGAGATTCAATTCAAGGGCACCTAGTGTTCTTCACGAGGCAAGGCAAAGAAGTACGACAGGTCTATTAGTTCATCTCGATCCGGACAAATACCAAATACATCATCAAGAGACCTGATGGCACAGGTTCGGAAGAATTTTAGGCCGTGATAGCAAATACCAAATCAGAACTGCTATGCAAGCCGAGACCAAGATTGAAACGCATTTACCATCCGGGGCATCGCTTCACATCCAAATTTTGGGACCCCAAACCTGAACTTTGACCCACCCTCGCTAATCAAGATTTGCAGGTCCAGATCCTCGAGAAGGGCTCAAGCCCAAGTTGCACTTCTGGCACTTAACGAGAGAGGCGTTATCCCTTGATGCTAATGACCTCGATCTCGACCGCAATGAAAAAATTGCGAACCTTTAGGTTATTCAAAAGGCACAGGCCTTAACTCCATTCCTCGACATTGAGGATGGGCACACTAGTCTGCTGTATTGGCCCCCAAACAGATTCAAAATGCCATATATATTTGACTGCTTCGACGGTCCGAGATCCAATGGTACATATCCGACTTTTCTTGGATGTCCTGCCGATAGGTCCGATTTGCCACGTAAACTCTCTTTATGGAAGAACCCCGTCGGGTATAGCAGCCTACTTGGCACGCTTAAGTTGAAGATAAAGTGAAACAAAATCTGGAAGAATCGGCCGAGGCCTTTGTTGATCAAGATTCTTACAATACCTGTGTTGAAATGACCATGCAAGAGCTTAAAACAACCCGCCAAACCCAACAAGAGCCTTTTTTGTGAATTTGTTGCAAGGTGGAGGGCAAAGGCAAGACAGATGACAAATCGCCTTCCGAGAGAGATCAAGTGCAGATGATGGTGCTAAACTCGAGCATGATATGTTGCAAAAGTTGATAGTGGCTTCATTATTCACTTTCAAAAGTTTGCATGAACCGGGGTTGTGTCGAATGCGCTCAACAAATGGATCATTCCTGCATCAAGTGAATCGGCAAGGAGGGCGTATTGCAGGAGTACCAATGTCGGAAGTAGCACTATTCCGAACCCACTGGAATCAATACAATACATAGCTAACCCTTGCTAAACCAAGTCATTAATTACCAAATTTCACCAAGCTCAAGGCGTAACTTTCACCCTCTATACGGATGAGTCCGATTAGCGACTAAAACCATCGATGGAAAGGCATCTTAAACCCTCGATCCTCAACCTCTTCCCGACCCACTCTTACCAGACATAACCCCGCCAAGATCGCAAGGTAATTCATCGCCAGCCACATGGGTCATGGCACCGAGACCCCCATCATACCGCTTTCACATGAGGTCCAAAATCTCATCGACAACCTGGACGATAGCTCCACCTTCGTAACCTTCAATGACCAAACATCTCTCGCCACTCAATCTCTCATCCATATACTGCCATCCACCTATGACCCCAGCAGATACATCACCCCGGCCCGTCTATCCAAACCTGAGGTGGTTATTGCAGAAAGCATGGACTTATGCAAGATGGGTGCAGCTGAACGCTAATCATCTCAAACGCGAGGACCCACTACTTCGAAAGGATGGGAATGATAAAAGATCTTCAAAGAATTGTGATGTAAGATCCGCCTCCCGGACATTGGCTCCATCATCGACCACACCACATATTGGGAATTTACATGTCAAAAGGCTCCTCAGCCTTGGGACTCCGTCGCATTTGAGGAAGGCCAAGCCCTTGGCAAAGTGAGGCGAGTGGAAAGAACAAGGCAGGGGTGGGCATGGATCCCCATGAACATCTTATGTTTGTCTGTTGAGGCTTTGAAAGCCAAGGGATCCAACAAAGAGCAAGTCCTCGCAATTGTTGCAAAATTGTGTGATGACACTTTTGCTACTCAAGCCGTAAGCAAATTCAATCAAAGGAAAAACTGGAGAAGGGCCATACTCAGATACGATCCATCGTTAGCTCTAATCTTTCACTAAGAAGAGATCAGCAAAACCAAAGCCAAGACTCTACCAATCCTTTGCGCGCCAAAGAAAATCCACAAGCCTTGAAGTACCAACCCCGAGGTCAAAGGGTCTTCCATACCTTCACATGCCTTTTGTCCAAAGCTTTCCAAATCCTTGTTGGACAAGGCCATCTCAAACCCTTGAGCCTCGAATTCTCTCCCAACCCTCTTCCGCTATACATGATGCTGCCCAAGATTGTGCCTTCCATCAACAAACCGGTCATGGCACCGATAATTGCTTTCGTTTCGCCACGGCGTAAGATTTGATCGACAATCTGGGTCAAGTTGTCAAGCGGGCTTAAGCTCAAGAAGTTCATCTAAGCACTAGATCGCTGAACTTGGGGATAATGTGATTATGTGATCGAGGGGATGAACCACCGCGGATGGCGCCGGATTACTCCAAATTGTAGTGGATGGCATGCAATCAAGCTTTTGAGCAATGTACAAGTGTCAAGTAATTTTGCATTCTACTTGGTATTGTAACTCTTTTGTTTTCGAAGTCTATACTTTGTTTTCGAGTCATTTTTTGTTTTGGGTTTGTCTTGTTGTATTTGTAGTCACCCTATTGTATAGGAGCTTCGGGTGATTCCGGGGTGTTACTCCCCAAGCGCCACCATTTTTGTTTCGCTTGTTCTTTTCATGTTTTTGTCTTTGAGTCTGCTTTTTGTCGAGAGCCGCCACACCATCGATTTTGAATGAAATGAAGAAGTGGTTTTTTCACGCTTGTGTGCTTGCTTCTTTCCTTGTGCTTATGCCGTAGAGTTTGAAATGAAACGAACAATACTTTTGCCTACTTTTTAGCAACATGCGCTCGAACTCTGTTATTGCATTGACCTAAGTTTTTCAAAACCTTGAACATCATGCAGAAAACGAAGAGGAAGGAATTCTCGGGTTTTGCAAAAATTTGATCAACTGGAAGAAAGAGAGGCGCATAAGCTCCTTAATGAATGAAATCATGCTTGTTAGCGTTTGAGTACCGAGAAGGACCCCGCTTGATCCAGACCGGTTTCACACTATCTTCAACAACATGAAGCGATATTTTTTCGCTTAAAATTTTCAAAACAAAATGTTTTATGCTGGTCCTCATGTGAGACCAGGTCGAATCAGCTTGAGATTGTGCGTAGTCGTAGATCGCCTCACCTTCGAGAGATTCAACCCCTTCGCTTCCAAACCTTGAACTTGAATTCAGAAGATTCAATTCGTCAACTACGGCGCGAAAAATATGCGAGGCCCGGTGGTGGCTTAGACGGAAGCAACCCCTAACAAGAGTTCTGTGAAAGTTTTGATCAAGAAGATCAAAAGATCGGAAGAAGCTTGCAAAGCTAGAAATGTAAGTACTCCTTCAAACTAGGGCAAAGATAATTTGTTACATGCCTTAAAAGTCAAGATGAGTCCTCTTTGCAAATCAATGTACCACTCTCCTCGACACGGATGGCTTCAAAACCCTACAACTATTTTAGATAGACTAAGCTTACACTTTTACCCTTGAGAAATGTTTGGCTGGGTCAATAAACCTTAAGGACGCACCTGTGCAAAAGTTAGAGCAAGAAAAAAGAACAAAAAGAACAAAAAGAACAAAAGAAGAAAAGAAAAGGTGCGTTAATATCGAAAAAAGGAGAAAAGCACTGAGAAAGAGAAAGAAATAAGAATAAAGTTCGCATGGTCGAAAACCCGACGCGCCGGCAAAAAAGTTAGAGCCTAAAAAAGAGAGAGATTAATAATTGAAAAAATTTACCTAACTCCCCGAACTACATAAGGCTTGATTCCCATCTTTGGGATAATG